>LQNS02277219.1:7002262-7015942 GCA_001587735.2 Parhyale hawaiensis | reverse complement strand
GTAGCACAAGAGGGCTGGCGAGCAAGCACTGCTTGCGTTATAAGGTCATATCGTAGCTCATTGCCTTCTCGGTAACTGCTGCCCCTAAGCAGAGTCACGGAGGGGTATGGACTCGTGGCACGCCATGTCTGCAGCTCTTCGGTAGGACGAGAAAATAAAGAGAAACGAAGGAAAATACTTTGCGTGCTTACCCACGTGAGGGTGAGGGTGGCCTGGAGCGTTGATGGTAGTGAATATGTTTGCGCTTCATGCATTTCTTGCCTAATGTAACTTATATTACCCATACTCAGAAATAGCGTAGCTCGAGAGCTATAGCCCAAGTAAGGTGCATCTAAATTTTGATGATAGCTAACATAGACTGGGATCCCCAACGGGAAGGCCATCCTCCTAGCTTAAAGGTTGACGATAATGCCTAGAAAGAACGCGTGTTAGGTGGTTAGGTTAGGTGGTGTAATGCTCTCCATTGTCGCATGAGGAGGTGATGCTGCATTCTTCGACCGATGAGAGATCCAGCTTGGGGTTATCACCACAGTATATTTGCTCCAAATACCGATCTGCTTAGGCTGTGGGAGATACTTTCATGAGGCTATTTGTATTACAGGTCGTAAATCAGCGGTCTCTTTTCGATTAACGCCGAAATTTGGTTACTTGTATACATTCTTAACAGTTCCTGTGACATTCTGGAAGATCCCTCTCTAACTTTTTGAGTTATGCTCACTGACAAACAAACATTCAGTCAAACGCACAAGTTGACCAACAGATCATCACCAAAATTTGCTCATACGTGCCTCATAACATTTCTAACATTTTCTCTAATTTTATGACAAAGATTCATGAATACCTTTTCGGGTTTTGTTGCTGACAAACATAAAACCGGCACACGGAGTAACAGCTCATCACAAAAGTTTAGTTATTTGCATTTCCTAACATCTCTAATATTTCTGCAAATTCTTGAAGACAAGTTAATAACTTTGTGAATTTTGCTGCTCATAAAGAAGCGGGCAAGCCAACAAATGGTACGGATCTTGAAGATGAAGATCCGTCAATAATTTTTTTTAATTATCTTTGCGACAGGGAGACAGAGACAGACAGCGACAGCCATAGACAGCCAGAGATATAGAGGCAGACAAAGACAGACAAACAGGCAAATTCCGACAAAAACACAATCTCCTTTGTTGAGGTAATAATGTTCAGTGTAATAATTCTGCTTGTTTTTACATATGTTCCTCCATTCTTTAGTACAACGATTGCGCTTTCAGTATAAGATTGGAGCAAATTAGGGTATCCTTGATATACGGTCTCGTTAGAACGCAAGAAGTCTAGTTCGAGTTCTGTAAGCTACTGTTGTTGTCAGGTCATCAGTAGAAGATATGCTATCTGATTTGAAACATTTTTTTTTACTCTTTGTATACATGACATGGGCCTGAAATATCATTGACGAACAGTGCCTTCGCTCTGTAAAATATCCACAGGTTCCAGGTAGTAAATTTATGATGCGCTCCTTAATTATGAAGATCGAGTCAAAGCTTAGATACGAGTTTGGGCATCGATTGACAAAGAAAACTTCTGGTCTGTAGAATTTTCACAGGTGCCTGCTATTGGAAGTATATTCTGGCAACCTTACTTTATGCATTGTATTAGCCCACTCTTCCTGGTTCGTACCGAAAATAAAGAGCTTAAAAGACTTACTTTCACTTCAGAAACTGTGCTTGCCGTCATCTAAGTTGTGTACACAATACCCGTAGATTTAACAAATGCATAATTTTCAGTTACCCTATAATGGGCCACTACGCCAATCCTAAATATCCATAGCGTGACAGTTGCAATAGGACGCTGTTGAGTGTTGCACTTTGACGTTGAAAGCGTTAATTAAAAAAAAAAAGAGAAGTGGCACATTAGGCGACTTGTTTACAGTGCCGACACTCCAAATGTGGCAAAAATGTGAACGCTGCCGCCTCCAGTCCTCTTTTTTTTTAAGCACTCGAAATTACGTGTACTTGGAAAATGAGAATATTTCATTAAAGTTTTCTGATTGTTAACGTTACAATTTCATACTACACTTTGGTAGCTAAAACGAAGGGGTCGTAGTTGCTCTGTGAAACTTTCTTGTTTTACATAGTATGCAAATTTCTTCAAACCATGCTCACGAAGCTTTTTAACCCACCATGCGTCGGTGCATTGTATTATTACTGTTTTTGGAAATTATCAGCTGGTATTGAGTGCTACAGTTTTCGCTTTGTTATTACCTCCGCCAAGGAGGTTATGTTTTCGTCGGATTTGTCTGTCTGTCTTTCTCTCTGTCTGTCACCAAGATAACTCAATGAGTTATGGGCGGATTTTGACGAAATTTACAGGGATTGTTTGGTATGTTAGGAGAAACATATGATCAACTTTTTTTGAAGATCCGTCTATCCGTTTGTTTGTTTGTGTGCCTCATTTTTCTCAATGCCATAACTCAAAAAGTTATAGACGGATTTTTATAAAACATGACAATATATATAACAAAGAGTAAACGACCAAAATTTTGTGATGATATGTTTCTTTGTTCGTATGTGTGTTACTGTGTTTGGTTTTATGTTTGTTAGCGCAATAACTCAAAAGGTTTTGAGTGAATCTTTATGGAACTCATAGGAATTGTTAGTATTATTAAAAGACATGAATTAATAAATTTTGGTGAAGATCGATTTATTCGTTTCTGTGTTTGAGTTTCGTTTGTCATAATGTTTGCTACGCAATAACTCAGAAAGTTTTGAATTTATCATTATGAAATTTGCAGGAATTGTTAGTAATGTTAAAAGATATCAATGAATAAAAATTTTGGTGCAGATCGGTTGGCTCGTGTGTATGTTTTACTTATGTATGTCGTAATTTTTGTTAGCAGCATAACTCAATCAGTTATGAAAGGATATTGAAAATAATTGCAGAACTGTTAATACTATTAGAAGGCGCAAATGATTATTTTGGAGTTGATACAAAAGAAATCATGGTTTCAGAGCCAATTTGAATTTTTCCTTACCGTTGCCTTACTTGGCGGAAGGTATGCGCTCTCAGACAGCTCTACTTACTGGTTTCACCGATAGTTTTATTATCGCATGATTGGCAAGCCTCCGTCATTCTTCTGAACCCATTTAATCGAAATTCCCCAAATTTAAAAAACATAAACTAAATATCAACCTTGGCATCGCCTCTACTAAATGTTAAATATCGGCAGAGGTCTTTGAATAAATCATCTGTCTTTCATATTTTATCATCGAACATTGCTCACGGCCAGGAAGTGGTGTTCGGGCTCTGCACTTCTTTTAATTATGCATGTTACGCCTGTTAAAATTATCAGACCAACTGCTCCATGCGTGAATTTGCTTGCGTGCTACTCGCCATACCCTAGTATGTGCACTGTGTAATCTGGAGGTGATCTGCAGGTCTTTAAAGTCGTTGTGAATGTGTTCGCACCATTGTGTGCGCACACAAACTACATAGTAACAAGTTTTCACACTATTGTCTGCACACACAGACCACATAATAACAAGTTTTCACGCCACCGCGTGCATGCAAACATTGTGTTATATGCACTGTTTACACCATAATGTGTGCTCACAGATTTCAGTATGAAAGCGTTCACTCCCTTACGTGTGCCCCACGCGCTACGTTAGGAGAAATGTTCACACTATTGCGTACAGACCAACCAGAATCTCGGCCCCGGCCAAACCTGGTCCTTTCTTGCAAAACCGGCCCCGGTTTCGGCTGCGTTCGAGTCAACAGCTAGGTGGCGCACTCATGCGAGTGCGTCCGTGCAGACGTTTAATGCAATGGAAAGATGCCCTTACCTGTTTTCTCTGTCACACATCCCTGCGCCTCTCTTTTTAAAATTGCCAGATACCGCCATTCTGGAGAACATTGTTTATCGAAACGATAAGCATACTATACTAAAAGTTATATGCTTATATATTGCTGTCGTAAGAGCCGTCACGATAATTAGAGAAAATGAGATTGGTAATTAATTGTCGTTCGGAAATATAAAATGATGTTCTACCCTGTGGTACTGAACGAACTGACTGAAGTGTTAGTTGCCAAAACGAAGAAATGTATCTGATTTCGAAACTGTTCGTTTTGTGTCATAATAGTTCGATTGTTAAGGGAAAACAACAATTTTTTGTTAATTAAGAAAAAAGCTGTGGTTTTTGGCACCTTCTGTGGTCGGTTTTGCAATTATAGTAACCGACGGAAAATTTATTACGAAATTAAGTTAACATACATTTGGTTCCCATTAAATGAAGCCTGAAGAATAAAATTTTCTTCAACACTATCTGGCGACGGAAGATTTAGCGAATGCAGCTTCGGCACTCCACATTTATTTGCCGTACCATTGCTACACTCAATTCACTTTCCTCCAAGTTTTCAACGTTCTGCATACGTCACTCCTCCATATTGAAACCGCTACGCTTAGAGATTTACTGAACTTACTAGATGGAGTGTTGTAATATATTCAAGCAGTTGACGCCAAAACGCTTGCTGTAGCCATGACAACATGGAGACACTACAGCATATTCAACAAAAGAAAGAGGGGCCTTAGCAACAATACCAATGAAAAATAAGCCTAATGCTTAAAATTCCTTTACGTATCGAGACGACACTTACGACAGCAATATATGATTGTATAACTTGTAATAGTGTATGTTTTTTCTTTACCTAAATAAACGTATCTCTTCGATAGAATGGTCTGCACAATGGCGGTATCTGGCAACTTTGGAAAGGTAAGACACTATAAGTTTGCACGAACGCACTCGCATGGGTCCTGCACCCAGCTTTTGAGTTCAAACGCGTCCCGGCCCTGTCTTCCAGAACAGCCCAGGCCCCAGTATTTTACCCTGCCGCAGCCGGGGCTCCGGCAGGGATTCATTTTTTTTCGTCAACATCTACATATATTATCGAAAATTCAATTGTAATACATTTTTTAATATATTTACCCGTAAAAATTTTTCACATAGTGTTCCCAGCATGTATACAGTAGTATCATAGCTGCATCCTGAAGCGCCTGAGGCTATACTAGTGAAACGCAATTCTATTCGTTGACTGAAAACACTAAAATTCATCGCGTATGCGCTACTATAACACACCCGTACTGAATGACGGAAACTATCAACAATTAACTGGTTCTTTTTTATTTATTCTTGAAGTATGATTCTACTGATGAGAGATAATCATCGCATGGGTACCTACCATCAAAACTTTCTTCTCTCAATCAGTTATATTTAAGTCGAATTTCAATATGATACGGAATTGCAACTCGATCTGGTTGGATATTCTTTGTCTGACGCGTGAAAACCCAACAAGCATTTCGTCCCCGTAATTTTTTCGAAGTGTCACGAAACTTTCAGTGGTAAATGCCAAACGAACTGCCGGCTTGATCCTAGATCGTATTTCAAATATCGAAAGAGAACGTCTCCTGCTCCCCATTCGGCAGCACACAGCGGCTTTTTTTTTTTGTACTGACAGAGCGTGTATGGTATGCGAAATACATTTCATCTCGAAACAGGCCAGCAGATATTGTCAATAATTCATGCTCTATGTGCATCTGCACTCTACAGTTGAAGTGGTTTCGCCGATCTACCGCCACCACTACATGCGAGACACAAAAACATTTCGAGTGTTACGTCAGGTGGTTACCACATCCCTGCTGAAGCCTATAAACGTAGCACCCATATAGGCTGGTAAATTCCTCGCTCTCTTTCTTTCGCGGTGTGCAACAAGCTAGTCAGCCCAGCTGGGTTCTACCGGGTTTGTCGTTCCTTTTTATTTTCTAAGCAGTTTGCGTCAGTTTCTACCTTAACCTACGAATTTAAGGAATATTCTGCGAAGCTAAAAATACTGATAATTTGGATTTTATATTGACATTCACATCGGAAGCGACAAAGCAACCAATTACAGCTATTAACAGTAGCTTGAATTAATTGATACTAGTTTACTGTTGATATGTTTTGTTCAGATAGCTGGATATATTACGTGGTAGTGGCCTCTGACACTGTCCAAGTATCTGGTTTCACTCTGTAGCTACTTACATAGGAGGTTCGAATTCTGCGCTACAAAAATGAGCGCGAATTTCAACTAAGTGAAACGAAGTACTTATGTTTCTGAAGGCCCAGTCACACGCCATTTGCTGGCTCTACGTTCATACGTGTCGCTGCAAACACAACCGTTTGTACACTCAATGATCTGCAAAAAGTGTTAACCGACGAGTCAGTTTGCTTAACAAGGGTTAGTGTATTATTTAATGTCTCATCTAATTTGCAGTCAATTGCAGCTCAGAAAGTTGCGCACTGTTCCGCTCGTTAAAGAGATACGCTAACGCCTTCGAACTCTGGGTAGCATGGACGTAGGGGGGGTTAAGCACTAACGTGAATCGCAGTTAAAATAGAATTTCTTAACAGTAGGCGAATGCGAAACAATGATTTTTGTTTTTGTTCAAAAGTTGTCTGGAGTGGATAGTCTGGCTTTATCGTAAAATTGAGCAAACGAACACTGTACGTGTCTTATCGGACTAATGTTGAGTCTGAAACCTTTGTCATCGATGATCTGAAGTGTATTGAACAACATACATCTCTGAAATCGGGGTAGACTGTCGTTCAAGAAATCTATTAATACATTACCTCCGTGTTTGCAAAGGAGAAATGACGAAATAATTCATACGCGGAAAAATACATTTTGATAACATGAATTGCGAGAGTAAAGTTAAATGATAGAACACAAGTATCAAGCAAATTTGATGAAATTGAAGGGCAATGTGAAACTAACAAATGTGCCATAAAGGTATAAGTCTTGCTTAAGCTTCGAGCCCCGACCCCGGTATATTTAGTGAAATCGGGCCCCACCCCGGCACGACAATTTGTTGAGATTTCAGCCCCGGCACGACAATTGCTTCTGATCCCGGCCCCGGCTGAGGTAAAATTCCAGTCCCGGTCGATCTAAACCATTGTGCACGCATACAAATACGATGCGACAATGATACTGCAGGAGCGTGCAGTAATTCGGAATGCGTTCACACCATTGTGTGCACGCACAAACACGATCTTGCACCTGTTCTTTAACTGTACAGCAGTTCGTGCATGTAACGCTGTGGTGTTAACTGCACTCGTGCTTGTGCCGCATACTTTAGGGCAAATAATTCGTGAGGGAGCTGGTCTTGACGACCCTAGAATGGAGCTAACTGTAATGGTCCAAGTTCAGTTGCAACTGCTCTATAATTAGCGATAGGGCCAAAGTCAATTTTCGGGACAGTACTGTCTTCATTACGTGTTTTATCAGGGTAAGCACTCCGTGATTCTACCCTAGCCCAAACTTACGCCTCCAGCCCAAAAATTACAAGCTGTCAGCACCCGTGACCACTAAAGACGCCCAGCACTATTGGTGCTCATTAAGAAGTAGTCGTTGTTGGAATTGGCGGGCAGATTGCTGGGTCGCACGTCCGAAAAGTCGCCATCTTCGAGACCAAATGCCTCTTAACGGTCGGTTAAATTTGTGTTATGCTCGGAGAAGTTCATACGAATTGCAGAACAATTTTTACCAAATAACAAGGTGGCTCGCAAACACGCGTGGAATTACACACTTGGTTTGTGCAGCTTATGTCAAATCAGGTCACACTGCAGAAATTGTTTGCAAAAAATCTTGATAGTTATGAGATCAGTTATTTTCTAGCACTGCAGCTACTCAAAATCATTCGTGCATGGAGGAAAAGCTCAGTTGGGCAGTCATTTACTTATTTAAATCACGAAACCCAGGAGGCCATCACCAGTCGAGCATTTAATTCAAGTCTCAAAAATGGGGCACGTTCGATTGAATCATCGAAGTCGATCTGAGTCAAACTTACTTGACTTGGCTTGTCCAGGACTACAGGCAAAAACTTTGCCTCCGTCACTCTGAATCGTGTTGAAGGTGTAAGAAACAACCTGATTATGCTGACCCGCCTGAAATACCCAGGCACGGAGCAAGATGGAGTTCTTAAAAGTCTCACAGGTCATCGATTAAGGGTCAACACCTGAAATTGGATTCAGCGGGTCGAAGCCAGAGCACCTCCTGTCTGCTGTGTCGGACAAGTACGTATAGCCCCTAAGGATTAATTTCGCTGCTCAATCGAACGCGCCTTTCCACTGCTGTCGCGCCGCCATGCAGTTTCGTATTCGAATCAACCCTTGGGCTCCTGACGGTATCACGTGACTATATTTCGATTTGTAGCAGTGAGGTGTTTCCTCTTTTAAAACTTCTGACTGTGATCCCCAAGCAGTCGGAACTTTGCATACTTTTATGTTGGAGCATAGATGAAATAATATCACCCGTTACAAATGGTACTGCGTGAAAATGCGTAGATAACGAAAATCATTAAGACCGATACGAGTTGCAACAGGCAAAGGATCAACTCTTGAAGAACTGAATCCAAAATCCACAATGAATTATATTTACGATTAGCTATAGAAGTAAAGGTGTGAACTACTCTCGCAGCCAGTTAGGTAATTATAGTCAGAAAGTTTAGTTCTCCGTTTCCGAGCGGTACGATGTCACAGAGGAAAGAACAAGGGACATATAGTATGTCGATAGAAATGGGGAACCCATGCACGAATGTGCTCCTGCACAGGATCAACGCGCATGGGAACAGCAAGTCGGGAAAGAAGAGGAAGAACAGAATAAAGAAAGCATGACCAGGTAGGAGTATGAAATCTGGAAAGTAGTAAAGTGAGCACGAAAGATAGACGTCCCGAAGGCCTAGCTAATGGCTAAGTTAACCTACACAAGCCCCCTGGGGTCACCGGGCCCCATAATATAGGATGGGCAAATCTAACTAACCTAACTCTATGGCCTATATCTGGCCCATCCTATGCCCCTGAGTGGTCTAGTATCCAGGCAGGCACTTGAATTAACTCACAAGGTTAAACGGTTCAAGCTGTCAAGCAGTCGAATTAAGTTACGGAGAGCTGAACCCAAAAGATGCAACTGATCACGCAGGTGTATCAACACTTCGTTGCTGCAGCAACGCAATCTTATTTTCTTATCTTAACTTAGTTTCAATCATGAGAATTTTAAATTAGGCGTTATTTCTTCTCTGAAAATTCTGACAAATTTTCAGCGGTTATTTCAGAAGTTTCTTTTTTTTCGATTCTTAACTTGTAAATTATTCCTATTAGATCGAAAAACAAACTTAAAAATGCGACTTGTGCTGAGTTAGATATTTCAGGCAATGGCTCACGAGAGACACCGTTACTCATGCACTTACACTTGCATAGCCTCTGTGACACCTGCCGTTCTGGCCAAGACAAGTGAAGCGCTTACGGTTATTTGTCTTCATTTAAAAGACGCGTGAGTGACGCTTGACATCTGCACAGGTGTGCCGCTGGCCGGAAGACATTTTCATTGTGAGGGAGCGTCTCTGTTATGGGGAGCAGTGCCCCGACGGGGACGCTGTAGCTTACCTCAGTCATTAGCTACGTCTTTGGGACATGCATGCATCTGTCTTTCGTGCTCACTGATGATGCTTGTTTCTGTTCTTCCTTTTCTTTCCCGACTTGTGGTTTCCTTGCGCATGAGCACTGTGCAGAAGTACCATCGTGCATGGGTTCTACGTTTCTATCGACACGTACTACGCGTCTCTTGTTCTTACCTCTGCCATGTCTTCTTCCCGGAAAAATGGAGGTTGAAACCACTGACTCGAACTAACTGAGAGAGAGAGCGTCGTTTACAGTGCCTAGACATAAGTATTTGCAGAACTCTATTTTTTACGCATTTAAAAAATTCAGGGTCTGCATTAGGATAATTAATACAGGAAGTTTATATAACATATATATATAATAGAATATTCAAACAGAACAGTCAAATGTGCACTTCTAACAAGAAAATTTAACACAAGTCAAAGTAATGAGGGACAAAAGTATTTGACCAAAATATATATTATATTGAATCTTTGATATTTAATAGTATAATTTGAATAAATTGGTTTGGAAATTATTCTAGAACGTTCACAAAACGTCTCGAAACAAATGCAATGTAAATAAACTACAGCCGGCGCAATCATTACCTCTTTAGACCTCGTTAAAGTCGCGCACACTCTCACTACAGTCCCAAAGTTAAACATATCCCTGAAGCTACTATAAACGGATAATTCAATTTCGTAGTGAGGAATTAACTTATAGAGTAATAGCAGAACGTGTCAATGTTCCTTTTTCAACGGTTGGAGCAATATGTAGTCCGCAAGCATCAAGTAACTGGGGCGGTCTCCAACCTGCCAAAAGCTGGAGCTCCGCGTAAGATCATGGGTCGTCTTCGGCGCTACATGCTACGTAAGGTGACTAATGACCCCATGACAACTCGTGCTGACCTTCAGAGTGAACTGGCGTCTCTGGGACTGCATGTCAGCAAGAAAACAATTGTTAGGGAATTGAACCGTACTGGCATTCATTCTTACACTCCTCGCAAAACTCCTCTTCTTACAGCAAAACATGTCAAGAGCCGCTCAACATTTACCAAAGACCCCCTGGACAAAGGAAATGAGTTTTAGGAAGGGGTTATATGGTCTGACGAAACTGAAATAGAACTTTTTGGCCCAAACGAAGCTCGGCATGTATTGAGGAAACGTGGTACTGCCTATGACCCCAAGAACACCATCCCCACCGTGAAGCATGGAAGAGGCAGCATCATGGTGTGGGGTTACTTTACTGCTCATGGTGTTGAGGATCTTCATATCATTGATGGCAAGATTAATAGTTTCATGTACAGGGAGATATTAGAGAAGAAGATGCTTCCAAGTCCCAAAAAATTCTACGGACGGAGCAGGTGGACCTTCCAACAAGACAACGACCCCAAGCATACTGCAAATTTAACGAAAGAATGGTTTCAAAAGAATAAAATAAATGTTCTTCCATGGCCTAGCCAATCACCGGATTTTAACCAATAGAAAATTTGTGGCGTCTTTTTAAATCTGGTGTCCACAAACGGTGTCCCAAAAACCTTATTTCCCGCGTGCATGAAAGACTGGAAAAAATACCATCAAGTGAATGTGAAAAGTTAATTTCCAGCTATAACAATCGTTTCCATGCTGTTATTGCCAATAAAGGTCACGCCACCAAGTACTAATGTCATAATTTTTTTGGTCAAATACNAAAAAATACCATCAAGTGAATGTGAAAAGTTAATTTCCAGCTATAACAATCGTTTCCATGCTGTTATTGCCAATAAAGGTCACGCCACCAAGTACTAATGTCATAATTTTTTTGGTCAAATACTCTTGTCCCTCATTACTTTTACTTGTGTTAAATTTTCTTGTTATAAGTGCACATTTGACTGTTCTGTTTAAATATTCTATTATATATATGTTATATAAACTTCCTATATAAATTATCCTAAAGCAGTCCCTCAGTTTTTTAAAATACATAAAAAATAGAGTTGTGCAAATACTTATGTCTAGGCACTGTATGTATTGTAATTAATGTACACTTTTGCGCCGGAAAATCTAAATTGTCATAAATCAATGAACAACTGCCAGAAAATATAGTATATGTGTAGTCTTTCATAATATTTCGTTGCCATCATTGTGTCTCGTCGCTTGTATGTATACTTGTTTGCTTATTTATCCGAATGACGGGTTGGTTATTGGTCCCGGCCAATCTCTGGGATTAGGCCTGTTGGTCCTTCTACTGCCAGCTATCTAATCTAATCAAGGTGACTGTTCGGTTATTTGTCCATATATGTATAACTAATAGCTTATTGTCACCCTCGAACGGAGCGAAGAGCGTTGATGATATTTTCGTTGAAGATTTAAGTATATGTATATATATATATATATCAAAACACGTTTCATTAAAACGACGATGACTCCGGAGTTTAGAGAGCTTTACGGCTTCTCTATACATTTGTATATTTGTTTGTCCACCTAAAAGAGGCAAAAGGAGTTGAGCAATGTCCATATTTTTTTTTGCAGGGAGTCTGTTGGGTTGACGTAGATGTGCAAAATGCCAAAACTCTATGTAGAGTAAGCCAGCCATGAAAATGACGGTGTTGAAATTTGCCCCCGCAGCGGGTGATGGCATTACTCCACGAATCGTTCTAATTTTTCACTATAGTTGTTTCCATATTCGTTAATTTTACTATCTGAATTTTCGCCAGTTTAATTAACTTGTGTTCCAGTCTAACTCTCGGCTTATTTCTTAACATATCTATTTGCTTACTTGCATCACATGATGAATCATTCTTGTTGAGCGTAGTGGTTTCAATTATGCTTCCGCAAGATTCTAATATAATTAATGTCAATACTATAATGCAGCGTGATTTATCGGTAAGCACCGCATTGCTACAGGAACTGATTGGGACCATGCGTGTGCATAAATCCTCCTAATAAAAAAATATATATCCGCTGCGAGAGAACCAATAATTCATTACTGTCCAGCTGACTTCTCGCCAATGAACAACACAACTGTTTTTTTATCAGCTACAATAGTGCCAATTTTTATACTCATGGTCGCCTTGTTATGCAAAGAATGTTAGTAAAACAAAACTATATTCGTGAGAAATCAAGTAGGTACAAAAGAGACGATGGATAGAACAAAATATAGATTCTCTGAAACCGCTATCAACCTTGGCGGATTCGAATTTTGACTGAGCTAGGGAGTGAATGACCTACAAAAAAAAATATGTATGTCTCTCACAATGACATGACATTTCAGGAAGGAAAAATGGTGCTGAAGACTTCCAAATTATCCTTCGGACAGGGTTCAGCGATTGGTATATCAGAGAGAAAGAGAAAATACATAATAATTTTGATCTAAAGGTTAGGAGAAGGTGAATGTCATTGAGGCCATGATAGCCACGATAAAGATCTAGCAAAGTCATGTATTACACAGGATTTTGCGGTACGATCAACGATTACCGATCGATCTGCAGGTCATCTAGTGATTAGGCAGCATGATACGACCGACCCTCGTCCCAAACCGTCCATTGTTAGGCGGTCTTTCATAACTGAGCAACTGATGCCCGCCTGTAGAAGTTGGAGGATCAGATTCTCGTGGCTTGTTGGCCCGTGAGCGTAACGAGAGGCTTGAAAACAAGACTTCAGTATAGTACCTAGTTTCTGCAGGGTGACGAAGGGCTGGAAACCAAGACTCATACAAATTTCAGTTGTATTACAGAAAATAAAGCATAATAGTAGAGCTGGCCCTAATGAATAGAAGCAACAACGTGGTCACTATCATCGATGAAGACAATAATTTCGGACTGATAAAGATCTATCATCAGCATTCTGAAGATATTGTACAAAGATCTGTGCCTACAAACCTATATCCAAATAAAGTCATTTAAATCGATTAAGGTTACCAATGAAGCAATAAAATAACTACGACCTTGTCGACAGTTGGCCAGGCGACCGACACTCGCTCAGCTCCGGGCGAAGTTGAAAATGTGTCATGATTTTAAAGCAGATGTCATCAGCGGATTGGTTTGAACTTAGATTAGATAGGCGGCAGTAGACGAACCAAAAGGCCCATTCCCAAAAAGACACCGGGACTTACACCTCGATCCTCTATGAGCTATTGATATTATGTTAGTAGAATGTAGAGGAATGGAGAAACGAGAAGAGAAAAAATGGAAGACGAAAGAGAAAAAAGAAATGAGAAAAAATAGAAAAAAAGGGGAGAAGAGTCGACGCCAAAG
>LQNS02277219.1:6969002-6981237 GCA_001587735.2 Parhyale hawaiensis | reverse complement strand
CGTTTGGTGGATTTGCGCGATCGATCGATCGCGCTGCGCGTTTGGTGGATCGTTCAAATTTTAAAATGGAAAACAAAAAAACCAGTCCTTGCCTCCCCTAACCTACCCGACATTAAACCCGAATATACTCCAACTTACCCGAAATTACGGCCTAATACCTACAACATCCACCAAACGCGCACATCAGATACACTGGGGTGATAATTGTACGGGTGGGATTTTGGGGTGACAGTTGTACAGGAGATCCGAGAATGGTTCCGTAAACTGCATCCTTCGAAGAAGTCGGTAACCCTAGCTTTTCCGTCCAGCAGTTGTGTTTTGAGATCATTATTTTGCAAATTGAAAAACCACTTTGGAGAAAATCTTTAGGGAAAGGGTTGATACGAGTTGTATATTGTCTTGTGAAGCTATTTGATTGTGCGGAGCATATTTGTGACGCTATGAAGTGGATTTTTTGATCCGTTATACATTATTGTTTCTATAGCTTTTTTTGCCATCAAATTCATTTACTAGCTATATGTCAACAGAAAACAATTGGAGTTAAATAGACGACAACTATAATTTGATGCGAGCTATCAGATCACTCGATTTAGTTCTTGTCAATTATTATATTCAAGATATTGCAAGTTACATTTATTTCGGTGATAATAATGAAAATTTTCTTCTTTACTTTAAGACTATTACTTTTTGTTTGTGTTAAATGTTTCTTAAGGTGTATCAGCAGCCAATTGAAAATGTAGCATTTTTAGCGCGTTGTATTTTTTCTAAAAAAAAAAAAAACTTGAGAGCGTTTTCAGCAGCTATTCTAATGTTCTGATTATACATGTTGACTTTTTAGCTTTTTATAAAAATAAGAGTTGTTTAAGTAAGAGTAATTTCGGGCGAATGAATAAATTGGACTCATTTATGAACACGTGCAGTTTTCATAAAGAAATTTTCGGCCCTTTATCGCTGGACGTTATTTCTAGTCATTTCAGACAATTTCATTCCTAGAAGAACTTAAATTTTGATTCGGTGCTTAATGGTTGCTCTTCATTTACCGTGTACATTAAACATCAACTTCGAAGAAATAGCTCTGTCCGAAAATTGGCAGAATAGGTTTTAATTTTGGGCAGCGAATGGTTAAATTAGTTACAAGGAAAATGACCTAATATACAATGTAGCTTACACAATGTCCGGTGACTGTAGCCTGATGCTAGGCAGTAAAATTCCCCTAAACATCACCCGGCAGCTTCTTTATTACCCTAGCTGGAGTTAAGCTGCTCGACGACCTCCCTCATTAGCCTGTTGTCGCGCCGCGGCCTCCTGCCAAGTATGTAAGCTTCCTAGAAACAAATACGCCACGCAATCTTGTTCTGACGTCGGCGCCTTTAGTGAATCATTGGAGCTGTGAATGAGACGTCCACTCCATCCTACACACAGGGAACTCCTTAGTTAACGTCGTAACCTTATAATTTGACCGGGAATATTGGTGTTGAAGACCAAAAATCTAAATATTCTTCCGACTTAATGCAGTACTACAATACGCATAACTTGATGCTTTAGCCAAATATAAAATTATAAAGTTTGTGCTTGGATTTTGTGGTTAGATTAACTCTTCGCGTGTAACGGTATAACTTACGGGACTCGATAAAGTCCACTCCATATCTGTAATGCCCCGCTCTTATTTTTAGATCATCATTATTCTCGTAGTAAACTCTGTGTCAATAATGCTGCGTTCTGTCTTCACTCAACGCTACTTCGGAGCCTTGTTATCTGAATATGTTATCATCGGAGTTTTAATTGCCTGTAGGCTGTACTGATGAACTAATAAAGCAGTTAAGTGAATCACATGTGGCGTTACGGCCTTTACTGCGTCCATGACAATAGTGTTAGTGGTTACAATGTAAAGTAAAGTAGAAATCTGCACTAATTTCTAATATTAAGAAAACTGAGGCTGTCCTTTTTTCTGTAGCGATTTCGTTGTTAGCGAATGACTTTGTGTTGGAGTTCAGATGATGATTATACTTTACGGTGTATGGCTACTAGTATCTATATAGCATCTAGAATTTTTTATATAAAGTATCTGAATTACATTCATTTCACATGTACGGGTTTTAAACAGGATAAACGGAATGCTGCAGCACTTTTTTTTATTTTGTTAAATAGGTATGTGTACTCTAGTTTTCTGGCTAATCGGAACACAATTTCCAACTGTTTGTAAAAAATCTCTAAAGTCGCTCTGTGTCTGCCTGTGTGTATATTCTTAGGTATTTACCGCTGAGCAACACAAAATGTCTGCAAAAAGTCTTCCTATTTCCTCTAGAGAGGCAGCAGGCGCGGCGCCCCTTCGTTAGCTAACCCCATTAATGTCTTAATTCCAGCTGAGAAGGTGTCCAGGAATTCCCGAAATCCAGGAATGTTTTCCTTCCGTCAAAGAGGATTGACGCCGTGAGGCCAAAACAAACTGACATTCCTACTGTGTTAATCCGGAATTTATGGTCGTCTTTTGGGCTGCCGACGCCGTCGCTAACGAACAGATTTTCGAATTGTGTGAATTTTTTCTGGAACGTCGATTTTCAAACTCATTTACGCTCGGCATCGATTGAAGATTTGAATTTACTTTCATGCCCGGTAAAAAGTAGCTTTTTATCTCTGTGCCTAAGTTAATTTGTGTTAATCCTGGCAATTATACTCGTACCATCAGATTTTTAATGCGAGATTAATTTAATCTTACTTTTCTCGTGGGAACAACTTTGTCCGGGGCGTGTCATATAAAGCACTCTACACTTGAAATTATTTTAATTGAAATGAGCGCACATCAAGACTGAGACCAGTGCGGGCCTAGCACCAGCACGCCTTCCCGTGTCTCATAGGGAAATACTTGCTTTGGCATGTTTGAGTGGCACGAAAATCGCAGATTTTGTGCTTCATGAACACATCAGAGCAGTTATAGCTAGTCTGTTCGCTGTAATACGTGCCGATCATGGGACAACACCTTACTCAGTGAATAATTGAACAGCTGCAATATACTATCCCTTTAATACAAACAGCAGATAATTTTACTACGAATTGTCAAATTCCGAATGAAGTTTTAGCTGTAGAACAACTAGTTCGGAACAGAGGGAATAGAACAGTAATAAGCATTGTAATATTGCTTCCACGGTTCTCTCACACCTCCATTGGGTAGAAAGTACCAGCATCCTTGCCTTGTTAAAGCGACAGACATGTCAGTAGAAGGTAAAAAATTAAAGATAAAGTCAACTTCGCCACGCACCCTAGCGAAAAAATTCACATGTGCTAGTTTGCGCTACACATATGTGCCCAGTGGGAAAAGGAAAAAAGCCACCCGGAAAAAAGCCCCGGTAGGAAAAAAGCCCCGCCTATTTCCTAATGTACATTCAATGCCCTTATTTATTTTGGAGCAATTTATATTAATATGTTTAATTAAACTGTACTAGATTTATCTACCCTAACCTAACGTAACCAACCCATAACCTAGTTTAGCTTTTCATAATCGAACTTAGCCTAATCTAACTACATCTAACGTAATCCAACCTATTCTGACATATATTACTTAGCTTTTTCTAGCCTAACTTACGAGTTAGTAACTTTTTCACCTAACCTGATCTAACCTTACTTACCCTCAGCTAACAAGACCTTGACTAGTTTTCATTACAGCGATTAAGTAAGAGAAAAGCAGGCCTCGCCCACCTAACATTTCCTAATGGTTTGAGTCCTTGTGCAATTGCCTAACTTTTCATACATTAGTAATTTTTACCTGATAGGCCTATGCAAGCACAATATAATGGGAAGACTCAATGAGACTAAAATAATTTTTTTTGCCGTGACCAGCTACGACAAATCTAAACACAGATTTGGATTCAGTGAACCTAAATTAATGAGATACACCAATACTTACTCAAGTAGCAGAGACGAAGTTAAAATTTGTTGGCTAGTGTGATTGTTTCTTGTTCAATTAGTATATATTCTCTTCTTTTATTTATTTGCTCAAGGGATGAAATTCACACTTAGTGACGATTTTTCACGCGAAATTGATTAGAATACTCATTGGCTGCTCAGCCGGCGCGTTCGTCGATGTTGACGTAATTATTGACGGTATTTTTTGATGCTAGTTTCCGGTGAGTTCTCCCGTTACGCTCTTAGCTTGTTGGATTGGGATATCCCGAGATACCTGACTTTTGGACTTAGGGCACTAAAGCACTTCCTGTGTATAAACTGGCGGTGCTAGAAAGCCGTACATAAGCTTAAACTGCAGGCTAAGTAGTGCTGCACCATCCCTGAAAATGACGGGCAAACATAAGCTTAAACTGCAGGCTAAGTAGTGCTGCACCATCCCTGAAAATGACGGGCGAAAAAGATAAAACAATAAAAAATGGTTGTGGTTCTCACATTTTTTTCACTAAAAACATGGAAAAAATGTGAAAACCACCACCATTTTTCATTGTTTTATTTTTTCGCCCGTCATTTTCAGGGATGGTGCGGCACAACTTAGCCTACAGTTTAAGCCTACGGACGCCTTTCTAGCGCTAATAGTTTTCACACAGAAAGTTTTTTAGTGCAAAGTCGACGGCTACTAGCATGTTGGACGGGTACTAGACATGTTACACTAAAGCCTAACCCAACCTCGCAGTCCTCACTAATCCATACTAACCTCACCTAACCTAAGCTGATCTCACCTAACCTTATCGCGCTTAACCTGATCTTACCTTATCTGATCATACCTAAACTATACTCACCTAACCAAATCTCACCTAGCCCAACTTCACGGTTTTCCTACCTAAGCTCACCTAGCTGAATGTAACTTAACCTCACATTACATATTCCAGGGGTTCTTGCAACCCATGTTCATCAAATTGAGCCAAATTTAGCTTAGTACAATATATTTCAGTTTACTTAAATAAGCTGTATTCAAATAAATGAATAGAGCTCTCAAATATAGCCGCAAGAGAAAGCGGGGCTTTTTTCCTACCCGGGCTCTTTTCCTACCGGGGCTTTTTTCCTACCCGGGCTTTTTTCCTACCGGGGCTTTTTCCCTACCGGAGCTTTTTTCCGGTTACCGTGCCCACTAGGCCAATGCACGGCTACAGTTGACCATAGGTTATCAGAGCTATGGCGTCAAAGCTGGGCAGCTCATGTGACAACTGCGTTCTTCCTACCGCCCCCAGTTCTGGTTAGAGTCAGAAGCCCCGCAATGGAGTGTGATGCCAGATGTGCTGATGCCGCAAAGCAAACATCACAAGAATTCACTTGCCTGGCGGGAGGAGGTCTCGGGGTGCTAGAGCTTGCAAGCACAACACTTTGCTAGAACGTCCCAGAGCGTATGATCATCATTCGCGATGTGGGGCATTTAGATCAACTCGTTACCTACAAGAGATTATGATGATTGCTCAATTCTATCTGATAATTTTTGAGTGGAAAGACACCCATATATACAACCATTATAGAAACACACAGAAGGAAAAGTTATCAGTTTTCTCACTTGTTCTCAGGTGATGAACATCCTGCAGTTACGGGTGTGATCCAAACGCCCGCATGCAATAACAGTTGCACGGCTTTCAGTCTACCCTTTCGTCTTGTGCTCGTACCGTACTTGCCCTGACATCACCGAGTCTTCAATAATTTAAAATTAACGTTTTGGATGTCACGGATCATCAAAATTACACCTTGGTGTACAGTGTTCACGGTATGTAGCTACCAATGTTTGTCATTCTTAAGTGAAAGGCAACATTAGGGTCATGGATATCGAACACTGAAATGCACGTCTTTGCGAAGCGAATCTCTCAACCATAGACCGCATCAGTACTTGACTCTTAGGTCTGACACTGGCGGCCAAAAGTCGGCAAAGGAAAAATGGGATTTTCTCAAGAGCTATCAAACAATATAATAAACACCGTCGTTTGTTTATTTGTTTATATATTTATAAGTTTATAGATTTATATACAAATTTCAATTAGAAGCAGTTAAGGAAATTTTGATACCCACGACGCGCGTTTCGCTGTTCTCCAGCTCATCAGGTGGGAGTGTCAAAGTTGGTAAATTTATTTCTTGAAATCTTACAAAATTTAGAGAGGTTAAGATAGGAAGGTGTAACTATGATACCGGCTGTTCCAAAAGTATAAACGAAATTTCCAATAAAGCAACTGTTTCGTTAATTTTCAACTTCAGTCCGCTGCGTAGACTCCAATTACTGCACGTTGCAGACACACAGATGTACCGAGGGCGACAGTCTACAGCCTGTAGCAGGTAAAAGGCCGGCACATCAGCATGATAGTCTTCTTAGTAAATACAATTCCTACAATTAGCGAATGAGAAATCGTGTTGTTAAGACTCCAGAAGAAGCACTTGCCAGAAGGACTGATTTAAGAATGCGAACGGCACAAAAAATAAAGAAATGAATCAGAAAGAGGAGCTGAAGCAAGAAACAATGGCATGAGAGATCACGATGCCCAACAAAGAGAAAATGAAACCCCAGAGGAAGCAGTTGCAGGAAGAACTGATTTGAGGATTCGAGCAAAACAAAGAATACACAATGAGTCTCAAGAAGCGGCTGAAGCAAGAAGAAACAACCTGAGAAATCACGTTGCCTAACAAAGAGAAAATAAAAAAAATGAAAAGATAGAGCAGCATTGACGTCATTTGCTTCTGCAAAAATAAGCAGCAATAGTTTCGTTTATTTTGCTTACTCGACATGAATTACCCGAAGTTGCATATTGACATGGATATTTTGTGGCAAAGTAAGACGGCTACGGGTTTTACGGATCTAAGTCTTGTTGTATCTACATAAATGGTCTGTTTTAAATAAATCGATGCATTTTCATAGTTGGTGGTGCACAAGTTCGTGCAAGTATTATTCCCATTTCATTATCAGATAGTTAGGCTCTATGTAGCAGAGAAAATTTTTGATAAGAGGAGCTTTTGATTTGCAGAAAATAGAGCTCAACTGATCGATACCTGACGTCATTTTTGACGGCGCGGGTACACTAGTTAGGAGAATAATTATGATATTAAGATCATTACAACTTTCCCTCAATCTAATGCGGAAGAAAAAATTCCAAGGTACCCAACATATTTTCTTGCGGAGAAGGGTATCCTAGATACGGCGAGGACGCACTTCGGCGCTTGCCTGCATGACCGTGTCTGGACAAGTTCATAATAGCTTTTGAGAAAATCCCATTTTAGCCGCCAGCATCAGAGGCTACTTTTGGACCCGAGTCAAGAACTTTAGCGGTCTATGTCTCAATATTTGGTGAAACAATAAATAATGTACTGGTAACACCTGCTAAGACCTGAAAAAGTACTGCAGTGCATCGCATATTTTTCATTTATTTGCATATTTATTTGGTGTACCAGGCCGTCAGTAGTGACGGCCAAGATATTTGTGTTACTTCTTCAGTCACACTTTCGTTGCTACAAACTCAGAATAAATATATTTTGGAGCTCTCGTCTGCACAAATTCCCATTCGATCCTGGGAGTGTAGATTCCTTAATTTCTGGCTGATGACATCAGCGTGGGTAGGGGGACGTCAAACTTCTGCTGTTGTTCAACTGTCTTAGTTATACATAGGTATTTTATTTGCTGATTGCCCACTCGTACTAACTTCTAGATTTCCAATTCTGTAGTGGGCTCGACGCTTTATTCCCGCCTTGAACGTTAATTTCTCGGAGGAAATGCTGGGAGTAACTACATACTGGAGCGTGCACGTTCGCAGATTCCCATTCAAGCCAGCGAGTGTTTTTTCCGCACTTTCTGGCTGGTGACGTCAGCGGGTGGGGTGAGGGTGATATCAAACTTATGTTGTTGTTCGACTATCTTAGCCGCACGTATTGTCCACAAGTATTAATTTTAGTCTTTCAATTCCATAGTAACTCTACGAATATAGCATTCTGTATCCAATTTACAAACCACCTCAAGTTTTTGCCCGTCTTGAACGTTAAATTTTGAAGTTCCGTCAGCCTCGAGCCGCTGGTTGGCGTCAAAGAGGCTTATTAGAATGAGTTAACTCTGTCGTCGTTCGCTTGGCAAGTCAGCCTGCTATTTTTCTGGCTTAGCTTGTTGCTGGTGGCACGTTTTCCCCAAAAATATACTTTGCCCTCGATATTGAAAAAGCGTTAACTTCAGTCTTTCTATGATCGTTGGCAAAAGAAGTAATAAAACATAAATATCGTCCGATTGGCCCACAAACGTTATTTTCTTCCATTGCTGCTCGGTTCAGCCGCAATGCTACAGCCTTCCAACGGCCACAGCCTGCTATCCATTCCTCGTACCCGGCTTTGCAATAGTCCTGACCTGTTTTGAATTTTCAAAGTGTGAAACTCATTTCAAAGACTTGATGAAATTTACTGACAATGACTCATTTCTAAACTATTTCAGATAATATAATAACTGGTACTGTGCCCATTTTAATACATTGTTGGTAATGGAAACAAAAAGGATAAAGATAGCAGCTCTCCTTCGCGCGGGTCACCAGAAGGCGGACATTGTTAGGTTGCAAAATGTCGGTTTATCAGCGTGAAACGGGTCGAAAACCGCCTTAAGAATAATGAAAGCCTCAAAGATCGACCTCGTTCAGGCAGACCACAAGTTATTCAACGGAAGAATGTTGGAAGAGCCTTTGAAAATGATCCGAGACTCAAAATGAGTGAATTTACAAAGAAAAAGAAGATTTCTGTGGCAACCGTGGCGAGAGTTGTAAAGACTGACGGTGGAAAGAGCTTAAAGCGTCAGAAAAGACTGCTGCTCACTGCTGACATGGTTAAAAATCGCCAAGAGCGATGTTTCCGCCTTCTTAACGACTTAAAAAGTCATGAAAATCAAGTAATCATTTTCTCAGACGAGAAGACCTTCACCATGGATCCTGTCTTCAACAGACAGAACGATCGAGTTGTGAGCTTTGGCCAAGACATCTCTGATGTTCGTTATGTCTCCACAACAAAGCATCCGGCCTCTGTGATGATGCTCGGCGTTGTGGCCTCCAATAGAGAAAAGATGCCTCCAGTGTGGTTCAAGGGAGGTTACAGTTTGACAGTGGCTGAATACAGGGATATCATTGCCGCAAAAGTTTTTCCTTGGATCAGAAAATCGTCAGAGATGGAGATTACATGTTTCAGCAAGATGGTGCACCAGCGCACACGTCGAAAACCGTTCAAAACTGGATGAGCCAAAACATGACTTTCTGGCCCAAAGACTTCTGGCCCCCACAGTCGCCTGAGCTCAATCCTCTGGACTATAGCGTGTGGCCGCATATTGAGAGTAAAGTATGCAAAGATCGCCACAACAACATTGAGCAGCTGAAAGCCTCTGTGAACCGCACTTGGACCCAGATGAGGAAGGACTACGTCCGTAATGTGTGTAAGGACTTCCAACCACGATTAGGGCGTGTCATTGCTGGCAATGGAGGTCCTATTGAGTAGCAATGCATTTAAACTAATACATTACAAATCTTGTTTTATTTCAATATAAACAAAGCTTTTTACGAACTTCGGATGGCAAATTATTAAAACAGGTCAGGACTTTTACAAATCCCGGTATTTTCTGAGATACGAAGGCCTTTGCGGTGGATCCGCTCGCGAACAAGCAGAACAATCACGTTGTTAGCTTCGGCCAGGACGTCTCAGAGGTCTGTTACGTGTCCAAATTCTACAGCCAGACAGCTCACCGCCTCCGTGCTCCGTGATGCTTTAGAGTTGATGAGGCCCTCATTGTCTGACTTGTGGTCCGCAATAAGGATAGCAGAGATCTCATTTTTTTTACTTCCATTGTAGTAAGTATTAAGTGCACTTTACCACAATTTACTCCTAATGATGATTACTTGAAAATTATGAGTTAGAAGATAGTGTGGCGGATAATGATTTTAATTTGTTAGATTCATCATTAACTTGCAAAAAATGATGTGCTGGTATGTAACAAAATGATAGCAAGTTTCGAAAGTAAGCAACCTAAAACGTGACAGAATCTGACGTTATTTTCACTATAAGTTATTATGGAAATTTATGCCCGTTAGAATAGTCAAAGTAACTGTGACACTTTTCGTATGCTTACATTTACTATCTCGTAGAGTCTGTCGTCGGTCAACATTTTCGACTTCCGGGACAGTGAATGAGCTTTGCGTGACTAACGACTATAGAAGTTACCTTATTAAATATTTTATATTTTTGGTTCAATAACTCGAACTCGAGCGTGACAGATACACAAAGTATAACTATTTCAAAGCTTCTGCCATGCATTAAACTTGTAGCACACGCTAACCCAAGGGGATAATATTGTTGCCTTTCTAAAATAATTGACTTTCCGAAAACTATTTCGTGTACTTATCGCATGCAGGGTTGCCCAGATTGCTGTCAGTTTCTAACTATCTTGAAATGCATGAAATATGCTTACAACGCACATTCATGCTATAAAATACAGCACTAAAATTAAACCCAGTTTACTCTCAATATTAAAAAGCTATGAGAGCACCATGCGAAAAGTTAAACAACTAAATTAAATCCAGTTACTAGCAATATTTCAAAAATGAGAAAGCCTATTCAAATTTAATCCAGTTTGACATACACTGTTGCACAGATAAAAAATGTTTTGTTAAAATGTAAACACCGCGAGTAAATTCGGGATGACCCATACAAAAATGCGATATACCCTGTTAAAAGATTAAATATATGAAATCCAGCAAAATTTCAAAAGAAGTCCCCTCAAGGGGCATAGGATGGGCCATAGGCCATAAGGTTAGGTGAGTTAGGTTCGCCCATCCTATTTTATGGGGATGCAGCGCCCCCAATGCGATTACATAGGTTACCTAAGCCTTTATGTAAGCCTTCGGGACGTCTGTCTTTCGTGCTCACTTTGCTTCCTTCCATCTTCTTACTCCGACTGATGATGCTTTGTTCTGTTCTTCCTCTTTTTTCCCCTACTTTGCTGTTCCCGTGCGCGTTGACTAGTGTATGGGTTCCACGTTTCTCTTGACAATATCTATGTCCCTTCGTTCTTTCTCTCTTTGAATCACAGTGTACACTGTGGTAGAGAGGATTGAACTAGTAGAATACTAATACATCCCTATTAAAAATTTCAGCAGTCATTCCAGCGGCGCTGCGCAATTTTAAGCCGTACATACACCCGCGAACTCCGCAGTAATTGCGCAACGGCTGCGCAGTTATGTCCGTTTTTCAGGGGTAGCAACATTCTTATGCTAATTGCTGTGAGTTTTTATGTATCATTTGTCAAAGAACAAAGTTTTGTTAACTGTTTGTTTTTTTCATATAATGTTTGTATAATCGCTTCGTTCCATTGACCTATTATGCAAAGTGTTTGAGGCGTATGCAAATTGAGACCTTGTTGAACTGTTATGCGAAATGGTAATTTTGTTCTGCTAAATGTTAAAACCATATCTGTTGCTTGGCTGCTACCCTTGAAAAGCGGACATAACTGCGCAGCCGCTGCGCAATTACTGCGGAGTTCGCGGGTGTATGTACGGCTTAAAATTGCGCAGCGCCGCTGGAATGACTGCTGAAATTTTTAATAGGGATTTTAAAAGAAGTGCACAAAAAATGTTTTACTAGAAAATTAAATCCGGTGCAAAACCTTCCTCTTTTACAGACTTTGTGTTACCTTGGCAGACCTTTCTGTGAACAGTGAATGCCAGCAATGCTAACTTAACCATCCGAGTGTCTCAAAAATTAACGTAACTGGCGGGGAAGACAACTCGCACCTTCAACGGGCAAGCCCAGTGCCCTAGCAGCTATAGGCTACCACGGCGAGTGTGAAAACTCTGTAGGACCATGGAGAAATACAGTAAGTAGTGGAAAATTAACAGAATTTATTCAATAAGTATTGCTGTATATATATGTAGGTAGGGCGCGGTTATAGCCTACTGGGCGGTGATGTGCTAATGTATGTGTGGCAGCCTTAGGCCAGAGCCACGATATATATTTACAGTTGGTAGCATAAAATAGATAGCTGGCAGTAGAAAGATCAACAGGCCCATTCCCAGAGATGCGGTAGCATGAACCATGTGCATGCTGCACATCCTCGCACCAGGTTGAGCGTGCTAATGCATAGAGTGGCCCCGGCATGAGGCATTTATTGTGCCTATGGAAGGTTCAACAGAAGATTAGGTAATAAATGTGCCTATGGAAGGTTCAACAGAAGATTAGGTAATAAATGTGACTATGGAAGGTTCAACAGAAGATTAGGTAATAAATGTGCCTATGGAAGGTTCAACAGAAGATTAGGTAATAAATG
>LQNS02277219.1:6947587-6963201 GCA_001587735.2 Parhyale hawaiensis | reverse complement strand
CTGTGAAGAGTGTTACTGCCGAATGCTCTACACTGGGGTCTTTTTTTTGCGTAACTGTGAAGAGTGATGCTGCCGAATGCTCTACACTGGGGTCTTTTTTTTTTTGCGTAACTGTGAAGAGTGTTGCTGCCGAATGCTCTACACTGGAGTCTTTTTTGGCGTAACTGTGAAGAGTGTTGCTGCCGAATGCTCTACACTGGGGTCTTTTTTTTTTGCGTAACTGTGAAGAGTGTTGCTGCCGAATGCTCTACACAGGGGTCTTTTTTTTTGCGTAACTGTGAAGAGTGTTGCTGCCGAATGCTCTACACAGGGGTCTTTTTTGGCGTAACTGTGAAGAGTGTTGCTGCCGAATGCTCTATACTGGGGTCTTTTTTTTGCGTAACTGTGAAGAGTGTTGCTGCCGAATGCTCTACACTGGGGTCTTTTTTTTTTGCGTAACTGTGAAGAGTGTTGCTGCCGAATGCTCTACACTGGGGTCTTTTTTGGCGTAACTGTGAAGAGTGTTGCTGCCGAATGCTTTACACGGGGGTGTGTTTTTTCTTGCGTAACTGTGAAGAGTGTTGCTGCCGAATGCTCAACACTGGGGTCTTTTTTGGCGTAACTGTGAAGAGTGTTGCTGCCGGATGCTTTACACTGGGGTGTGTTTTTTTTCGCAACTGTGAAGAGTGTTGCTGCCGAATGCTCTACACTGGGGTCTTTTTTTGCGTAACTGTGAAGAGTGTTGCTGCCGAATGCTCAACACTGGGGTCTTTTTTTTTGCGTAACCGTGAAGGGTGTTGCTACAGATTGCTCCACTCTGGGGTCTTTGTTTTTTTTTGTAACTGCGAAGAGTGTTGCTGCCGAATGCTCTACACTGGGGTCTTTTCTTTTTCTGCGCAACTGTGAAGAGTGTTGCTGCTAGTGCTCTGCATCGGGGTCTTTTTTTGCAACTATGAAGTGTACTACTGCTGAATGCTCTACACTAAGGTCTTGTTTTATTCAACTAGTAAAAGTATCGCTATTAAGTGATCTACAAATAGGTTTTTGCCACGAGTAAGAGCATTTCTGTCATATATTTTCCAACAATTTATTCATTTACTTGTATAATTTTCGAATGCAGAACCATGTTATAGGACGGAAAGCATTCTGAACAGCATTATTAGAGTGTTAGACGTAGGTATTCTTAATTCTATTTTCATCTGAAAATGTCAGGTAACCCCGAAACTCTCTGCATTTTTCCATTAGACAATTTAATACAGTGAAAAGCCGCACTAGCCATGGCTACTTTGCCTATATTGAATTGAGGCAACGGGCCCTCTCTACATCGTCAGTTCCATGAGCCCGTAAGTACACTTTATATTCCCATTGGATGCAGCAAACATTTACATAGATGCGCTGAACTCAGTTTTATTTCGCTACCCGTTACCCGAAAGTTACAAAATACAACACTGGACCGTTTCGATGCAACCTTACTTATATGCTCATGCTAAGTGCATTTTAATTTTGGCAATCCTTGTACTTTGAACTGTTCCAATGATTTATTGTATCGGTAACTGTTAATAGTCCTGAAGATCTTGTATATCTTGCTGTTTGCCTGTTACCAAACACACTGCTGCATAGATTCTGTGCAACACGAAGTGGACATGGCAAACGCCTTTTAATTATTCTGTAGTCCAGGCGATTCCGCTTAACAGTCCACAGTACTATAACCGGTAAGTCATAAAAAGCACAACTTAACAACTTCAGGTAAGTCTGTGCTAATATGTTGCTAATAAGCACTCCTGCTCTTCTGATGCTATTTTCTTCTCGTGTTTGCGATTACGGAAGTAACTAAGCCAATGAAAAAAATTAAAAAACGTTAAATAGGTGTAGATATTTTCTAACTAGTAGCCTGAATAACAAGGTGAAATACAAGCGATGCCAGCGCCAGATGTTGGCAGTAAGAGCAACTGTAACTTATCAATTCCTAAAAAAAAGTAGTTTACCACAACTAAAAAATTTCTGCATTATAAACGAATTAATGACAATGAATTAGTGTCCAGTATAAACGGAACGTTATTCAGAATAAATAGAATTAATTTGTACAAAATCTGCAGCGTTTGATTACGTTCCATTTGAACCGATAGTATTATGCGGCTGGGTGTTCCAACCGGACGGTCCTATTAAGAGGAATCTACCCTATCTCCAAAATTTGAAAGCGAATTATTGGACTTATTTGGTGCAGCAGTAAATATACGTGCAAACCGGATGGTCATTTGCTCTCTTGTAACATGTTAAGTACGCCGTTCTTAGGACTGCCTCAATCTGAGAAAATATACCTATATATTGATGGTAAGTAGTTATGTTTATCCCTTTCACACGCAGGTCTCTACGTTGTTATCAAATTACAGACGCGTGTTGCCATCGGATTTTCGGTATTACCCCAATGCAACAGAAGTTATGTTACTCCTAAAGCGGCCACTAGACATTCAATATTATTGCGCAGTGTGGGTTGCAAAATATTTTGGCGCTGGTTCCTAGACGGTCAGTATTATGGTACAATATTTTGGATTGTGCAAAAGACTGTACCGTATGGAAGCGATATTGAAGGTTGTGCAATATAATGCGCAATCGCGACTACAGGCGTACAACCACAATGTGCAAACAGTCAGTCCCGGCAAGACCGGCACCACTTTTCTCCGCATCGAGAATATACATTTGAATTCTTTCCGACGTTTGTTCTCAAAGAATTAACTTTTTATTACTTCTTGTTTCTCAGCATCCGGGTATTTTTGCGGTACTTTTCTGTCAGCACTTTGTACTGCTTCCATTTTGGCACGATTAGTATAATCTCTGCACTTCATATCCCACAGGACGGAAAGATTACGGTACACCTCAATATATTCAACAATGAAATCTTTTTCAGCTTTCTTGTCACCTATGGTAACGCGTGTTTCAGGAGAGACACAACACCTCACACGACCGCCGGAGAGAAGCTGTCGTGACAGGATATTGCGCAATATAGCCAACAGACGACGCAATATTATCCCGTTTGCGCAATATATTTCCAAGATTTTGAAAATCACACAGTATATTTCACAGCCTTTCAATATTGCCCACACACGATTAATTATATTGCGCAAACCAAAATATCGTGCTTTTATATTGAACGTCTAGGGGCCGCTTTCGATAGTCTGAAAAATTATAAGATTATCAGCTACATGACACCGCTTTGGTTTGCAAGCATTGCCTATGCTGGTCAACACTGTAATCGATTGATGTAGGCACGAAACTAAGAAATATTGTATGGCTTTGCTGAATATTGGCCAAGTTCTAGCATTTAAAGCATTTGTGCTGATTATTATATATTTTTATCCTTAAATACAGCGAAATAAGGCTCGATGGCTCTGTTTAAGTACGTTTCCGTATATCCCGCAACACTGTTTTGGGGGTGCAGATATCCGTTGTATTCACCCCATTTTGTCAAGCCATACGGTGTCGACCGACATTTCATTGCAACTGATCCAAAGCGTTTCTATACAACACTATACAAACACCCTTCAGGGGGCATAGGATGGGTCATAAAGCATTGGGTTAGGTTAGTTAGGTTGCCTTGTCTAACGTCACGTGTGTTGAGCCTCCAAGAACCGTGCGGTTTACCTTAGCCTAAGTTAGACCTTTGGGATATCTTGCTTTCGTCCCCACTCTGTATCCCTTGCTTGCTTCTGCTGTTTAACTTTTTTTCATCGTTCCCATCGCGCAGTTGCCATGCGCGTTGATCTAGGGTGAGAACACCGCAAAACGCATGAGTTTCGCATTTCTGTTGACGTAGTAATTGTCCCGCTCTTTCTCTACGAATCTACGTCTGACGAAGCTGAATCGACTCACTCATCCATTGAACAGAAACCTGGACTCACAGAACGTAGCACTTCTCAGCTTACACAAGAAAATAGAGGCAGATCGAGGAATGCTTTTATCATTCCTACGAGTTCAGCTATGCATTTTTAGACTCGAAATTGAATGAGCTAGGCTCAAATTAAGTTCGTTGCTTCGCCTATTGCAGGAGTGTTCACTATAGCAGACGTGTCACACTTACTGTAAGTCGGCAAACATTGGGAGCAATATCCTCCACAGTTACGAACTCCTACTCCAGGAGTACCAAACTCATAACGGCCAAAGCTTCTCGTCACCATATGATGCCTTTGATCTCATTCCACAACTAACTTAATGTCTCCGAGCTCTTCGGATCTGTAGCAATTAACTGTGCTTGCACAATCAACTCATCGCCCGAGTTTATTATTTTTATTATCTTCTTGCTTATTCTTCAGAAGTCTCTATCATTCTGAAAATTAATGGCAATAGCTCATAGAGGGCCGGAGCGTAACTGCCGGCTGCTCTCTGGGAATGAGCCTGTTGGTCCGTCAAAAGCCAGCTATCTATTTTATTCTATTGCAGGGATGTCCCACAAAGCCGAACCCAGTCTGTATGGGCTGGTAAGAGTGGTAATGGAATCGTGACCAATATCTTATGAAAGTAACCGTATTCGTAAAGATAACTTTCACTTACTAAATGACACACTTCCCGAGCCCGAAGCAGCTTGCTGTGAGCAGTTCAACGACGTTTGCCGAATGCAAGAAGGCCAGACTGTTATTGGAATGTTGTATGAAATTATTTGCAAACCGTCTTTGCACAAAGAATGATTTCCATAGAACGCGAGCGAGAATGGCCTCCAAGAGTACGGGACCTAACACCTTGTGACTTTTTTGAGAGGCCATTTGAATTCGAATGTTTATACATCAACACTACAAGCTTTAGACGAGCTTAGACTACATTTTACTACTAAAATGAACATGTTAAAGAATAATCCAGGCATGACAAGACGAGTGATGAGGAAGAGAAAAATGTCAGAAATGCTGGGATAAGGATAGACGTCAGGTCAAGGTTATATCATGTGACTCCCTTTATTTCTGTTACTAATCGATAACTTTTCTAAAAATTTGATATGTTGTGTTGCCCTTTTCTTGTCGAGGTAGAATTTTTGCACTACACTAAAAATAAGTTATAAGCTATTAAAATCATTGAAAGCACTCTATTTATGAAAAAATTATTTGCCACCTTTCCTTAAATTGTTTATCGTCGGAGCAACCTAAAAAGAATAGCCACAATTTCTTGCAGTATATTGCTCAGCAGAAGTTACTGCATCAGGCTAAAATAGGAGAATGAAAATAGTATAATAAGTTGACGAATAATATGTATGCTTTTAGAAAGTGTTGCTTTTTGTAGGCCACCCTTTTCAAGCGCTCGCTCAGTTTATGAGCGGCCGCTTCGCACGTTCGTCGTGCAACTTCTGCACCATCCAGTGGTATCTTGGAGACTCACTTTCACTGTGTGAGCGAGGCGATATGCGAGCTGATCGCCCGCCCATAAGTTAAGCGTGCGCTTGCATACTGTGGCTCCGGCATTAGTTCTTGTATCCCTTTACTGCAGAATGTTGAACAGGAAGATCCCATTATGAAAATGCAGACAAGCAGTATTTCAGCGAGGAGTTAAATAGGCATGAAGCTGTCAACATTATTGCCGTTTTCATATTACAGCTTGTATCTTGACTTTCAAATTCCCATCAATTGCTGCTTTCGATTTCCAGATGAAGGTGCAGCGCTTGAGCTCTTGAACAAACATTTCCTTTCACATCAGAGAGCTCTGGCACTGCAGAGCGCTGCCTGGCAATATTAATGGCCATTAATCAGACGTTAGTTAGCCAAAGTGAACGATCGGCTGCCAGGCACGAGCAAACACGCTCGATTTTTCATGGATGCGGGCAGGCAGGCACAGCTGCGGCCGCTCCGCACCACCAGCTGGTCCTTTTCTCATTAAGAAAATGTCACTTGTAAACTCGAAGAAAATGATGTCACTGTGTACGTTTCCATTCTTCAAATTTGTCTTTAACAAGTCCAACAAATTGAGTTGTAAATTAAGAGTAATTTTGATTCTGACTCGATTTCAGAAGGTACCAGAAAATAGTTTTTTTTTAATAAAGGGTACTATTCGTTTTCGAGAAGTCTCCTTCAAAATTAAACAAGAAGAAAGCGCCAAAAGTTATTTCTCATATATGCTTTAGTTTCATCTTCACTTTCCACCAATAGCTCTCAAAAGTTACGTCTAAACGCAATTTTAAGCGAGTTCGATCTTCAGTTAACATTGAAATTTTTCAAGAGTCAAGAATAAAAGCATTGGCAATTCAACTGGATCCTATCTTACCTCTGTAAGCTCCATTTAAAGAGTCTCGCTCAATGCGCTAAAAAATAATAATGATAATAACTAGAGAAATACTCTGACAACGCATACCTCCGGCAAGTAACGCAGTCTTAATTACGAACAATTCAAATTGGCCCTGAAACCAGGACTTTTTGTTAATCACCACCAAAATTTGGTCATTTGTTCCTCGCAACATTTTTACTAATTTCTGTATTTTTCTTGCAGGTCGTCCAATAATTTGACCAATATTCTGGCAATCACTAAGACAAACATATAGTCAAACCAACAGACGTACAATAGATAACCAAACTCTGCTCATTTGTGTCTTCTAACTTTTTAACAATTGCTACCAAAAATTCATAACTCGATGATAACTTTTTGGATAATGTTAATAACAAACAAGCACGCAGACAGTTAAACGGAACACAGATGATCTCAAAACTTTGGCCATGTGTTCTTCGCAACATCTGTAATATTTTTTCTTATAAATTTCATGAAGATCCGTCCAAAACTGTATGAAATATGCTGCTAAGAAAAAAAAGTAGACAAGCAAATAAGCGATTGAATGGATCTTCACCATAAGTTAATCATCTATTCTGCCTAACCTATCTAACAATCCCTGTAAATTTCTCGATCTGTCTATAACTTTTTGAGTTATCTTAGTGACAAACAAACAAACCGAAGGACAGACGGCGACAAAAACATAACCACCTGGACGGAGGGTAATTGCTCTGTTCGTACTTGTCTTTAATAATTTCCACAAGTCAAGGTTTGAAATATACTTCTAGCTTTGCTACAACTTACCTTCAGAAGCTTCAACAAGTTAAGAAAAGAGATGAAGATTTATTCAGCCTGAGTGCCATACTTTGAGAAGATCTTGCCGGTTGGGCATAAAATATTTCTAGCTTTATCAAAGAACTATCAAAATCTTTCACAATAACGTAAGATTTAAGATTAAGTTTAATCTCTTTTCGGACATACCCTCAAAAATTTAGATGTTAGATTTAGAAATAAAAGAAACTCGTTTTCAACTCACCTTCGAAAGGCCCCGGCGATGGCGGGGTGGCTGCGACGTACATTACCAGGAGGAGGATGTGAATCAATGACAAATGTCTTCTTGTCTTCATCCTGAAGCACAAAAATTCCATTTGCACCGCAGTACGATATTATCCTATCCAGTCTTTCCTTTCGTCATCACCACCGTTTTTTTTGCATCTCGTTATCATTAGTGGAAAGTTCTCCAGGTCGTCAACACCGTTTCCTCTCTTTGGTTCTTATTTTGTTACTGAAAGTTTTCAGAGGAGAAAGGTAGTTTGTTTCCATCTTTTTAACTTTCTACACTTCAGCTCATTATTATGCAACAGTTCATACTATTTTCAATTTTATATAGTTTTATTTTCATTGTTTTACCAGCACCTTAGATTCCTCGGTCACATTAAAGATCACAATATATTTGCTAGCCATTTTTACAACAATGCCGCTTCTTGAAATTCACCAATGTCTGCTATAATTTTTATTGTAATATCACTGTGGCACCTAAAATGTAATGCATTTTTTACCTTTTTTCCCTGAAAACACTCAGTATAACAAGAATTTTCAGTGAACTTCATCAGTGCAACAATTTACTATTACTACATGTATAATACATATTCCTTCACGTAAAGTTTTCGTCACTTCCACACTGTCATGACGAGCACACTGTACCTGCAACAAAGCGTACATTTCATTGAGCGATCAACAGTTTGCACACACTTAATAACAACGTAGCGGTACCTTGACCTACGAGTGTACAGCTTATGAGCTTCCAAGTTACGAGCCGTTGCGCTGTTGAATTTTTACTGTGCGTCACTAGCCGAAATCCATGCTACGAGTGAAAATCAGACTGACTGCGTCTACTTGACGCTGCATTTAATTAATTCAATGGGGAATTTGAGTTAATTAAGAGCTCGACCACTGGAATAAACTGAACCCGCAACTTAAGGTATCACTGTTCACATATGTAACATATATACACAGGTGACTCTGCAGAGGGTCCCTATAGTAGCAATTTGCGCTGTTATGTAGCTAGTTCAACGCTAAAATATTTCACCTACTGTCGATATAATTTTAAACAATGGTGGAAGTGTAGTTAATTGGTGATATTATCAAGCAAGTGTGCCTAGCCTTAAAAAGAAAAATGACTTCACAGAATTCCTTGCGATCATCCATTCGGCCTTCATTATTCCTTCTGGTCGTAGTTCTACTATGAAATAGGCAGTGTACATGGCTGTTTCACTTTCCATGTATTATGTATGAGAGTGGCTGCGCTGTCAAAAATGACAGCGCGGAATTTGAGATGACCTCACTTCATAATATCATACTTTCGCTACTAATATGCTTCTAAGAGATACGCTACAATGCCCATTTCCACTTGTCATAAGATATGATTGCTCTTTGTTTCAATTCATCTTAGCAGCACATTCATTCCTTCCCTTAGATAGCATGCGAAAAAAATCAGTTTATAATTGTACCTAAGCTGAAGCATCTATGAATTTACTTAATTAAATTCCCCGTAATGAAACTTGAATACTTCGAAATTTTTGTCCTCAAATCAATAACCACTTCGTTAAAGGAAGAAAGCAAGCTGGAGAAAATTGTTGCGCTACTATGCACCCTAAAAAATTCTTCTCCAGTGCTTCGCTGATCATCGACTCAATTTGTAGGTCGTAAACTCATAACAATTATAGTTTTGATGTATGGAGAGAGTAATAAAAATCAGACTCCAAGGCAGCGCTAAAAGTTGCAATTATTTTTATTGTTAGGATATCAACTTTGTCTGAGCAAGAAGCGCATTCAATTAAAAGACAAGAATTCCACTGTGGCCATTTTATGCAACCTGGTCTGATTCTTGCTTTTTGGATCTCCATCACGGCGAAACCTAATAATAAATTCTGCAACCGATACGTGCTAATATATAAGCATATACATGTATATATATACACCCATACGACGGTGCTTTTTATATTGTTTTGATTGAAACGGAGGTGCACTTCAGTTATTTCATTTCTCCAAGGCATTGTCACTCTTGTAGCTTGCTTCCTACTCTAGCAATGACATAACGCAATGCTAAGCTCTGTTTCAAATTGGTAAAATAGCCACAAACAGCACAAGGCGTATCCAATGGAAGATTCGAATTTTGGGCTATCTGGTTTCTGTACTGATTGATTCATGAAGTATATGCTGAATTAATATGCAGATTCAGTACGTATAACCGGAATTATTGGAGGAGTATGGTGATATAGCAAAACTGTACAATTAATACCACCTTGTGTTTGAATAATTGTATGTTGTTTTTATTTTATGTTTCGCTTAAATTCTATACATATACCTACGCTGAATGTAGGGTAGATTGGAGATTTTGGCGATTTTCTTACTTTGTGAAGAAAACCGATGAGCAAAGGTCAGTTCAGTGTGCAGATGATGGCGTAAATGGGTATTCTTAGAATTTAAACTGAATGCATTTTACTTCTTTTCTCTCTCAACCAAAGGTAAAATCAAAATAATGAAGATATTCACTGACTCTTTTTACCCTCTCATGAAGTAGAATTCTGGCTATCTTCTTACATCGATACTTTGTTTGCTTTCAGTTTCCGATATGCAAATTGAGTAGATGATCACCGAAGTAAAGAACAGGGGGCATAGGATGGGCCATACGGTTAGGTTAGTTTAGGTTCGCCCATCCTATGTTATGAGGAGCAGCGCCACCAGGCCGACCCAGTAAGTTACTGTAGCTGTTAGCTAGGCCTTCAGGACGTCTGTCTTTTGTGCCCACTTTGCAAGCTTCCTTCCGATTTCATTTTATTTTATCCGATTTTATTTCTACTCGAGAATCGTTCCTAATAAAATCTCTAACGATGAAAAACAAGTTTTTAGAACTTTGGAGAAAAAATCTAAATGTTTTATGATTTCATACTCAAAGTGATCTTACTTTCGTCTGATCTTCCTCTTCTTTCCCGACTTGCTGTTCCCATGCACGTTGATCCTGCGTGAGAACACCTTCGTGCATGGGTTCCACGTGTCTATCGACATATTATTTGTCCCTTCCGTTTCCTCTCTTATAGAAGAGCTCAGTACTTATTTAAGGAGGCTCAAATTATCTTATTATAAAACTACTCATCACGGAAGCATAAGGGAACCGATTTTTCAGGGTGCAGTAAAAGCATATTTTGTTTTCAATGTGCTTTCTTTTTTTAACGAAACAGTTTTTTTTGCTGGACTGTAAAAATTTCGATTTACTCAAGTTGTATCATTGTGCATCCAGGACATGCAGCAGAAATTCCACTTCAGTAATTCTTAAGTACTTGCATATAAAAGCTCAATATTTTGCATATCATCTAAGAGATGAAAGGTTTATGCTGCTCAGGTAAATTGACACAGAGATTACTCATCTGTTATAGTAATTTAAGTTTCCTGTAGTGGATCCTTCATTTGCATTTTGGTAACGAAACTATCATCAACGAAAAAGTGTCATCAGAAATTCCTCATCGTTTTTTTTGATGGCACGAATACTCCAGTTACGACATATTAGTGTACATTAATTACGATAGTCGCCGAGCCTCCAAACTTACGAAGAGTGAGGCATTTTTTAAGTAAGTTTCGGGAGCAAATAAATTGTGAATGTTTAAACCTGAGCCAAACATTATTTCAGAAATTATTTACGTGCGTAAACGGTACACTGTAGGTCATCCGGAGTATATTACGATAAAATAAACAATTTCATAGATTATGCTTACGTAGATTCTCCCAAGCAACTCCTCATGCTAAGGCTTTGCCCTCTGAAAGCCCAACTTNAAAAAAGTAGACAAGCAAATAAGCGATTGAATGGATCTTCACCATAAGTTAATCATCTATTCTGCCTAACCTATCTAACAATCCCTGTAAATTTCTCGATCTGTCTATAACTTTTTGAGTTATCTTAGTGACAAACAAACAAACTGAAGGACAGACGGCGACAAAAACATAACCACCTGGACGGAGGGTAATTGCTCTGTTCGTACTTGTCTTTAATAATTTCCACAAGTCAAGGTTTGAAATATACTTCTAGCTCTGCTACAACTTACCTTCAGAAGCTTCTACTAGTTAAGAAAAGAAATGAAGATTTATTTAACCTGAGTGCCATACTTTGAGAAGATCTTGCCGGTTGGGCATAAAATGTTTCTAGCTTTATCAAACAACTATCAAAATCTTTCACAATAACGTAAGATTTAAAATTAAGTTTAAACTCTTTTCGGACATATCCTCAAAAAATTTAGATGTTAGATTTAGAAATAAAAGAAACTCGTTTTCAACTCACCTTCGAAAGGCCCCGGGGATGGCGGGGTGGATGCGACGTACATTACCAGGAGCAGGATGTGAATCAATGACAAATGTCTTCTTGTCTTCATCCTGAAGCACAAAAATTCCATTTGCACCGCAGTACGAAATTATCCTATCCAGTCTTTCCTTTCGTCATCACCACAGTTTTCTTTTTCATCTCGTTATCATTAGTGGAAAGTTCGCCAGGTCGTCAACACCGTTTCCTCTCTTTGGTTCTTATTTTGTTACTGAAAGTTTCCGGAGGAGAAAAGTAGTTTGTTTCCATCGTTTTAACTATCTACACTAAAGCTCATTATTATGTAACAGTTAATACTATTTTCAATTTTATATCGTTTTATTTTCATTGTTTTACCGGCACCTTAGATTCCTCGGTCACATTAAAGATCACAATATATTTACTAGCCATTTTTACAACAATGCCACTTCTTGAAATTCACCAATGTTTGCTATATTTTTCATTGTAATATCACTGTGGCACCTAAAATGTAATGCATTTTTTATCTTTTCTTCCTGAAAACACTCAGTATAACAAGAATTTTCAGTGAACTTCATCAGTGCAACAATTTACTATTACTACATTTATATTACATATTCCTTTACGTAAAGTTTTCTTCACTTCCGCACTGTCATGATGAACGCACTGTACCTGCAATAAAGCGTACATTTCATTGAGCGATCAACAGTTTGCACACACTTAATAAATAACAAGACTTACGAGTGCGCAGCTTATGAGCTTCCAAGTTACGAGCCGTTACCCTGTTGAATTTTTACTGTGCGTCACGAACCAAAATCCATGCTACGAGTGAAATTCAGATAGGCTGCGTCTACTTGACGCTGCATTTCAATGAATTCAGTGGGAAATTTGATTTAATTAAGAGTTCGACTATTGGAATAAATTGAACCCGCAACTTAAGGTATCACTGTTCACATATGTAACATAAATAGGAGACTCCGCAGAGTGTCCCAATAGTAGCAATTTACGCTCTTATGTAGCTAGTTCACCGCTAAAACATATCGCTTACTGTCGATATCATTTTAAACAATGGAGGAAGTGTAGTTAATTGGTGATGTTATCAAGCAAGTGTGTCCAGCATTATAAAGAAAAATGACTGCACAGAATTCCTTGCGATCATCCATTCGGCCTTCATTATTACTTCTGGTCGTAGTTCTACAATGAAATATGCAGTGTACATGGCTGTTTCATTTTCCATCTAATATGTACGAGAGTGGCTGCGGAATTTGAGATGACCTCACTTCATAATATCATACTTTCGCTTTAATAAATATGATTCTGAGGGATACGCTAGTGCCCATCTCCAATTGTTATAAGATATGATTGCTCTTTGTTTCAATTCATCTTAGCAGCACATTCATTCTTTCCCTTAGATAGCATGCGAAAAAAATCAGTTCATAATTGTACCTAAGCAGTGAAGCACCTATGAATTTACTCAATTAAATATCCCGTCATAATGAAACTAGAGTACTTCGAAATTTTTGTCCTCAATCAATAACCGCTTCGTCAAAGGAAGAAAGCAAGCAAGCTGGAAAAACTAATTGTTGCGCTACTACACCCTGAAAAATTCTTCTCCAGTGCTACGCTGATCATCGACTTAATTTGTAGGTCGTGATCTCATAACAAATATAGTTTTGATGTATGGAGAGAGTAATCAAAATCAGACTCCAAGGCAGCGCTAAGAGAAGTTGTAATTATTTTTATTGTTAGGATATCAACTTTGTCTGAGCAAGAAGCGCATTCAATTAAAAGACAGGAATTCCAATATGGCCATTTTATGCAACCTGGTCTGATTCTTGCTTTTCGATCTCCATCAAGGCCAAACTTAATTTTAAATTCCGCAACCAAAACGTACTAATATATAAACATATACATGCATATATATATACTCATACGACGGCGTTTTTTATATTACTTGGATTGAAACGGGCGAGCACTTCAGTTATTTCATTTCTCCTAGGCATTGTCACTCTTGTAGCCTGCTTCCCATTCTGCCAATGAAATAACGCAATGCTAAACTCTGTTACAGATTGGTAAAATAGCCACAAACAGCACAAGGCGTATCCAATGGAAGATTCGAATTTGGGCTATCTGATTTCTGTACTGAATGATTCGTGAAGTATATACTGAATTAATATGCAGATGCAGTACGTATAACCGGAATTAATAGAGGAGTATGATGATATAGCAAAACTATACAATAAATACCACCTTGTGTTTGAATAATTGTATGTTGTTTTTCTTTGATGTTTCGCTTAAATTCTATACATATACCTATGCTGAATATAGGCCAAATTGGAGATTTTGGCGATTTTGTTACTTTGTGAAGGAAACCGATGAGCGAATATTAGTTCAGTGTGCAGATGATGGCGTAAATGGGTACTCTTATCTCACCCAAAGGTAAAATCTAAATAATGAAGATGTTCACTGATTCTTTTTGCGCTCTTTTGAAGTAGAATTCTGGCTATCTTCTTACATCGATACTTTGTTTGCTCTCAGTTCCCGATATGCAAATTGAGTAGATGATCACCGAAGTACCAAACAGGGGCATAGGATAGGCCATACGGTTAGTTTAGGTTCGCCCATCTTATGTTATGAGGAGCAGCGCCACCAGAACGACCCAGTAAGTTACCGTAGCTGTTAGCTAGGCCTTCGGGATGTCTGTCTTTCGTGCCGCCCACTTTGCTTCCTTCCGATTTCATACTCAAAGTGATCTTACTTTCTTCTGTTCTTCCTCTTCTTTCCCGACTTGCTGTTCCCATGCACGTTGATCCTGCGTGCGAACACCTTCGTGCATGGGTTCCACGCGTCTATCGACATATTATTTGTCCCTACCGTTTCCTCTCTTATAGAAGAGCTCAGTACTTATTTAAGGAGGCTCAAACTATCTTATATTCAAACTACTCATCACGGAAGCATAAGGGAACCGATTTTTCAGGGTGCTGTAGAAGCACATTTTTTTTCAATGTGCTTTCTTTTTTTGACGAAACATTTTTTTTTGCTGGACCGTAAAAATTTCGATCTACTCAAGTTGTATCATTGTGCATCCTAGACATGCGGCAGAAATTCAACTTCAGTAATTCTTTAGTACTTGCCTATAAAAGCTCAATATTTTGCATATCATCTAAGAGATGAAAGGTTTGTGCTGCTCAGGTAAATTGACACAGAGAATACTCATCTGTTATAGTAATTTGAGTTTTCTGTAGTGGATCCTTCATTTGCATTTTAGTAACGAAACTATCATCAACGAAAATGCGTCATCAGAAATTCTTCATCGTTATTTTGATGGCACGAATACTCCAGTTACGACATATTAGTGTACATTAATTACGCTAGTCGCGGAGCCTCCAAACTTACGAAGAGTGAGGCATTTTTTAAGTAAGTTTCGGGAGCAAATAAATTGCGAATGTTTAAACCTGAGCCAAACATTATTTTAGAAATTATTTACGTGCGTAAACGGTACACTGTAGGTCATCCGGAGTATATTACGATAAAATAAACAATTTCATAGATTATGCTTACGTAGATTCTCCCAAGCAACTCCTCATGCTAAAGCTTTGCCCTCTGAAAGCCCAACTTAATGCGGGAATAATTTATTTAAATGAGAATTATTTATAACTTTTTCGAAGCAAGATCGTGTTGTGTCAAGACATGAAACTTTTCGGGTAGTTGACGATGAGAACTTAACTTACCCAACAACAGGTGAAGCCAATGTACTGTAAAATACCTAGCACGCGTAAAAGTGCAATGGCCCTGTTCATTCCTACGGGTACACGTTTTGTGGTTATACAGTGCCTAGACGTAAGTATTTGCACAACTCTATTTTTTATGTATTTTGAAAAAAAATTAGGGAGTGCTTTAGGATAATTATTACAGGAAGTTTATAGAATATATATATATATATATATATATAATAGAATATTCAAACAGAACAGTCAAATGTGCACTGACAACAAGAAAATTTAACATCAGCAAAAGTAATGAGGGACAAAAGTATTTGACCCAAAAAATTATGACATTAGTACTTGGTGGC
>LQNS02277219.1:6883771-6896168 GCA_001587735.2 Parhyale hawaiensis | reverse complement strand
TTCTCAGAACATAATTAGGGACTGAAAAATGCCGCAACCATGCATTGGGTAGCGTATTATTCCAGTAGCGCTTATTGTTATTTGAGAGAAGATACATTTGCTCTTATTTCTGGGGATATTAACCTTTTACTGACGTTAGTGCAGGGCGATGGTGTTCCCGTTACCTTAGTTTTCAGTTATGATAGAGCACGGTCACGTTTTTCGAAAATGATTAGAGCGCGGTGGTACTACACTGTTTCGAGATCTCTTACGTTATCGTACATATTTTGAAAAATGATCATAGAGCAATGAGGTTTCATTCTCTTACGCTATCCTATCTTTAAGAAATTAGTAAAACGCGATGTCATTGAATTTTATTTTCGTATGGGTTTTGAAGAATTTTTCAAGAATGTTTGCAGCATGGCAACGTTTAATTGGCACCCATTATCTTAGCTACAATAAATTGTTGCAGTATGATAACAATCCATTTGTTCCTGTTAGTTTACGCCTGATGTAAACCTGGTGAGCGGTATATCTCTTTTACCCTCGTTATCTCTGTAAGGCATGAATTATGAGCGATACCGTTTCGTTTAACTACATTAATTTGTCTCTCTTTGAAGAATGACTTCGGTGTAATATTATTTCATTTACCCCCGTTAATGTATATCTGAGATGGTTAATGACATCGTTGTTATCTTTGAAGAATGATTATAAATATGTATCGGTAAAATAACCTATGTTTTCATGGTCTTTATATGTAATAAATAAGTGGTGCTTGATAACGTCTTCTTCATTTCATGATTTTTATCTTTAGGAAATAATCGGGGTATCGATAATGTTTCCTTCACTTCCAAAAGCTTTATCCTTGAGAAATGAATTGTGCATGACAACGTTTCTATTACCATCAATGTCATACCTTTCATGCATGATCATTTACAGTACGATAACGTTTCACAAGTTCCCGCCACCTTATCTTTAAAGTATAGTTACTCGCTTTATCCTTATCTCGAATTAAGACTGCTTCCAGATCGATAACCTCTAACTCGTTTCTATTATCCTCATATCTCTGGAGAACAAATCACTCTGGTCAACTACGTAGGCTGTTCACTGCAACTGGAACTCGGTATGCACTTTAGAATAACCGCACAAAACTTTCTTAATACTTCACGTATTCATTTCATAGGCAATCGAACCGATCGTAAAACCTTAAGATCGCGTGCAACTAACTGCCATCTCGTTAGCGCTGCTAATATTAGCTGTTGCGTGGGTCACTCAAGTCCGGAACACGCACGGCGTATCCCAACATATGTGTCGCAAACATAACGTGGAACGTCCACGACTTATGGTCGAATAATATTTGCCAATCAAGTTATCTCCTTAAAATGTAATTCAGCAAAGATTATCTACTTTTAATTTCTAACCCCAGTCAGAGCTTTTATAAATATTATCACTAATGTGTTGAATATCAGAGCGTTTAAGCGTTCATAAGCTGATCTGGGGTTCTAGCAGTTCAATTTAAGGGGCTGATCATCAGAGTTTTGGTGTTTTCTTTAGTTCTCTAAATGATAAACTTGATTTATTTTCTAAGCTTTCGAATTTCATGTACTAATCTCTCTTATACTGTTCTAAAATTTAATGTTTTACTACCTACTTTCCGGTACTGATAGTTAGGATTTCCAAGGTTTCTTTGTTAATCTGAGTTTCAAGTTTTACTGTAGATCTACTGAGTTTGCTTCACAGTTGATCTTAAAAGCTCCTTAGCTCTCTTATGCCGGGGCAACACGTGCATTCTACGCCCAACTGGTTGCTAGGATGAGCAGCTCGCGGGCCGTGTCAATATATATATTTCAAATCGGCAGCATAGATACCGTGGCATGAATGACGTCCGAGTCTCGCATCCTTGCATCAAGTAGTTTGTGTAAATGCCTAGCATGACCCTGGCATTATGAGTTTACATGAAATCTTACGTATTAGCTATATCTCATTTGCATAACATGTAAGTTTTGTTTTCCGATATTCACAGGGTTAAGGTTTTTAATGCAGATTCTTATAGATTTTAGGTCTTAAACGCTAACTTTCAGAGCCTTCAGGTTTCACATGCTAATAATCATGGCTTTCAGGTTTTAAATGCTAATATTCAGAGGTAATAGGACTTCTACACTTGTATAATAAGTTGGTCGTTCAGAGGAGCAACCCGGTATTGTTCTATGAAATGGACATTACCGCGGAAAGGAAGACTTTTTAAATACTGGAACCTGGCATATTTCACGGAATAAATAATACCAAGTGAATTATTCTTAACCTTTTGTGCGCGTAGGGCCACGATCATGGAGTTCCCGTTACATTTCTTGCGCACTACCTGAAACTATATATGGTACAGCGCCCAACATATTAATATGTGATTCTATTGCAAATCTATAAATATAATTTATTTGTAATTTGATAATTGTTTAAACTTAAAAGAAGCGACTCGGGGCGCGCTAGCTGGCGGGTACAACGGCACTTGGACTCCGTCCAACAAGCTACCAGCTTTGCGAGGTGGCTATACAGGAATTTTCGAGGAAACTCACAGCCCGCTGCACGTCATAACATCACTCGATACTGCACTTACATACACTGATTCTCCAGCATGGAAAAGACATTGCCTGCAGAACTCGGACACACACCATATCGTTTCCAAAACAGCCATCGCTTTCACTTCACTGTATAGCTGACTGTAAATAATGAATGATACTCACCAAAGAGGCAGAGGTTCTTATAAAATATATCTTCCCAGGGGCACAAAGAACAATACATCGCAAGTATTGAAATGATGCTATAGCAAAAAACAAGCGGAGATAGGCATAAAGTACATCTACCAGAAGCACAAGACGCGACATGTAAATATTGATCTGCCGCTAGCAAAGCAGCCGTAGATTGGTACAAAAGGCATATCTTCTCAGAAGCACAAGATGCACCATTCTATATAAAAGAAGTGAGCTGTAAACTAAGGGGACATATTCATGAGCTAAGAAGTTTGGCAGCGTTTGCTCACTCGCCAGCATGTTAATGAGTGGCGTTAAATGCACAAACAAGTTTATCTCACACGCGGGCAAGGCCTGGAATTTCTGATTAATGCTGCACGATTGATGAGGCCATCACATTCCGTATTTTACGATGCCGGCGAGACCATTGCAATGCTAAGGGCGACTCGCCTCCTCCGCCTCTCCCTGTCCTTTCTACATTAATCACGGTAGGTTCTTGGGACACGATCGAGATGAGTACTTGTGTGGAAATGAGGTTACAGAGGTGCGTAGATCGCGCTTGCGTTGTCAAGACGGAAGATGTGGGATTCGTGGGTCATCCAATGGCTTTTTGTGTCAAAGTATGGTTGAGAGGATGGGTAGATTGCCACATCCTGACGCAAGAGGTGACCGGTTCTTAGATCTTCATGTGAGGACTTGGGGAAATGTAAGGTTGTCAAATCGGGTAGATTGCCCGAGAGGTTCTCCAGTTCAGAGATTGTCAACAAGTTATGCATGAAAGATGAAATGCGCAGAACTTGATGATTTCACTGATCCTGAGGTAGGGTTCGTCGATCCTGATGTGGGATTCGTAAATCCTGAGATGGTGAGCGTATGGATTCTGAGTTGGGGTTCTAAGATTTTGAAGCGAGGTTCGTTGATCCTAATGAGTTAGTATGTCTTGAAGTGAGGCTCTTGGATAGCTACTTGTGGGATTAGCTAATTCTGAGGTGGGGTTTGCAGATACTGAACTTTGATACATAGGTCCTAGGATGCGGAGCACAGATCCAAGCGTGGGGTTAGCGGATCTCGAGGTGGGACTCGTAAATCTTGCGGAGCGATGCGTAGATTCTGAGTAGGACTTCGTAGATTCTGAGTTGGAGTTCGTAGATTTTGGGTTTTAGTTTGTATATTCTGAGTTGGAGTTCGTAGATTTTGGGCTAAGGTCCGTGTCCCCAGGGGTGAGTGCCCCAACTTTTAGGACACCTTGACAATATGGCACTGCTGCCGTGACATGAAATGTACCTATCACGGCAATTAGTTAGGCGATGCTTTGCATAAAGTTAAGACGGCTGTACGAAATGTAAATGGATATCCATATCATTTTGTATTAAACTTTCAGAGCATGATTGGTTTTCATGCAGACAAAAACGCTGATAGCTACGCCGTGTGTCATTCTTTCTAGTGAAGTTGTGACAAATGACAAACCTTCCTGGAACTTTGAACAGAAGCCAAGAACTTTTCAACACCCCCTGGTAGGTTCAGGTCACTGATGCAGCGCAGTAGCACTGCAGTAATTAATTAATGCACTGCAGTCTTTGATACAGCTTGTCGCACATTGGATTTTTCACCGTTATTGAAGAAAAATTGTTCTGAATATCATTATGAAGTAATTTAAAGCGAGCGAGAGAAGGTTTTTAAATATTACATATCAACTTAAATAGTTTATTTTATTCATTAGCCTAGCTGCATTGCTTTCTGGCCACGTAGATTTGTAGACTAGCACTAGTCAAAGTCAGTGAAATGGCATTTTCCTTTCGTTATTTTCTCTCGTCATGTGCACCGCGGCAGAAAAAAAAATGCGTTGCAGTTTCCTGAGAGACTGTTTGGCCGCTCAAGAAGCTGGTTGACGGTTTTCAGTTACTCGGGCGACCCAGAATTCCGTGAGGCTGCTTTCCAATTTGGTGACTAGTCAGCGGGCTTGAATATGTCTAGATCTGCCTCTTTTTTCAAGTCATGATACTCAGTTAATGCAATAAAAAGCATGCGTTATTGCCCCCAGGTCTTGTGCTGGAGTGGGCAAACTTTTTGACTAGAGGGCTACATGGACGGACTGGACCTGCACCCGATGCCTACAGATAAAATTAAAAAAAGGAAAAGATATACAGTGTTAACACTTGCATTCACTTTTGTCGAGCAAGGAGCAGTGCAGTAAAAATGACATTTATGCTGCAGATATGCAATTTTAAAATAAATGTTATAATAAGTGCTTAAAATGGGTTAAGATAAAAAGAACCCACAATCGCCGGTGGGCCGGGTTACAAAGGCTAACGGGCTGAATGTGGCCCACTCGCCATATTTTACCCACCTCTGGTCTAGTGACTAGTTAGTGTCCTGGCATCTATCTACCTATGCCTCTTTCTCACGTCAACGCCCTCCGTGAAAACAATAAAAAATTGTTTTGGATGCGCGAGGCAGGGATGACCCAAACTGCTCATATAGAGAGTCGCTCGGTAATGAGATGCAAATGAAACAGATAGCGCCGCCCCGAGTTACGGAGTGACTTGCGTAGCTATAAGCTTCTCGTAAACAGTTTCGCTGCGCAGTGCAACGGCCCTCGCTTTTTCTGCTTAGGAATTTTAGAGTTTTTAGGTTCCATGTGACTTTCTTATTGCTACTATGTATTATGTGATTTTAGGAGTTCTTCTGTATTGTGATGTAACGAATGAACTTTTAGGATATTCTCGCCTCGCAATAATAGTATAAAGTTATTTTGGTAATGTTTTCGTGCTGCGATATAACGGAGAAGTTTTCATGGGCAAATGTTTTAGAGTCTCTTTAGATTCATAGTGACTTCCAATTTGTTACAGTATTTGACATAATTTTGATGGTGCTTTTGTGTTGCTGTATCGTGGAGGACATTTTATGGTACAGAAGTCTAGGAGTTGATGGGTAACTTCCTCATCGCTTTACCGTAGGTTATGATGTCAGTATACTTCTGCCATACTGCGATATAAAAGGGAACTTTTCACGAGCAGAAAAATTCAGAGGTCTTTCAAATTTTCTGCAGCTTTGATATGACCTACTGTATAGGAATTTGAAACTATGATGGTGCTGTTTTAGTAACCGACTACTTTTCATGGAAAATTTTTTATGTTCTTTGAGAGTATCGACTTCTCGCAACATTATCGACAGAAACGCTTGCGACATGTACACTTCTAGAAACTAAAGTTGCACACATAGTAAGTTACAAAAGAAATGAATACACATTGATATATACTAACTGAAATTTTGTGTTTAGTGAGTTAATTTCAGGAGTCTGCCAGGCATGTTATCAGCTACGGATTGAATAAATCACATGTTATTGTGTACCACAGTAATTTTAACTCCACCATGAAGTTAGAGCTCGCTACTTTCTGTGGAATGTAGTTCGTTGAAGACAGTTTTTTCAAAGGAGAGCGATGTGTATTTGCAACTGAATAGTATGCTAAATTGTTAGTAAAAAGTTCTTTGAAAAACGTCCTCTAACTACAACAGCTTCCTTGCTGCCAAAACAATCTTAAACCCTCACCCCCGTAATTTTTTCTTAAGATACAGCCTCAAAAATTCACTCAAAAATAGGTAACTGATAGTGTACAATTGGTGTTCCAACGACGGCTAAGAATTGGTGCTATGTTTATTTTACCTTATTTTCGTTAATCAGACGGTTATTAGCTTCACAACTACGATCTCAAATGGTCGTAAAAGTGAGCGCCTTCATAAGCAGTACAGGTCTTCCTTCCCATCGGTAACACGCAGAAAAACATTCGTTTTTATTAGGTGGGGAAGCATCGATCATACTCTAAATTTCTTGTGCGTATCACTACTACGCTTTATTACTTCAGTAGAATTTCTTTTGCTCCAGTGAAAAGCTGTTTCGTCGGAGAAAGAAATCCAGTTGGTGGAAGAGAACTACCGCAACGAGACCCTCCGTACTACTACTGTACACTGAAGCGTATCTTGCCATACATTCTGCTAGTCATTCACTCGGTTTACTGGTCGTGAACTAACTGAGCAAACTAGAACCCCTCGTGGCGTCAAACCATCACCCGCGGGGAGGGAGGCAATTTTCAATGCCGTCATTTTTGATGGCCAGCTTACTCTATAATATTTGCATTTTTTATTTCTAGGTCACCCACATTGCTTCGCTCGTATGTGATAATAAAATTTTGAGGAGGAAGAAAGTGAAGGGATTATTAGAGCGCTGGGGTTCGCCCATCCTATGTTATTGGAAGCAGCACCCCCAGGGGACCCCGTAGATAACCTTAGCAACGGCTGGGCCTACGGGACTTCCTTTGAGCCATCCGCTTTCATACTCTTACAATTGTTACTTCTGTTCTTCCTCTCATTGCTCTACCTACTGATCCCATTTGCGTTAATCCTGTGGCGGATCACCCACGTACCTGCTTTGGTTCCACGTTCCTATCAACATACTGTATGTCGCTTCCGTCTTCCTCAGTGAGATCGTCTGTGCTGTGGAAGCGGAGGCTTAAACTACTCAATATCATAATAATCTATATTGTTATTCTGCTTGCCCCTCCCTCCGTTAGTTAGTTAGTTTTTTAGCTAGTTAGTACGACCGTGACGCTTTCAACGGCATTCGATACGTCATCTTTGAAGTATCCTTGGTGCGACCTCGAACGTGATCAATAGGAGAAGGAGTCAAGATCGAATTTATTCTGCTACTGCTCTCAGGTCTCTGGTAGAAGATTCGCTGCCTGACTTGTAACATTCTTCACCCTTCGTATTAAATTTACGATACGGGTCCGAGGACATTATAATTGAGGTACAATATTTTGTTCTGTAGAATTTCCACAGGTTCTTTCAGTATCAGATAGGGGAAAATTAGGATGATACAGGTCTTAGATATCACTGAAGAATAGTGCTTTTGATGCCTAAAAAAATTCACAGGTTCCAGCTAGTAATCGAATGGTGAATTTATTGAATGGCAAATTTATTGAATAGTAATTGAATCGAATGGTAAATGCAAGGAACGACTGCACGTACACATAACTGAACTAGAATAACCGGAACAAGTGCAACAGGAATAAGCGCGAATAGGAAAATGCGAGTAACTAAATACGCGCGACCTGGAATAGGCAACAAATTACTTGACTGGAACTGAAACCTACCCTAGCCTAACCCAACGTAACCTAAACTAACCTACTTAACCTGATCTAACCTAACCTGATCATGTACTAACCTAGTGTAACTATAAATAACCTAAACTAGTGTGACCTGACAAAACTAACTTAACGTGATCTCCATACTCGCTTATTACCTCCATCAAGGATTCTGTTATGCATTTGTCAAGTTTGTTTGGCTTTCTGTTTATCTCTCTGCGAGTCTGCCTGCCTGCGTCATGAAGATAAAAAAATTCACGGATCTTTACGAAATTTACAGGGTTTGTGTGGTATGTCAGGTTGATCAAATGATTAACTTTTGGTGAAGATCCGTCCAACCGTGTGTTTGACTGTCTACTTCCTTTTTCTCGGTAGAATAACTCAAAAAGTTGAGCAGCAAATTTTACGAAATCTGTAAGAATTATTGGGGTTTTTACAGTAATAACAAAGGCAAATGACCAAATTCTTGTGCTGATCTGTTCATCCGTTTTTTTTTTGTTTGTCACTGTGTTTACCAAAATGTTTGCCAATAACATAACTCAAAAGTAATGAGTGGATCTTCATAAAAGTAGTAGCAATTGTTAAACACAATAGAGGACACAAATGAGCAAATTTTGGTGATGATCGGTTAGTCCGTTTGACCAAAACTTGCAAAATATTTTGTCAGAAGTAGAACTCAAAAAGTGATCAGTAGATCATCATGAAATTTGAAGGAATTGTTGGAAATGCCAGAGGCCTATGAAGAAGATAAAATTTTTGGTGATGATCAGCTTGTCCGTTTGTGTATTTGACAAAATTTAATGTTTGTGTTTGTGAGAATATGACTCAAAAAGTTACTAACGGATCTTGAAAATTACAGAAGCTATTATTACTGTAAAGAGGCACAAATGACCAAACTTTGGCGATGATAAGGAAGAAATCCTAATTTCAGGAAAAATTTGAATTTTGCGTTAACATTGCCTTGTTTGGCGGATGTATTTACCGTATGAGTGCTCTAGTTCTGCATCGCAAGCCATTCTAGTCGCGCTCGATCCGGTTGGTCTCGTTCAGTTTCGCGTGCATTCAGCTGTCACAGCTCAGAGCGAACAGCTACCATTCGATGAATTTACTATATGATGAATTCATCAGTCGATGAATTTACCAATCGATGAATTTGTTATTCGACGACTTTACAATGAAATTACCGTTTGTTGTATTTCCCATTAGGTGAAATTACCGTTCGGTGGATTCACCATTCCATGAATTTACCATGCAATGAAATTACCGTTTGATGAACTTCCCATGGAATGAAATTACTGGTTGATGAATTTTCCATTGGACGAAATACCGTTCAATGAATTTACTGTCGATGAATCTACCATGCGGTGAATTTTCCGCGATGAATTTACTGTCTATGAATTAATCACCCGATGAATTTTCCAGCTCACGAAGAGCCTTTCTACAAGGGAAGGTCACCTTCCATTGCATACCATTTTACAGAAACATTTGAAATTGAACGGCAGAATCTTTGATGGACTCCTAGCTTGTAAGTTTCAGCAATTCGGATACGTAATAAACTGGGTAGTCTTGCTTACCCTTGCTTGCTTCTTTTTCTGGACTAGGGCACTTCGCAATATTTAAGGTGCCTGATCCTATTTTCCGGAGATGTTTTTAATTGTATTGCACAATCTTCAGGTGCTTACAACTTTGGCTGGCACGTTGTCGAAATTTAAGATAGTGCTTTATAGTCCGGTGAGACTTTATGGTTTTGAATTGCAAGTACGCGTTTGCTTTCGCATGTGCTCTACCCTCCGGCGCAGGGAGACGTCCTGTTTTCGCATTCAGGGTCAGGCGCACCGCAACACGTCGCCTCTGCACCCCGCAGGCACATAATACATGCATCCTTGTGCGGCCAACTTTACACAATCGGCAGGAGGAATAAAGCTGCCCAGTGCAGATTAGGAATTCCACAGAATAAAACCTGCTCACCACAAATAATGCATGTGACGAGCGATGAGCTGCATAAAGTTAATTCGCATGTTGCAGCACACTAAAGGAAGAATGTACCTTATGGTTAATAGAGAGCGGGTAAAATGCAAGAAAAGAGAATCAATCTGCACACAATTATCTGGCTTCTTAAGTTCCAAAGAGAATCAATGAGACCTGAAGTAAGATTCAGTCTGTAATTGCTAGTGATGTAGCTGCTGGGAGAGACGATAGAGCACCACACGTTCACTATATTTAGCTATTGTTACCTTCCCATCATAGAGGAAATCTTGGGAGAATTAAACACGGTAACAATGATCAGTGCGTAGGTATGTCTTTAATCAACAAGTCACTGTAAAATATATGCCGCATATTGTACGCATTCTCATAGGAACACTGTTACATGTTCTTGGAATTGAGGTTAATGTGTTAACTATGCATTAGTTTATACGTTTCGTGTTCTCGTCAACCAGCGCAGTTTGGTTTAAAATAAACGTTAGATAAATCTTCGAACTCTGCTTTGCAAGAACTGAACTTTAAAAGTCGAAGCGAAGTTGTAATCGAAGTCAACGCGTGGGGAGGCTGAATATCTAAACTGGCTGTCGTCTTTAATACCTCCGAAACGGATTGTAACTGCCTAAATTTTGTTTTCTGTGTTTCTGCAAGATTCCTCCCGGATAACGGAATACTAGCGACCAGCGTGGATAATGAACGAATATTTAAGCGACTTATTACTTCTCATTCTCGACAGCCGTACGTATACCCTAGTACCATATAGAGTGCCGCTGTGCCTCTAATCGAAAGGGTATACTATCATCCGACCAATTCAAAGCCGCGAGTTACGTCACAGTCCTGTACAGTAAATCGCACATCGACAAATTTCGTACAGCGAGTCGCTTGACTCTTCTAATTAGTTGTGACGTCCCTATCGGCTTTGATTTGATGCCTTGAGACGTCACCGTATCCATTTTATCCAGTGTGTCCCACGCCAATCAGAAATTTTAGACTATTATCCAATTATATTCGTCGCTGCTGTAAAATACAAGATAAGTGCCCATGACTCTCCAATATGGAATTGACGTCATACGTTGTACTGGTATCGTTTGACGAACTTGAGTGCAGCGTACAGTGGCCTGCAGCATGCAATGGAGAGAAGGATCCGTGTCTGCACCTACTTCACTTTACTGCAGTATTGTACATATCACATGATGTAAAGAAGAGGTAATTGATGGTGGTGAACGAGACAAAAACAGTATTCCAACATTCCCGCAATTTTTACGGCTCTCGCTAATATTATGTACGTTCGTCTGAATAACGTTATGTCTGGCATTGTTTTAACACTGCTTGCCTTGCACTATACTCTTACTTTTTGTAGTGGCGAGATATAAGTGTCTTATACTAAGTTTTTCTGCGGCTGCCTCAGAAATTTAAGCACATATAAAAACGATTTACATAGAACGTATTCGTTATTCTTCCTAGAATAATATATAACTATTAAAACGAATTAGAAATAAGCCAACGCCGTTGCTCGTTTACGCAGATTCCAATTCAATGAAATCCACTTTTCTTTCTTCGCAACAGTTTCGAGGAGACGTTTGCTTATGTTCATCAGAGAGTTGCTGTACGTATAGTGGGTTGATGTTCATGGTGTGGCAGTTTAATTAATTACCTACCATTTTCGTTTCTCGATCTTTAGGAATTGGGTGGTAGATATTCCTACAGACTTATTGGTTAATTTAAGAAGTTTGATGGCCTGCTGGATTACATACTGCAGTCTCCTTCAAATAACAGCCGCGTGTAGGACAGTGTGTCACGTGCCGTTCGTCGAGACGCTCGCAGGACCAAAGAGCAATACTAGACAGGGACGCAATTGACTGGTCACAGTTTGGAAACTTAGGAAATGGTTTGAAAGCCCAGCTAGGCATCCCACCCTTCATTTGCTTAGGCAGTACACCTTGATAATGCATTCTATTGGAGGCTGCTTATCATCAAGTATTTGTATAATGATACTAAAAATAACTAGGTAGATCTCGCCGTCTTCTGCACTTCACGACGAGGTATCGGGGGTAAGCAAATATTCATTAAATTACCTGTTCGTGGGTATTAAAAAAAACGAATGAATGCTTCCACCAATAGTATATATTGATGCATCTCACCTGGTGTAGCAATTCATGCGTTTGTTTTATTGTGGTCTACAGATATTCTATGAAACTCTACATGATTTTTAGTGCTGACTCATGTCTTTCGTATATAGTGTGGACATCCAGGTGCTCATCATTTTCTATTCCTAGGAAAATTCTATGAATCTCTACGTCCATATTACAGCCGACTACTGCATTTCACATACACAGTGCAGCTATACAGGCATCTATTATACTGTATTCCCATCAATATATCTAATATCTACGTAAATGTTATAGCTAACTAGACGACCCGTGACCCGTTGGGTCGTCATCACGATAGTCTTGTCTGTGTTTCGTGCCCACTTTGCTTCCTTCCCACCTTTTATTCCTACTGATCTTTCTTCTATATCTTTTGCCTCTTCTTTTTCGACTTGCTGTTCCCATG
>LQNS02277219.1:6848486-6871338 GCA_001587735.2 Parhyale hawaiensis | reverse complement strand
GATTCGTGGCTTCAGCTTTAAATTACAAGAGTAAACTCCGTTATTAAAACATATATAAATATGCTGGGTGGGCCATAAATTAGGTACAGGTGTCAATATCTTTGTCTCAAAAATTCACCGGCATCCGGTATTTTGTTTTAAAGTTATTAACGAAAAACAGGGGTACACTGCCGGTGAAATACATAGTAGTTGCTTGCTAGGTCTCTACACTCCGATTTGAAACACTAGAGAGGAAAAAAAATTGATCTGATGAACGGCAAGGGAGCCGTTGCTTTACCAAATATATTTGAACTGTAAGTATGAAAAACCTTAAATATTTGTAAGTGGTTGCATTGCACACACCTTCTTTCCGTAGATATTTTTTTTCTTTTTTTTTAGCTCATTATATGCAAATGGAGAAGATGATCAACGAAAGAAAAGAGAAAAAATATATTTTAGGACAGAACGTCGAAGAAGACTGATGCAAAAGAAAATGGCGTAAAGGGCCTGCAATGCAGCGATGGCATATATATACAGTAAGTTTCTACACTGTCTGATGTATGTACCAAAATCCCAAAATATTATACCTATGAATGTGTCCTATTGCTACATAGGTCCGAATTTCTTTGCAAGTATTGACAGAAATTCTTGAAATTCATCGCAAAGATGCTGCTGATCGGTCAGCTGGCACAGTCAATGGCCCAAATTCAACCTTGCAGTGAATGTTAACTGAAAATCGATACTAATTATCGATACTCTACTCATACTGCAAAGAGCTCTATATTTCAAATGGAACGAGGTTGTCGCACAGCGGTTTGAACAAGCATATTGATCAAAACAAAGAAAATAGAAACTATCAGAGACCGCATCTGTCATCATGCACATTCTGTAGAAAATATAGGTCTGAAAATCTACAACTAACTAAATTTCATATCGACCACTTGTGTTTTGGGGATGCAAAAATGTCATTCAATAAATTTTCAACATGAAGAAACTGTCGTACAATTTATTGCTCATGCAGCTGTGCACTAAACGTCTGTTCAGAAATCGACAACACTATCTGCACTTTCTATTTTCGGAATTCACGCAAATATCTTAGAACGAAATATTTCTGTTACACGGTCACCCAATACCTTATTGACAACAGTCATACCACATGCCAGTGACCTCTGTTACTGCACAACTGCGTCATTTAACTGCATGATTCATGTAGCTTTGTGTTGGAGTACCTACGTGCATAGATTCATTATTTACGGACCTTTAACTGTTTGAGGCGCCACCAGCTCAAAAGAACGAGACCAAAGTAAGTCAATGCCGTGATAAATTGCAGCTCCCGCACCAATACACGGGACCCGCAGGCTCGGAAGTCCGCAAGTCTTTAGAATCGATCCCCGCCGCCTTATCAACCATCGGAAAAGCCCTCTTTTATTTACGGGGTAACCAGCTGAGGTGGGCAGCTTCGCCGACATCTTTTGGGCTGCTGTAAGGTGGGAAAATTGTTTTGGTTTCACCTATGATTCCCAATTACGTGTTTCTCTTCTGTCTTGTTGCTGTGAGGGGGAAATGGTCTTGCTTTTACATTAATTGCTATTTTACATGAATTAAAGTTCTCTAAGAGAAGGGTGGTTTAGTGTTATATTTTATATTGTCGTGAGATATATAATCTTGGTGTTTATAATTTCCCTTTTACAAAGCATTTCTTTGTAAGAATAGATTTGGCATCTGTATCTTCTTCCGGTGTTGTAGAGTCGGAATATTTTAGTGGTTTTTGTCTTCAGCCCCATTTTGCAGCTTATATTTTTCTGCAATTTGGATTTTGTATTGACAGCCTCTCCGGTTGTTGCGAGGTGGAAAAACTGGACAGTTTTCATATAATTTTTTATTTTACCGATAATAGTCTTATGCAAATTTAGTTTAGAAATGCCTTCCGTGATGTTTTCGTTGTTGTAGTGTGATGGAAAAATGGCGCTTCCAGCATGTCACCAGTGCAATAGCTACACGAGCGAAAAGCTTTTCTTAGACATTCAATCGATACACTCGGTCCTCATTTCTAGTTGTGACAGACAGCTATATAGCACTGACTAAAGACGAGCGTTATATAATATTGGTAATGAAGTTTTTTAATAAAATGCCAATCACAAATAAACAGTAGAATTGGTATTACAAAGAAGGCATATGAAGCCTATACCTAAGTAACTGAAGCTAATCAGGCAAATACAACAGGCCTCACTCAAACCTAATCGAGAGGCCGTGCGACAATCCATCATCGTGCAAAACGGTTGCCTCACAAATGGCAAATACTGTACTTGAAAACATTGCACCACCGTTTCAAAGTCCTGAAAGTCTATGCTGCAAGAGCGCTGATCTTTGTAATAGATTTGGCAGAGGTGGGTGCTTGCAGCCCTAACACAAAGGTAAAAGGTGCCAGATTTTTTTTTTTTTTTCACTGTTGCAGCTTGGTCGTAAGTGGGCATATCTTGAGTTTCAGTTACGCCTAGAGCATGTGCTGCATTGATGATGTATCAAGTCCTTTAGTGTACTTTAATTGCAAGACATGGGCGTGCTTTTGGCATCCAAAGGAAGTTAAACTCTTCGGAATCGTTTTCGAATGCATTTACCTCGGAGCATTGCTAGCAATGCCTGTAAAAAGGGCAGCTGTGACACCCGTCCACCAATATTTTGCTGATTTTAGGGCTCCCGTTCTTTAGTTAACCCACTAATGCATGATTTAGTTCTATCACTGCCGCATAAGTAAGCTTATCGGGTACCTTCGTGCAGTGTATGGTGGACTGTGCGAGCACGTTAAAGTTTAAATTTAATACTTAGGTAGACCAAAATTCATTAGAATTTACCGCACAGGGCAAACATAAATTTGGTCGCGCAGAAAAACAGGAATGGTTCAATACTCTCCAGTCTACGCTCAGCACAATTCCTCCGGTAAACACTGTGTGCTTGGATTTCTTTTGACACTAAAGCATGCACATCTTAATTTTTAGTCTGTGGACGAACACGGTAACTGAATTGACGCTAATATGCTGACTGTATTGCCATAAAACCCATAAATATGGGCGAGCATAATACTACAAATAATACTCGTGTTAATAATATTATCTTCCACCCCTAGAATACAATATCGTACTGCAAGGTAATGTGAGCACCCCTAGTTGCAAAAACCCGACCTATACAACTGCGGGTTCGCAAAGTAGACAACGTCCCTTCACTCGAATGCCCGGACACTTCCATATTTTTGGCCCCGGCAAATGGTCTGATGCGCATTTCACTGATGAAACCGAATTCAATTTTCTCCTTTGGTGGAAGGAAAAGCCTAAAGCTTGTGTCTCGCTGAGCCAGCAGTGGTTTAGGCGGCGAGTACAGCTAACTTTCTCGCTAAATTCACGTATCGTGTTGTATGTAACGCGTTGATAATTAAATAAATAAAATAGCTTGCGTGTGTTTTCCAAAGTGTGAGTATATTGTACATGTACAATATACTCACATGACACACTGTGCCACGTGTAAGAATAAGAGGTTTTTGTTGGCTGTATTCCAAGGTGATTGTGACATACGTGCCAGGAGAAAATAAGCCTTTCCGAAATGTGCTATGAGCAGAAATGCAAGCAATAGTGGTGCTGCGTCAGGACGCCGAAGTGGATACAACAGTTGATACGCTTAAAAACGTGCTGGCTTAGGTACAACCTGCTCAACCTACTTCTCTCAGTGTATAGTACACTTGGCCCTTTCTACATGTGAGGGTTACACACCCGAAAAATCTCGCATAAACATGAATTCGCATGTATCGAATCTATTTCCATTATATTAGGGGTTTACGTTCTATGACACCTTTCTTAACCCTCAATGTGGTAAATCTGACACTTTTTTGTAATAGTACTGCACTAGAACAGAGCTGAACACACAACAGTCATGGTTTCTTATTACAATCCTTTTGAAAAGAAACCCTGTAAACAAGAAAAAATACTGCATTGGGGCATTATCTCGAGCGCACATCTCATAATTCGTGTGAGAGTATTTTCCCGCGTAAAGAGACTCTGTGATCACAACTGTCTGTACGGATATGAGCGAATTCGCATGTAACAAGAACCAGGTCAATTAAAATGATTAAAAAGGCTACGTCTGACTGTTTTGACTGTTTTCCACCGTATTTTTTAATTAGAATATTTAACCCTAAGGTGCTGAATGTCTACTCTTCTTTGACGTGTCAGACATTGCTAGTGTGATGAAAAGTAAACTTTTAATTCGGCGCATAGGAGGGCTGAGTTACGAGGCAGTAACTTAAGTTTTCAGGTGCTCAGTGGTGTCACTATAATCTTACTGACATCAAACGATCAGCAATAGTTAAGATTCAAGAGCATGGAGTACTTGAATAATATCTACAGCGTAAATAATTGTTCTGAAACCTTCCTAAATTGCAGATTACAATTTTGATATGTTGAAATACATTCATTTGGTTTCCTATAGTAGAAAGACTAAAAGTATTTGCATCTAGGTCTCAAACTATTTGAAATATTGTCATGAACTTCAATTGGATCTTATTGCAGTAAAGTTTATGCGGCAGAGTATTCAATTTCTCATCAGTGCGCCAATGGGAAAGATTATTCACGGTTGAACCAAGGGCAAAAGTCTCTTAAATAAGAGCCGCTCTTAAGCGGGCCGGCAAGACGGTAAGGCGAGCATAATCAGAACTGATGCGCGAGTGAGGTCGTCTCGTCTGACGGTCGCAGCAAAGTCCTAAAAGTGCTGACTTATGATCCATAAGATCCCACAATACTGCAATGAGTTCCATTCTTATAAAGACACCGCATGCATACAGACGACGGCGCTGACTGGTGGTGAGGGGCAGCTTCAGCCTATGTGCACTGTGCGGTCCCGAGTGATCTACTGTATTTTGGTGAGACGACTCGAGCAGCCGAGCTGCGAGACTAAAGGCCGGTTCACGACGGGGTGAGACTATGGCCTTCCTTGGTGACGTCGCTGCACCCCTGTACATGGATTGTGGGGCTACAGCCACCAAGACCCTGGGTCAGTTCGCGGGGTGGGACCAATAGCGGAAATTAAGTTGCTAGCTTCTCTTGATGACAACCTTGCCCTGTGACCGTATACAGTATCATAGACCACACCATACATTGACTGAAAACTGGGCCCTAAGGAAGATTTCGGTCCCGCAATTAGGCCTGACTGCACGCTGTTGCAGACACATTTTTATATGTTCCAACATTATTTTTCATACTTTGTTTAGCTATTTGACTTAATTCTTTTGCATGTAGTAATGAGTGGTAAACTTATACATACTTCTAAAATTTCTATACACAACAAATTCACACAAATATCAAGGCTTGAAGTGTAATTTCGTAGACCAACCGTTTATAACATCCTTTGATATTTGCAGTGGAGTAAAACTATTTCGGAATAGTTTGTGAAATAAACAGTCTCATTTTATAGAACAGAAGCTTTTCAGATTTGTGGCATGTTTGATTTGTAATGAAATGCCAATAAAACGGCTGATGAAAATGTTAATGAAATTTATTTGGTATACGGGCTAAGCGGAATGATCAGAGCAGACAGCAGAGCTGAAGGGGCGAATCGGAGCAGCTTGCAAACATGAAGTGATGAAGCCCTGGTAGCAGTGAAGGGATGAAGCACTGGCTGCCATAAAGTGATCTAGCATTGGAAGCAGTGAAATGATAAAGCATTGGCAGCAGTGAAGTGATAGAGCATTAGAGTCCGTGAAATGATACAGCATTGGTAGCCTAGCCGTGAAGTGATACAACATTTGTAGCCGTGAGTGATACAGCACCTCAATATTGTATTTCAGTCATCGTATTAAACAACCAGTTTTTGAATCCCCTAGTCACAGAAGTTTTCCGTCCAATTTTCCTCATTTCGAACATTAGTGCGGCCATCTTCATTAGCTTTAACCCATTTCCGAGCCAGCGCAACGGTCATAATGCTTGTTGGCAAGCTTAGCTAATCTGACAATGAAGATCAGCCGCTTTCAAGTCTTTAACACTAAGAAAACGTATTATAGATCGCATTACTCAGGCTACGGGATTCACAATCAGCGGAGCCATTTTTGATCCTAGAAACGAATGTTGCCGTAATGATGTCTGTGGTTGACCACAGATGTAGGTGAGCAGCGTGCACTCGTGGAAATCCAGCCACAACGCTACGCCTGACTTTCAAAGCGGTACCTACCTACTTACATTAAAACGATCCTAGTATACATAATATATATGATGTGCGCGTTTGGTGGATTTGCGCGATCGNGCGTGCACTCGTGGAAATCCAGCCACAACGCTACGCCTGACTTTCAAAGCGGTACCTACCTACTTACATTAAAACGATCCTAGTATACATAATATATATGATGTGCGCGTTTGGTGGATTTGCGCGATCGATCGCGCAAATCCACCAAACGCGCAAAACATATATATGTAATGAAGCGCATCGAATGCAAAGCACCACAGCAGCTTAGGTAGATGTTTATCGCCCCGGCCACTGCAGCTGAGGTACGTGCTGTGATAAGGGCANGCAGCGTGCACTCGTGGAAATCCAGCCACAACGCTACGCCTGACTTTCAAAGCGGTACCTACCTACTTACATTAAAACGATCCTAGTATACATAATATATATGATGTGCGCGTTTGGTGGATTTGCGCGATCGATCGCGCTGCGCGTTTGGTGGATGTTGTAGGTATTAGGCCGTAATTTCAGGTAAGTTGGACTATATTTGGGTTTAATGTCGAGTAGGTTAGGGGAGGCAAGGACTCTTTTTTTTTTTGTTTTCCATTTTAAAATTTGAACGATCCACCAAACGCGCAGCGCGATCGATCGATCGCGCAAATCCACCAAACGCGCAAAACATATATATGTAATGAAGCGCATCGAATGCAAAGCACCACAGCAGCTTAGGTAGATGTTTATCGCCCCGGCCACTGCAGCTGAGGTACGTGCTGTGATAAGGGCACTGCCCAATAAGTCCGTATCACTGCAGGACATTACCACGTTCATTTACAAAAAAATTTGCTGATGACCCGAGTCCCGTAATTTGTCTCTTATTCAATCACTATTACAACTGAACAATTTACAGTGTTTGAAATTGGCGCGAGTAGTACCGACTTTTTTATGCTGGGATAGAAAAAAATACTAAAACTTATCGGCCTACTTCCTGCTTGCCAATTCTCTCCAAAAAAATTTTAAAAATTAATGCATAGCCCTTTAATAAAGCTTATTTCCACCATCAAATACAGTGGACGCTGTATTGCAATTCCTGGACAACGTATACGACTCATGAAACGCAGGCCACGTTATTTCTACAGTTTTCCTAGACTTTTCAAAAACATTCGACAATGTTAATCATTCCATAATCTTCTCCAGAAAATACAGTCCTATGGCGTTAGGGGTTCTATCAACAACTGGTATAGATCATATCTATCTAATCTTCAGCAATATGTATCTGTGGGTGACAGTCACTCAAATGCGTTTCCGATTTTGATTGGTTATAACAGGGTTCCGTCTTGGGGTCTATTCTTTTTCTACTTTATATTATTGGTATGGCTAACTCCTCGAATGCCTTGAATTACATTCATTTTGCCGACGATACGACAGTATTCGTTTCTGGTAAGAACCCGGTTGCAACATCAATTTTACCGAACTCTGAATTGGAAAATATCAGCGAATGGCTCTTCTGTCACAAAGTATCTTTGAATATTTCTAAAACATCATACATGGTAATTTCCAATAGAATGGTACCTCTTCAGGCAACAGTGTCCCTCAGAGGGTCCAATCTAACTAAGGCGAATACCACCAAATTTTTGGGCATTATATTGGGCGATAGACTAAGTTTCCGAGCTCATATTTATTCTGTATGTTCTAGGGTGGCAAGGTCCATAGGCATTATGCGGAAATTCTGTTTATTTACCACAACATCCGCTTCTCAATTTTTATTATTCTATAATTTACACGTATCTGATAAGCGCTGTTACCGCGTGGAGATATGGTGGTGCAACTGCCCTTAAAAAGTCAGGTCTCTTCAGAAAGCGGCAATAAAACTCCTTAAAATCCAACCTAGAGGCTTGCAGAGCCTCTACAGTATCATGACCTTTGATCAGATTATCGAGTTTTTTTCGTTGGTGAAATTTTTTCAGTGCCCTGTAGGCGGTCATCTCCATTTCTATAACATAATCACGACACATCTACCTGATCACACTTACCCTACCCGATAAAAAATTGGAGGAAGTATTCGCGTCCCTCTGTACTCCGAAGGAAAGAACCAATAGTCTTTCCTATTCCGGACTGTTGCACTGTAGAACAACTTGAGTATCCATCTCAGAGAAATAAACTCTCTTACAATTTTAAACAAAGGCTTGGGGCGTATATCGGGTGTTCGCAAACTCTTTCCACAAAATGAAACTGTAGGTTCATTACAATAAAATAACCATATTTTACTCGATCGATGCATATCCGAAAATGTCTACTTTTAAAGGTTCATTGTCTTAAAGTTCAGTAGCGCGATTCACTTAATCGGCGGACTACTGCACTTTACAGCGAAGATAAAGATGCACACCGGTCATTTGTTGACATTGATCGCTCTGATCTGCACCGTGCCTGGTTTCAGACGACCATGAACTAACATCCATCCGCAGAAGAACTGATCGGTAGGATCGTTGACGGCTGTGAGAGGATTCGTGAAACTCCAGGCATCTTTGAACGGGTTCGGCAATCAATACGGCGGCGCTTTCGCTCATGTATTGCTGCTGATGGGAAGAATTTTGAACAATTTTTGTAACTATGTAACATATAAACTCCTGTTTTCCTTAAAATAAGCATAGTCTGACAGTGATTGTTCCTTTACCCTACAACGTTCGCCGATTCTGGGCTATGTTTAACTTTAACTTAACGTACCTTTAAAAGTAGACACTTTCGGATATGCATCGATAGAGTAAAATATGGTTATTTAATCGTAAGGAACCTATATTGTCATTTAGTGGAAGGAATATAGGAACACCCGGTATAGGTACTCGAGTAATATTGTCTGCATTTAGCACTATGTGACTTTTGTGCTACGTATTAAAATAACAGTGCACGGTAGTTACTCTGTTTCCTCTAGTGATTCTTAGACGACCACTAGCACGCTGAGGACAGGTTGGCTTGTGACAGGGTGTGGCGCCGTTGGGTGCCCCCATGGCACTAATTGGCTAGGCCTCCTTGGACTCGGTCCCTCGTGCCCCTTCGCCTATACTTGCATTTTTGTGCTCCTACAAGTGATGCTCGTGTTGTTCTTCTTCTTTCCATTATGCTGTTTATGCTCGGAGGCTCCCTCGTGAGTTCCACTCTTCTCTAGGAAATCTCTGTGTTCCTTCTCTCTCTCTCTCTGTACCTCGCAGGGTGGACTGTGAGAGAGGAGGCTTAGACTGGGGGTGTGGACTGGTAGTGTGAGGTTCAGGTGTAGCGTACCTGAACTATGTTCATCGCTTAGTATGCTCTTGAATCGCTTGCAGGGTGTCTCGTTGCACCATCATCTATTTCATGAACGGACCTGAGTTAGTTGAAGTGAATTCTCGAACTGTTAGTTCGGCAGCATATCTTGTGACCCAGATTTACATTTTGTGGGTAAGATTATGATGTTTCTTAGTTAGGCGTTCCTTATTCTGTTGTTCATCGCTACCCCTCTGGGAGCATAGGATGTGTCATAGGCCATAGGGTTATGTTTACTTATGTTCGCCTATCCTATGTTATGGGGAGCAGCGTCCCCAGGGGTGGATCCTGTAGGTTACCTTATCCTCTAGCTGGGCCTCCGGGACGTCTGTCTCTCGTGTCCACGTTGCTTCCTTACCATCTCATACTTCTACTGTCTTCCAACTGTTCTTCCTCTTCTTTTTGCGATTTGCTGTTCCCATGCACGTTGATCCTGAGTGGGAACACCCGCGTGCATGGGTTCCACGTGTTTATAGTCATACTATAGGTCCCTTTTTTCTTCCTCTGTGATATTACCTTTGTTGTGGAATGATTTTCATGAAAATTACAGGCACTATTATTAATCTCAGGAGTCACAAATGATAAAATTTTAGTGATGGAAAAAGGAAATCCTGGTTTCAGGACCATTTGGAGTTTTTGTTGACATTGCCTTTCTTGGTGGAGGTATGCGTTCTCAGATTGCTTTACTAGTCCCGAATTATCATAATTTTTATTATATGGAGTACCAAAAGTTGTAATGATAATTAAACGGCCAATATTGGAGGCGCGGCACTTATTCATAAATGTCACCGCCGGCCTTCGTCAGTTGACGTAAATACGCTCCGGACGCCGGAGCTTCCATACGTATCCGGTCATGCGACTGGATGTTCGATCCATCCCCCTTAACTCATAGTTTATGTTTCCCGGAGGAAAGTAGCATCGTGTATCATCGCAATGGGCTACATTCTTTGTGCGAGTGTGTACTGTAGAGCGTAAGCCTAGCTGTTAATTTGTGTGGTATTGTGCTGCCATGCGTTCGTAGGTCTCATAATTAAGCCCCCCCATTTACGCAACATAAAATTGCTGCGGTTCAAGTATGGTTCAGTAAAATTTTGCAGTTAATGAAGTGTGAGTGGGGCTTTTTTTATTTGCGTTGTTGGACTTAACCATAACATAATTGAACGTGTCTGATATTTTCGCGGCTTGTGGCTGAACGCAGACCATAACCGTAAGTGGCTGGGTGTTTTCACCCAATCTGCTTAGTTTTCACTAAAGGATATCGAGAGCACATGTTTAGCTGAAATACAATACAGGGATAAATTTTTAAAATTTTATAACTTGGCTTCTATTCATCACACATACCTCATCTTTTGGTAATAAATAGTCCTTAATATGTTTATTAATGTGGGAAAATCTGAATCAGGAGTTAAAGATAATAAGAAATTTATGGTTGAAAAGCTTTTATTTTGAAATTTGGAACGCCCAAAATGAAGTGATAAATACATTGAAATCAATATTCAACAAATATTTAAACATTAATATGCAGTGAAAACGCAATGCACAATCAACATTTCACAAATAGAACCTTGCTTTTAATCACAGCTGCACCTCGTCGACTACATGAACGAATAAAGTTTTGACAATCATTGACACTAATTTGAAACCATTCCTCTTGAAGTTTCATCCACAAATCTTCACTGTTGGTGAGATTTCTTGTCATAACTTCACTCCTCGGGTCTTCCAAAAATTTTCTATAGGATTCGTGTCAGGACTTTGCGGTGGCCAATCCAAAACTTCAAAGTTTTACTGGTCCAGGTAACTCATCACAGTCTTTGCCTTGTGGCAGGGTGCATTATCCTGCATGAAGATAGCCCTATCCACACCTGAATTTTGACTAGTACGCACAACAACTTCTACAATATTTTTATATACCTGAGCGTTCACACGTGGATTTGTAAGCGAATGAGAGGTGTTGTCCCTTGACTTGGACAACACACCAAACACCATCACACTCCCGCCCCAAGTTTCACAGTCTTTTTGTAAACTTTGCGCTTAATCTTTCACCTGCACGACACTCAACAAAGTTCTTGCCATCATTACCAAACAGATTGAATTTGCTCTCGTCCCTGAAAAACACTCAGGCCCAATTTTCACATAGCCAAATCACATGCTTGTTTGCATACTCCAAAATCTTGCTAGTGGTTTCTTCTGTGTGCTTGGTGCAAATAAGCCTACTTCTTGTAGTCGTCTGCAGACAGTCTACCGTGATGTATTTACACATGTTGTGTCATTCATTACCTTGCCCATATCTGCTGAAGACTTGAAACGGTCCTTTAATGCCATGCACTGCATGAGCCTGAATTTTTGCGGGGTCTGTCATTTTTTTAGGAATAACAAAGCAGGCAGTTTCATTATAAGACATCCTAATTCTGCCCTCAACACTTTTCGAACGATTTACTTGATCTGAAATCTCTCTAGTAGGGCAATATTGCCTGTGCAACTCAATAACATCTTGTCTTAAGGATTTATCAACTCTTTGAAGTGGTGCCAAGAAGTCCACTGCTGCAATGTTCACAAATATCTACTGAAAAGTCTTATCTTCACTGGAAATGAATCAGTTGGAGTTAAAGTGCAGTTTATTGTTTTTCTTCATATTTGTCCCTTAGTTTTGGATGTTCCAAATTTCTAGATAAGAGTTTTTCACTCATGAATTTCTTTTTATTTTTTACACCTGATTAAAATTTTTACACATCAATAAACATCTTAAGGACTATTATTTATCAAAAGATGAGGTATGTGTGATGAATAGAAGCAAAGTTCTAAAATTTTGAAAATTTGTCCATTAGTTATGAACGTTACTGTATGTATTTGATAATTTCATAATTTTTTTATTTATTTTCAGGTGCATTTTTCAGAACATGAAAAATAAACTCACTGGGGAATTTTTGAGTGAAATGCTAGAACTGTAATAGAAATTTTTCGAGTTTGTGGAAAACAAAAAGCAACGATTATTCAAATAGGGATGAAAGAATAAGGCTTACGTGGAACTCGTGAAAATTTTCAGAGAGAAAATACCGGAGAGAGACAGCTTTTCGCTTCAAAACGCCGAGAAAAACGGAGCAAAAGAATATAACGTGAGTGGCCTACCCAGTCGGGCATAGGTTTATGCAGTTGACTTTACAATAACCCTACCCCTGCTAAAGACCTAGCTTTGCGCCGAGCTAGGTTATGAATTAATTGTACTATATAGCAGAAACAACTGAGAACCTTTGCTCAGTGGAGAGCCACGTTATTTGGCTAATCATATATGTCAAGCGATGAGCCGAAGTAAGTGTATAATCAATATACGCGGAGCAATTCTTCACAGACTCCTAAAAACAAAACATCAGGACACGTAAGTTACCAACTGCAAATCGTATTTGCCATCAGGTTCTGTCGTTCTAACGCAGTTTTTCGCTCTGCCTGCATGTCTGCGTGTGTCACATTGTTTACAAAACTTAATTAGGCTATAGTACAAACTGCCTGTTTGGTTTGTTTAATTACTTTCCAGCATTGTGCATAGTTTGTTGGTCACACAGTATTGGCAACTAATTTCCACAAATCTCATGAGCTCCTCTGTTGAGTAGCTTGTATGTGAAGGTTATTTATTATACCGTAGCAGGAAAAATTAGCGGCCGGTGCAAGTTTTGCTTGCGTTATTTGTTATAGATTTAAAACTTTAGCTGATGGCTAAACTTCGATAATGAAGGAATCAATAGTTCTTTTACCATTAGCTGCCGCACATAAAGAAATAACTGAAAGACGTTTATTTAATTTTTCCAGCTAATATTTTACTCAAGTTTTGTTCATCAGCTTACATATTTCTCAGCCATCACGAGAGAATAAGGAGGCAGAAGGGCTTGACTTCACGTTGCATTTCACTATCTGACAGTTATTTCTTAGGTTTTGATCATTACTGTAAGTTGCTTAATTGTCAGCACAATTATAAAAGCAACAGAGAGAGTTATGGACAGTGTTAATTTATATGTACGTATTTGTTTTGTTAGACATTGATAATTAAGTAGCTTAACTGTCAGAAACGGTAATTACAAAAGTAGCAAACGAAGCTCTGTGTTATCGGTTATTTTGTTTCTTATTATTTGGCTTATTTTTGCGAGGTTTTCATAATAATTAAATAGGTTAACTGTAAGCTAGCACGAAACTAAAACTGGTGAGTAGATGTCTACTTTCAATGTTCACATAATATTCTATTGCCGCTACTGCACTATAATTTCACAGAGCCCGGCCATAAAAGGCCATGTGGTGCCGCAGCCAAGTTGCTAAATCAATTTCTGGATCCTTGGAGACCGACACAGACGCCCACTTTGCAGCCTATATAGACTGGCTGCTGCCACTTGGTTGCTTGATCCACGCGCTCTCTAAACCCAGCCTAACATAGAGAACAACCTGACGTAAATTAGCCTAGATTAATTTTAGCTTTCTCTAACTTAACTTAGCCTTTATAAAGACCAGCAAACAGTGCTATGCCTACCATAAACGGACGTGTACATGGTCCATGTCGAGCTAAATTTGTTTTAACTGTGAAACAACCTAACGTAGATCATGCGGCAAGTAACACTAACTTTATCATTCGTGCAGTGGTCGAGAGTTGACAACTGGCCTGCTGACAGCCGTCTCCTGTGAGTATTTTTTTCTGTTCTATATTATTGACAATACTTTTCAAGTGATAATACATAATGCGTACGCACGCTTCGAAAACAAATAATAATTGCAAAAGCTATTAGAAGAGGTACGCTCTACTGAACAAACAGTATAGTTTTTAGAAAAAAAATGAAAATGGTATTGAAAAACTGGATTGGGCTTGAGGGAATGAAATCATTTCGAAACACTGCTAGTTCTCGGCTTCACCGGCCGGTTTCTAATTAAAGGGACGCTAAGCAAATTCGGTCAGTTCAACGCCGTGCAATTTTTTATAGCATCATTTGGCTCAGTGGATTAGGAAATTACCGTCCCAGGGGCGGCGGAGCCCCAGCCTAGTTTAGTTTGCCCAACCGAGTTGAAGGAAGTCGTGCTCTCGGAGAACCTCGGAAACCAGTAACGTAGTCATCATTATAAGGCGTACTAGTTTTATGCAGTCATTTATTTAAGTCTGGAACATTAAAAACCAAGTATGCGACGCAAGTAAAACTGAATTCGAAAGTATATATTCCGGTATATTCCGACAACAGTATAGTAAACTTTTTGAAGGGCTTAGCCTGTAGTGTGTACATACTATGTCTTTCACAGCAAAGGTATTTGCAGTTAGCAAAATTAATTTTTCAAGGCTTGGCAACAGTATTGATTTTAACGTTGATCTTATTTATAAGTAGTAATTATTCTTAGTGATGAACTGCCAGCATAATTTTCAATAAAAAATTCTTTTCTTACCATTTACCGGTACCTGTTTAGTTACGAGTACTGAATATGGCAGTATTTCTGAAACCCTTCTGGCTTATTTCTGTACATTACAGAGAATAATTTGGGATTCGCTCAGAATAATTTGAATTAAGTTCTTTCCTTAACCCTTGTGCTCCGAGGCGAGACAAATTTGTACCGCCATGCCGTTTCTCGTTCACCGTTCTACGCTCAGTGATTTTCAGGTCTCAAACTTCCGTGACTTTTCCTAATTTTTCATGAATGCCAATAAAATTACAAGATACTCGCACATTACTGCCAACAATCGTGATAAATATCAATCTTTTAGAAAATTCGGTGATAACATTTCCGTGAACGCTCGCTTCTGGACTGACGTCAGGCAGCATCAAAGCAGCAGGTACGCATTGCTAGTCGTCCACTATAGCAAGCAAAGACTAAGATAATGTGATACACTCGCTCCTCACTGTTTGAATGGTGGCATTCGTAGATTTCTTGACGGAAAAGAACTTTTGAAATTATCACAAAATGCTGTGGTAAAACATTCCTATAGCAAGCTATGTAGGGGTCACTCAACAGTGGATACGGTGGTAGAACTATGACTATAACGATGATGATAATAATTAATTAAAAGGCTCTATCCTATAACTCACAGGTACCATACACTCTTACTCAAATTTCAAATATTACTGCACCTACAAAGAACGTTATACTCTCAAATTTATATATCATATGGTCAAGATAAATACTGTCGAGAAATGTATTCAATTGGTGCAGCCCTGTCACCTCAGCTGCAAAAACTTAGATGTGGCAGATGAAAAGAATGTAAAGTCAGAGTGAATATAAGTTGACAAGTGTCTGTTCGGTAGGCGGATTTGTACCGCAACCAGGTTATCGGTTTTACTGGGTAATACTATCGGAACTAGCCAACGCTAGGGCAAGAATGTTATAATTTGTAAGTAATACCTCAGGCTCAGGGCGTGTTTGATGATGTCGTCTGGACTATTTGCAACAATGCGCTGGGTCTCCACTGTGTGACGTCATCAAAGTTAGTCAGGGTCACGTCCACCCAAGTGGGTAACGAGCCTCAGTTCTGAGAGCGGGTGCGTCGGCGATTGGGCTTGGCCATGGCAAGGGAAGATATTAGTAGCACTCAGGTGTACAGGGCACCGGAGATAATTGGTCACTGTACCTGTCACATAAGAGCTATGCGCTGGTGCCTAAAGCGCCTCGACCTTCCTGATTAGCGGCCCCGCGTGTGACAGACTGAAGAGCGTGACTTCTATGCAGTGATGTCGGTGCGCTCAGTCGGGCCTAGTATGGGGCGGATGCCTGCGGGAATTGGTCCGAAGGGACTTGAGATAGGACGATGTAGGAACTGTTCTTGGGGCAGGTGGGATTGAGACTGTTGTGGAGAAAGTGGGATGAGGACTGCTGTGGAATGAGGGTGGGATAAATGTGGGATGATGACTGCTGGGGAATGGCGGAGGGGTGAGAACTGTTGTGTGTTGTGGAATCAATGCTAGATGCGGACTGTTGAGGACCGAGAGTGGTAGGGACTGTTGGGAAACAAATGCAGGATAGGGACCGTTATGGAACGAAAGCAGGATGGGGACCATTGTGGAACGAAAAAGAGATAGGAACTGTTGTGGAACGAAAGCAGGATAGGGACCATTGTGGAACGAAAAAGAGATAGAAACTGTGTGAAACGAAAGAGGGATAGGAACTACTGTGGAAAGAAAGAAGGGTAGGGATTGCTGTGGAAAAAAAGTATAGGGACTGTTGTGAAACGAAAGCAGTATAGGGATCGTTGTGGAACGATAAATTAATATGCACTGTTGTGGAACGAAAAAGGGATAGGAACTGTTGTGGAAAGAAAGAAGGGTGGGAACTGCGGTGAAAAAGAAGAATAAGAACTGTTAAGGAACGAAGCAGAGATGGGAACTGTTGTGAAAAGAAATAAGGTCAGGGACTGCTAAGGTACGAACGAGGGATAGGGATTGCTGTGGAATGAAAAAGGGATAGGGATTGTAGTGGAACGAAAGAGGGGTAGGAATTGCTGTGGAACGAAAGAAGGATAGCGACTGCTGTGGTATGAATGTGAGATAAGGACTGCTGAGGAACGAGTGCGGCAGAGGGACTGTGATATAAATGTTGGGCAGGACCTGTTGTATACGAATGCGGGATGACGATTGCTGTTGTGCGTACCCGGGATATACCGTAGGGCTTGCTGAGAAACAAATGATTAGAACAAGCGGCGGGTAGAAGGAGTACTGTGCTCGAACGATTAGTTTTGTCAAGCGTTTGATGGGATTTGGCACGAGAGGCAGTGTTATTTATATAGGGATTGCTATATCCTTAATAGAAACATTGGCTAAGATCTTCACGGAGCACTAGAGGAATATATTCTACTTCGCTAGCTTTTCGAGTTTCTAATTCCATACGATGGTCTTGCACATAATTTCAGATTGAAGAAAGCGTCAAATAGAATCGTGAAATCAACTTCGTAGATCAGGTAAGAAATAAATTCATACAATGTTGTGTAGCTATGTAGAGCAACGCGATAGCGAGCTCCAAAATGCGTCAATTAATTAACAAATCCCTTACTGTCCCTCGGGCTGTAGTCATTTCAGTTGCTGTGAAGGTCATTAGTCATTCGTGTCAGCCATGATATTCGCTTCACTAACCTAGCGCACTTGCATTGACTTGTGTATTAAGTGATAAGTATTGACCGGCGATCATCTTCATGTTGGTCGCTTCATTTGGCAAGCAAGTGCTTCATACTCTCATATGCAGCTTCACGTTTAGTGAACCGTGCCAGAACGGGTACTTATCTCCTTCACATTAGCTAGCTGTCACGTAGTTGATCTAAGAAATTCAAAAATTATTTGTTTAACCATCATTCGTTGCAGTGAGTCAAATCGATGTTCGTAGAGTATCAGTAGGAGACTTGCGCATTGCTTATAAGCATTCAGTTTACTTGGCAAATTCAGTATCCATGAATATAGAACGTATTTCCGGCTGTACCTAGAAGACCGCCGTTCATTAAGCCTGCGTTACTTTGACCGATTTGGATCATTCTTTTTTATATAAGAAACAGAGTTCTTTACAACCAGTAGTAACGAAGCGGTAGCTGATCAGTCCAGCGAACAATGTTTGTCTTTATCGTGCCTGTGTCCGAGGGCGCGGGCAATACCGCCAATGCAGCTGTTAAAGCCCAGTACGTTTCTGACGCTTGCAGTAAGAGGTCACGCGGTGTTACAGGTGCAGCATATTAGTCTGTAGAAATCACCGTATCAGCGGGTTGTGATCATCCGTTCAAACTTAGTCACTTGAGTTATTTTCTATGAACTATTTATTTTTTGGTACATGCGCAGCCCTTACGCAGTGTCATCGCCTGCATGGACTATTTTATTAAAGTATATAACTTTAATTATATTTTTTATTCACATAGTAGTCTCTCATTTTACTACATATTAAAAGTAATAAAATGCGAAAAGGGGAAACTTAGAGTATCACTCGCTACACTCAAGATTTTCATAAACTAATATAACAATAATAAACAATGCCAAGTACACAGACTCATTACATTAACTATCGCTCTAATTGAATATCGTCACCTCGGCGCATATACAGTGTCATCAATAATAGACGTTCATCGTTTACATATTTTAATTACATGCTGACTACTACAAAATGAATTACTTCTCACTGCGGCGTTAGTGTGCATTCCCCGTAGCTTCTGATCTGCAATTATAATTTCAATCAATACCTACAATTTGAAATAGCTGTGATAACTTACTATTTCTTGCACCAGATATTGGCTGCAGTTGACTGTGCAGTATGTACAGTGTTCAAATTTATCGCACGAATGACCATAAACCAATTAATTATTATCACATGTGCAACGTCACGTTGCACAAGCGCCTCCATTATCAGGCACACAGTCCGTTAAATTGATACCAAGGGACTTCCGTGGTTTAAAGATACGAAGAAAATTCCGAATTAGTTAGACACTAGTTTCAGTGCTAATCCTGAATAATTTTATAATAGCATAGCCTTATCTTACCCCAGCTTAGCTGCCTGACTACAGTAAAGGGCTCTCTCTCCTACAGGCAGCCAATAGGAGCAAGCACCTTCGTGTCAATACCGCACCACCCAACTAAGACGAGGTTAAAACTAGTTCTTAGGTACCGTATTGCCAGCTAGTTCAAGAGTTTCCATGCAGTTTCTGCATAGTGCCTCATGAGTTTTATGATGGTATCAAGATATAGAAAGGATAGTTTCAAGATAACTCCAAGAAAGTTTTTGGAAAGTTCCAAGATGGTTTCAAAATAACTCTCAGCTAATTCTATGTGTAATGGGTCTAAGATAGTTTAAAGTAGGTGTATAAGACTGTTCCAGAATTAAAAATTGATTGTTTCGAAATAATTTCATGACAGAATCGATAGACCTAAGACCAAAATGAATAACAACGGCGGTCGAAGACAATAGATGACCAAAAAGAAATTACTCAAGGATCCTGGCGCGTATTAACTTCACCCTTGTTTCATTTTCGACTTACGCACATTTTCGGAGAATGCGACATAGCATGCTAATTAAAATCACTTCTGGCGTACGTCTACGGCAATTGGAAGCTCCTGTACAGTTTATGATATTTCAGATTAATATGGAGTGAGCTCAAGACTGAACAAGTATCTCTGATCAATTCATAATAACGGCCTGGATTAGCGAAGCGCAAATGTGGCTGTATAGGCGACAATATAGGGATTTAATTGTGTGTCCTTAGCCAGAGCGTAGTGTCTGGTGTGAGGTAGGGGTTGGCCTAATGCCAGTCAGACCGCTAATGCGTGAAGTCGTGCACTGCAGCGATCTCTTGGCTTCCGCGAGGACTGCAGTGTAATGCTGAGTAGATTGTACCGAGTGCTTTACTAAGTTGATGCCCCACGTCTTCAGTGTCTGCTTCGCAGCCGAGTGCTTCTTCCAGAATTATATACCTATCTATCTTAATTGGAGATATCTACCATTTTTGTTTACTTTTCAACATGAAAGTAAATTTGTGCACTAACATAGAGTAATAAATATTAATTTTGATCTATTTTCAGGCGGAGTTAGTTTATTCTCGGCCATTGAGTTCATTTCGAGAGATTATTTAAAAGCCCGATCACACTGTCCGAACTTTGCTGCAGCGTTCCTAGAGCGGTGAAAAAAAAAGTCATCACCGTCCACAACCGTTCACCAAAGTTGGTCCCCGCTATGAGTAACGCTGTTCACGCTCGGCCACCAGTGATGATTCTAGGGGGCCATCCTACCGCTCTCAGATTTTGGGCTTGCCCGAAATTTGAGAGCGGTGAGGAGCGGGAGCAATTTTCCGCCCTGGAAAAGTACAACCACGCTCCACTAACGCACCGTCAAAGGTTACCACCGCTAGACGAAAGTTCCTAGACACTTGAGTCTGCTAGACCAATGCCTTCATTTTTAGTTTTATTTGCCATGCTGGCCATCCGTGCAGCTCCGTAGTGACAAGCAGTATGCCTCTTAGCCAACGCTGCAGCTCTTTCATAGCCCAGCTGAGTCAATGCCTATGAGCCGTAGCTCTCCGCTATACGAACGCACGCGTCTCCGCTAAAGCAACGCAGGCTTCGGCGGTGCACCGGTAAGCCAACGCCAGAGGTTTCGATTTTTTTTTGGCATTTTCTGGGCGGTGACTAGCGTTATTGAAATTCCCTACCTTTCAAGGAACGCTCCAGCACAGTTTGGACGCTGTGACCAGGCCTTAGGGTTTTTTGGATATTAGAAAGTGCTGCTTGAAGCTCGCCTGTTAGTATAAAAAACTGCATCATCCACCGAGAAGACACATTTCATTCAAGGCTAGCTATATAGTAAACGAAAAAAAAAGATAGCCATAGCACTGATTGCTGGCGAACTCTAATAGTGTAAGACAGAACATGTCATTTGACATTGTTTCTGAGAACCTCTTGCTTCTTGCTAGGTACGACGTTTCCAATCAAATATTATCCTTGGCCTGGAATTACATACGACCTAATGCCATATAATGAGCGATTTCTCTCAACAACCATGGTTTCTCGATTGTATCAGAGGCTTTCCCAAGATCAACAAATAGATAAAGTCCCTATGATTTGTCACTGCAAGATTTTAGCAAAGCATCTATAAAAAGAATTGCCAAGGTTAAATAGATTTTGTATGACTGCCGATCTGTTTACTTCCCCTTTATAGCATATACACAGCCAGGAAATAAAAGTAAAGAGTATTGTATTTTCTACAATTTGGTCCCAACGGTAGCTACATTATTTTAAATATACATACATTGAGATGAGAACACGGGATTGTTTTAGAAATTGTAGATGCACATTTGTTGCTAGACATTATACAAATACGAATAGGGCATGAACAATGTGATGCATGGCTTTTCAGCGTTAAAAAAAAAAATTGGATTTCGGCACGTTCTTGTTACTAAACGACTCACTATGTTGCACGTTATTTGTTTTCACAGTATACTGAAAGATACACGTATGGTTCACGAACTGCTATGTCGTGTGAGTAAAAAAAAATCTTTGCACTTGAGAAAATTTCCTGTTGAGGTGGAGCTGTAACTCATGTGGAGATATCAATAAAGTTTTGCGATTGAGCATGAGAGAGAGAGAGCATTATTATTATTAAGACTTCATGCTTGAGCTCCCACGGACAGGTAATACAACCCATTTGAAGCATCTTGCAACACCGGGAAGCCCAAAACGCTGCTAAAGGAAATCCAGCAAAAAAAAAAAATAAAAAAATAACAACTGACTTGAACGCCTGCAGCCCTATATACGACCAAAAGCCGACGCCGGCAACAAATTCCAAACCCTAGCCGACCATTAGGTTTGAGAGATATACTCGTAGTCTGAATTTGCCTATTTAAAACTTTTTGATTTGACGTGTGGCAATTACCTCCTGGTTCATCATTTTACGTTGTTCCATCATCCATGGTACAGTCATTTGCTACGTAAAATGTATTAACCTTTATTTTCCGAGGAGACGTGTTGGAGGCAACGGCTTTGTGTATATTGTAAAATTATGTGTATTTTTGTTTTACCTGATTCAATACATGCTTAATATCTGCAGATTATAGTTTTTTGTCTCTTTTATGCAATTAAACTTCTCGGTCATTATACTTGAATCTACGAGAAAATAATGATGCATTCACTTTCCTCCAACGTGCATATAGTTACCTCCATGTGCATTTTACTTTGTTCCATGGTACATTCATTTGCTACATAAAATGTACTAACCTATCAGTGCTATTTGATTTGTCCAATATCGCTTTACATTGTTTTTTCAAATGCGCATTTCCCCAGGTGCGTTTAGTTTTATTCCTAGTAAATGCGTTGCGTTTCGCCCCAGTTTCCAGTTTCCCTAGCGCTTCCAATCGCAACGAATTAGATCGCAAGACAGGGAAAATCCATTTTGGCGGAGCATGTCACTCAGCGAGGTCATCGAGTGCTCATATCAGTCTGGAAAGAAATTGAATTTTAGCGAAAAGTTTCATTACACCAACGAGGGAGGCAACGAAGCCAGCTCAGTTTGCGCCACAGTTTAGCTCGTGTGGGCGGCTCGAGTGCGCCTATTCGTAGCCAAGAAAAGTGTATTGGCGTAGTGAATATCACTGGAATGAATTCTGTTATATAAGAAACGAAGTGAAACTATCATATGTGAAGAGTTTCAATCCAACAGCTTGATGTCAAAATATTCATTATCTAATACTAAGAATAACCTTCGTGTGTTTATAAATATATCTAATACTAAGAATAACCTTCGTGTGTTTATAAATATATATATATATATATATTTATGTGTTTGGTGTCACGCTTTTAACGAAATAGATAGGCGGAAATTAGCCCAGGTTGGAGGCTCTGGTGCTCCTCTCAAGCTCCATTGAAAGTGATAGGCAGAAAATATAGGCCGGGTTGCAGAAGATGGCAAACGTATC
>LQNS02277219.1:6828203-6848099 GCA_001587735.2 Parhyale hawaiensis | reverse complement strand
GTTTAAGTTTGTTGAAGTGTTTTGCTCAAGATGTTACTTCTGCCTGTCTATATAGAAGACCTAAGGATGACAGCACGACAAAGGATCAATGAAGAAAAGAAGAAAATTAGGAAGCAAATAAAAGAAGAGGAGATTCCGCACCGGCCTAAAGGCGTTAGGCAAACGTATATGTTATTGCGTGAATTCTTCACGCACGGGTCCACTAGTTCTTAAGAGTTTCATATAAAAGTGCGAGCATTCCACGCAGGGCTTCTTTAAAGTGAGGAAGCAAAATCGAATTATGCGGAAAGTCTCACCCCGCAGAGCATAGAGTGCTCGATGCTGAAGAAAGAAATTCCAGTAACGTCAGGTTTCACTGTGGCAGAGCATCGTGTACGTGCTTTACTGTAAAGTGAAGAACCAATTACGCGAGTTTCATAGTAGTAACCTGATATCGAAAGACGACTACTTCAGCTATAAAAAAAAATTCCAGTACTACCTGTCATTCATCCAAGTATCCCCGAATGTAGAAAAAAATCAAATTTCGCTGTGAATTTCATCTAACCAGCGTTTTAGCGTCAAAAAACGTAATCTCCGTAACGATTTTCACTGCACTATATAAATAGATACAGGGCATCGATTTCTACCGTACGATACATAAGAAAATTACCTCACGGGCAAAACTCATCGCAACAGCACTGTAAAGACAGAACGTGATTTATGTAACGATTTATTCTGTTTCTCGATATCGACAGCGGTCGCACGATGCAAGGGAAAATCAATTCACAAGTAACTGCGTCGCTCTAGCTTTGTAGAGAGAAAAAAATGTGATAACGTTACTATTTTTGTTCTTGAAGGGCATCAAATGCTCCCTCCTGAAAAGCAGGAATACAAATTTTTTCCAAGAGTTTCCTTAAATGAGCGTTTAGTTGAGAGTTTCCTTAAGCAAGGAAGCGAAATCATCTAGATCACTCTGTAAGCACATGCCTCCGCCAAGCAAGGCACGCCAACGAAAAATTTCAAATTGTTTCTGAAACCATGATTTTCCTTGTATCCACACCAAAATCTAATCATTTTTGTTTTTCAAGAGTATTAAGAGTTTCTGTAATTTTCTTGAAGATCCGTTCATAACTTGTTGAGTTATACTGCTGACAAACATTAGTCAAACACACAAACGGACCAACCGATCATCGCCAAACTTCAATCAATTACGTCTTGTAACATAGCTAACAATTCTTGTAAATTTCTTGAGGATCCATCAACGACTTTTCGAATTATTGGGCTAACAAGCATAAAATCAAACACAACGACAAACAAACGAACGGATACATATCATCACAAAAATTTGGTCATCAACCTGCGTAATATACCTAACAACTCATGCAAATTTCATAAAAGTCTGTCCATAATTTCCTGAGTTATGACACAAAGAAAAATGAGACAGACAATAGAAGAAACAAATAAACAAACTGATGTTCGGATTTTCACCAAAAGTAAATATTTAGTTTCTTATGACACACCCAACAAGCTCTGTGAATTTGGTTGAAATCCATCCACAACATGTTGAGTTATCTTGGTAACAGATAAAAAGAATAATAGACAGAGAGACGGACAAACTCGACTAAGACATAACCACCCTGGCGGAGGTAATTCACATTAGAGTTTCAAATCACCGTGAACCGCGAGAGCTCACATAAGTAAGGACGCAAAACTGTCATACACGGAGAGTTTCACTGCACCAGCACGAGTGCTCACATAAGTAAGGGCGCAAAATTATTATATACGGAGAGTTTCATTGCACCAGCACGAGTGCTCACATAAGTAAGGGCGCAAAATTATTATATACGGAGAGTTTCATTGCACCAGCACGAGTGCTCACATAAGTAAGGGCGCAAAATTACCATACGCGGAGAGTTTCATTGCACCAACCCGAGTGCTCACATAAGTAAGAACGCAAAATTATCATACGGGTAGAGTTTCATTGTACCAGCCCGAGTGCTCACATAAGTAAGGACGCAAAATTATCATACTGGTAGAGTTTCATTGTACCAGCCCGAGTGCTCACATAAGTAAGGACGCAAAATTATCATACGGGTAGAGTTTCATTGCACGAACCCGAGTGCTCACATAAGTAAGAACGCAAAATTATCATACGGGTAGAGTTTCATTGTACCAGCCCGAGTGCTCACATAAGTAAAGACGAAAGATCAACATACACACCAGGTGCCCGCGCACACTCGGGCCAGCTAACAAATGACTGCAATGTGGCCTCTCCTGACTCACTGCCTGGGCTCGGCAGGCGGCTCCCCGCTGAGGTTTTGTTCCAAACAGAAGTGCTGTCGTAGACGCCCGCCGGAACAAAAGCGGGCTTGAGATATCCCTTGGTAAATTAGAACGCGTGTTCTCCAATTAATATCAGCAGCCTTAACAAAGCTAATAGCGTCTAGTTATTATAGGCTTAGGATGCTGCTGGTGAGGTTTACAGATTGTGTAAATCGCAGCCTCTCCTCTAATTGCACCGCATAAACTGATTTAATCCCATCGCCGCTCCTCGAGCGTGGAGAATACTTCGTGTCTTGTAAGCGGTGTTATTCGAGGGGTAAATCCTCGTCAGCTCCTTATCACCGTACGTGGTGCGTCCTGAATTGAGGCGCTTTTCGGACCGTACAGTCGTATACTTTTGTGGATGCTGCGCACAGCTAGTCCACCCGTTTTTCATAAGACTTCGGTATGTCCTAGAGGACCGTGATATCCTAATTCAAATCCGTATAGGTACGCATAACATAACTTCAATGGGTGTTAGAAGTGATATCAGTCGAACCGTAAATCCACATATTATTTTGTGTACACATACTTTTGTTATATTTTTCATGTGTATTAGAAACGGTTGTTTTTTATTCGAATCGTAAGTCCATATGCTTTTCATGAAACTTTGGAGGGCCTTACAAGTGAGTGATACCTATCCTTTCCATAGAGCCAAATCCGTAAAATGAAACCTCAGTGTGCCTAACAAGACGGTGATAGCCAGTTCTTTAATGTATTTACGCATGATGAGACTTTGGTACGTCTATTGTCAGAGGCACACCAGGGATTCAGCCCACTACTTGTTGCGAGGATGTGCAGTCGTATGACGTCCCAATCGGTATTGAAGCTCGGTAGCATAGATACGGTTGCATGAAAGGCATGCCAGCTGCGTAACCTTGCATCAAGCTGTAAGTGCGAATGCATTGTGTGACGACGGCATTAGAAGAGAGTGAAATGTCATCCGTAGATCTACATCCGCTTCTTTGGTATTGTTGTGCCTCAACAATGTAATTTGGTTCGCACACTCTATGGTATTGAGAGTCCAAAATATATATTAACCTTAGCTAGGTCTATAGATCATATATATTCCACACCCAATTTTGTGTTTGTTATTTTTATATAAATGATGCTTTGTTTTGTTCTTCTGATTTTACTAGCAGAAATACGGGAATTACACATGCCTGCTACTGGTAAGCGTATAGCGTACCAGTATTGTTTTTGTGCTACTGCAGCAGCAAACGGTTGCCTGGAGGACCACTGATACCGACAAATGATACATAATTATTCTATATATATGATATAATCAATATGTAGCAACTATAAACTCCGGAAATCGCATTACTGCAGGTCAAACTTTTGTTTGAATTCAAGCAATGTGCTAGCAGCTGGAAATTTTTCCGTTCTGTGAAGTAATTTTGACTCTAAATCGCTTCATGGCAGGTCTCTAAAAATGCCCAGTAAAGGACGCTTGATGGCTACCGAGTAGGAGCAGATTGCTGTAGGCATCTGCAGAATGTTTGCCTATCATAGAGTTTGCCAAGGAGCTAGGTAGAGAACGATGACCTTTGTCTTCGAAATTGGAGATCCCTGCCGCCAAACCAAGGAATATGAAACCGCAAGAATAACTCTCTGACCTTGCAATATTAAAAAAACGCAAAGAACTCGGCATGCATTGCCATATTTCACAAAAATGACATCACTTTTTTGTTCACACAATTCCGATACACTATCTTCAATGAATTGGCGAGGAACGTTGAGCCTGTCGCCAGGCCTCCGTTGAACAAAATCCACAAAGAAGAGGGCATTGCTCAGACACAAAAATACATGAAAACAAACATAAAGAATGTTCCCTTTACGGTTGAAGCTAGAGCTACGGTACTCTTTGTGGCCCTGATGGATGGGCCCTTAAGTGTGGAGTCATCTTAAAACCCTATTCCACATCGATTGCAACGCCAACAGGAAGGTGGGGCTAGGTGTTATGTTTTGGGTCCGTGTCATTAGTAAAGCGCTTATAGGATATTTCTAAGTGCCAAAGGGTGTCAAACTTACGATTCAAGCGTATATAGCATTTCTAAATGAATATTTGTCACCATGGTTCGATGAGCTGCCACTGTCACCTCGCCGTCAAATGATTTTCGTGCACTACTGTGCTACATCTCATTCGGCAAAACCTTCATTACTAAGAACTCTGGGCATCAGAGAGTAAAGCGCCTCATAACTTGGCCGTCTGTCTCTCCTGACCTTAATCCCATTGAAAAGTTCGGGTAAATTTTGAAAAGGGGCATTCATGAAGCAATCCAATTGACATCGAAAGACAACCTCCAGCTGAAAAGTACTGGTGTTGTAAGTATCATATGATGAAATCAAGTCCAGCGACTTTTACGTAATTTCAAGTGAAATTTTGTTAGTTTACGTATTTTCCCAGAGTGCCTTACTGTTTTCATTATTAAGGTGTATGCTATAATCAAAGAATAGAAAACAACTATATTAGCTATGATCGCTATGCACGTTCTGTCCAAGGCCTAGAAGCAAATAAGAATAAACTGTTGAATAAAATTATAATTAGAAGCGTTCAAAAGCCAAAGACAGCAAACCGGTGGATTACTTCTCTGACAGAAACTTGGGCCCCCAGCCGCTGTTCTATGATTCTGGTTCTGGGGCGGCCAGGATTTTCTCAGAGTTGTGGGTAACCAGTCTGCATGAGGACGCCATTGGTTGAATTGGGTTGGTTCAAATATTTGATCGGTTTTAGCACCGGAAATGATATAGCACCCTTTTTCGCCGCCATCTCCCCGCTTTCTTCCGGGAACGTAACGATTAGGAGTGCGCGCTTTCGCTTGGGACGTCAAAGTCGATCTAAACCAAGACCACTCAACTTGATTTGTCCGGAAATAGAGATTGGAACTTTGGTTTCGCCTCTTTGAATAGCGTTGAAGGAGTTAGATGCAACTCGATTATGTTTAGCCTATTGAAATCTCCATTTGCCGGACTAAGTTCAAAATCTTTTAAGACTCACAGGTAGTAGCTTAAGAAGTCAACGCTTGAAACTTAATATAAAAAAGAAAAGAGAAAAGGAGGTCGAATCCAGGGCACCTACCAGAAGTTTCGGACAAGCCAAACCTCGAGGACTTAATTTCGCTGTCCAGTCGAACGTGCCTGAATTATAAGCGTCTGATGTTGTGTACATGAATGGGAATGACGAGTTCAGTACGGGTCTGGAGATTCCGCCTACAAGTGCGTGGACGTGCTGGTTAGCCCTACTCATAAAAACCGAACAGATTCAAACTAGATTCTTAATTATTATCAATTTAGTATAATAATTATTGTCAATGTATTTTGCTACCTGTAAACACTGACCTATATTTTTGGGCCATTCTAGTACCTATATAACAGAAGTGGGCGGTCGCTTTCGGTCCTTCTAGAATGGGTAGAAAAGGCCGAAGGCTGCAGACCTTCCGACTCTTCTGTTCGTGTGGCTGGGGCACAAGTGGCCGCAAAGGCCTGCCTTTTAATCTGGCGAATTATAGCTTTCAAGATACAACATAATTATCAGGCTACATTTACCGGGATGCAATCTAAATGACACACAGTGTGCTAACTTCCGCGGTATCTTCAAATCGCTCCATTGTAAGTGAATTTTACACACGACACTCACTCGAATGTTCATTATCGAGGCTATATCTCTTGAATTTCCCGAGTGGCCCCGTTAGTTCTGTGTGTTTGCCTTCACAAAATATTGAAAGGACATAATATTTCTCGAATGAGCTATGAAGGCTACTTATACAGCTCTCAGAAGATAATTACTGAACCCAGCGTCTACAGACAAAGATTTCTTATCTTACGAAAAAAAATATAAAGCAGAGCACACAGATTCTTCGGAAAATGTATTAAAATTTCCTCTCTTGCCCTCGATCAGAATACAGTTCGGGGCACTTAGAATTCATCAAGAAAAGTATACATAATTCCCATCCGCACCTTAGTGTGTCATTCAGCCCTGACAATATCTAAGGTGTGTTGTAATCACCATTTCTGGGTTACCGGAAATTTTTTAGCATTTATCCGATGTTATCCGATACCACTCACTATTTACTCCCAAGCAGCCGATAAATGCCTATCAATTTCTGACTGGGACCGGTGGCCTAGCCAATCGCATATCATGTTGCAATCATAGCTCAAAAGGCCTTTACGACGATCGAGACACAGGTTACGGTGACGAAAGTAGCTGCTCAGAAACTTCTATTTCAGTTAGTGCGAGCATATAGATCACACTAATGAAAACGAGTAAACTACAGAGCTCAGAGTAAGTGAATAAGTTTACTTAATTTCAACTTCCGTCGACGCAATTATGATTGATACTTTAATAGCCCTCCTTCCCATCGCGGGTGATGGTCCTTGACCACGAGGCGTTCTAGTTTTTCATTTTTTTAAAAATTTTATTTGTAAGGTTGTATGGAACGTTGTTCAGAGTATAGTGCGCTTCGATTTTTTTTTGAATAATTAAACTGGAATAACAAGCAGGCAGCAGCTTGTAAATTTGTGCGCCAAAATAAGATGAAAAGAATTTATTATTTATAAGTAACAAAACATAAAATTCTGGTAAATATACCACTCTAACCTCCATCGTTGTTGATTTCTTCAATTGATCTGGCGCACCGGTCGGTCTTGGAGACTTGTGTCCAATATCAGGAATAAATGCAGTGTAACCTTTTAGCTGCGTGACGGCTGGTTCTAGCCATGTCAAATACGGGGAGAGGAGGATAAAGAGGAGGGAGCTCGTGCTTGGAAAGTAAGGAGCTTTGTATTCCATGTGTACAATTACATGAAAATTACAATGACGTGAAAATCCAACCATAAATTCTTTAGCTTCTCACACCTTGTAAACTAATGCGGCACATTAATTTTATACCATCCAAACGCGTATGAAAAAAAAAACAAATATTATGAAACAAGCTTTTTCTGTTTGCCTTTTATCACTCTTTAATGCGCTATTCCTTAGCATCCGAGTTTATAACAGAGCTCCAACGTTCGGACATTACCGAACCGAGGCCATCCGATATTGCGAGGATCGCCTGTAAAGAGTCATGGCTGCGGACGTCGCAGAGATCGTTAGCAAAATAATCTCTATCCTGCCCATGGAGTGCAGCTGCAGCACTCGCACTTGATCGCCTAAAGATATCAATGTTTCCTGTCTTTTCCCCGAGAAACATTGAAAACCTTTGCCCTTTCCTTTTTGGCCTCACCAGAAAAGCATCACGAGTGACAGCCGCAACATATCAGTACCTCAATGCGATCCTATAGCAGAGCTGACAAACCTAATACCGTACCCTGTACTGCCATTGCCACCAAGCAAGTAAAGGCCGAACACCTCGTATTGATTGGCGTAATCTCATTCCCAGGGATCATAAGAGACAGGGAAGAAGGGAGGTATAACGTGTTATAATGCACGGTGTGCTTTCAAATTGGCTGGAAGGAATTACTTAGCTTACCTTTGTATTAATCGAAGCTGATTCTACAGAAGCAAATAATTTTAAATATTTACTTACACCGGCTGACACGAGCCGTGGAGTGAAGTTTTAGCAGATGAGATTGACGATATCACTGTCTAGATACCGATTCTCTAAGCTGGGTAGCTTGCGAGAACTAAAACAATGAAATCGACAGCACGTGTAAGATTCGAAGTATTAAATCGTAGCCCTTAAACATAAGTGTATTTGCCGGAGTATATGCTTGCTGAATCGATATTTATCTCCGCCAAGGAGAAGATTTTTGTGTCGCGTTTGACTCTTTGTCTGTCGACAAGATATCTCAAATATTTTGAAGGGATCTTAATGAAAGTTACCGAGATTGCTAAATACATTATAGGAGGAACAGACGATTAACTTTTGGTGAAGATCATTAATTTTTACCCGTTCGTTTTTCTGCCTATTCTGTCTTGATAGCATAGCTCAAAAAGTCAAGGACGGAGCTTTATGAAATTTACAGGAATTGGGAATGTTGCTAGGAACAAATGACCGAATTTCTGTATTGAACTTTTTGTTCGTGTGTCGCTATATTTGTTTTTATGTTTGTTAGTAGCATAGCTCGAAAATTATGCACGCATCTTTATGTATTTCGTAGAAATTGTTAGAAATGTTAAAAGACACAATATAATGACCAAATTTTGGTGATGATAGGTTCTTCCGTTTGTGTAAATATTTCACTATTGTTTGTGCAAATGTTTGTTAGAACACAACACAAAAGTAATGAACGGATATTCATGAAATTTGCAGGAATTATTAGAAATGTAAAAGGCTCTAATGCCTGTTTGTGTGTTTGACCAATGCTGGTCTCAGAATTTGTCACAACATAACTGAAGAAGCTACGGTTGGATCATGAAGAAAATTACAGAAACTGTTATTGCTGTCAAGAGGCACAAATGACTAAAATTTGGCGACAATAAATAGAAACTGCTAGTTTCAGGACCAATTTGTAGTTCTCGTTAGCATTGCCTTTCTTGGCGGAGATTTGCGCACCCAAAGTGCTCTAATTAGCTTTTAGGTTGAAACTTTCACAAATTCATGACCTACTGGAAATTTAGTAAACTGAAGGGAAAAATTCAATTACAAAGTTACAAACCAAGTGAGATGCAACTCACTTGATAAAGCACTCAGCAGGAATCGCAACAGTATCCGATTTTCAGTAAAAGTACGTGTAATCAACCAATAATAATCATCAGCATCGTCGTCTTTTATGAAGAAATAGTTAGAAAGTGAATTCAAACTCGACTGAAAGACTACGCAACGTTAGTTGATGCTATAATGTGCTCATGTTCGAGTTTAATATGAATTTTCATTTACGAGAAACCTAAATAATTTTGCGAAGTTAATACAATATCTTCGTGTTGGTTGCATTTTTATGTTTACATCCATTAAGTATTGGAATGAAACAATAATAGTGGCCTGTGTTATAATGCGCGCATGTAGGATTTCGTTTTTTAATCTGGATACAAATACGAAGTAAACGCCTTCAGATCGGATGGATCTCTGAAGTTAATTATATCCATTAAATTCTCAAATGAAGCAACGTTAGTAGTCAATTTTACATTATGTGAATGCAGTATTATATTACCTCCGCCAAGGACGTCATGTTTTTGTCTCAATTTGTCAGTCTGACGTTATGATAACTCAAAAATTAATAGATTGATTGTCATAAAATTGACTAGGATTATTAGATATGCTAAGAGGAACAATTTTTTTGTGACGATCAGTTTGCTCGTTTTTCTACCTGTTTTTTTTACAACATAACTCAAAAATTTATGGACGGATGTTCATGGAATTTTCAGGAACTCTTAAAAATAATACGAGGCCTAACTGGCACGAGTTTGGTAATGATCTTTTCATGTGGTTGTTTGCTTCTATGTTTGACTTTCCGTTGGTAGGGAGTGTAATTGAGAAAGTTGTGAATGAATCCTCATAAAATTTGCCGAAACAATAAGGAATTTTGCAATGAACGTGTCAACAAATTCTGGAGATAATCTGTTGGTTTGTTTGATTGTCTCGCTGTTTGTCTTTTTACTTGTCAAAAAGGAACACAAGCAGTTACACTATACATTTTATTATTCACAAAAATCTAGTAAAATTTACTATATACAACATCGATAAAATACATCATACACCTGAAAGGCCAAGAATAATCGAGAACAACTCATTAAAAGCTGCCAAAGCCTATAGGGCATGCTAAAGCGGATCTTTATAAAACTTAAAGGAACTACCAGGAATGTAGCGAGAAGTATTTCATCAAATTTTAGTGGTGATGAAAAAAATCTTGGATTCAAATAATTTTTTTTCGTTAGCTTTGCGTTGCTTGGCGGAGGTCTGCGCTATGGGAGTGCTTCTCCTTTTTGTGTGATTTTATATGTAATGTTGCTCGTTTTGACAGGAAATATGTCTTTTGCTGCTCCAGCTATTTGTTTCGAATGACAAGTAACCTTCTATATTTTATATCTATATAATAGAAAACGCTCAGCAGGTTTTAACTAAAATACCACTATCAGTCTGTGGATTTTCGATAATCTAAGTTGCACAATATTTTCTATTATAGATTTAGATGCATTCATTTGTCTTTTTTTTTTGTCAACACCTGTAGAACCGGATGCCTAATATAGATTGTGAAGTTATTCATGTAGTTTAGCAGTTTATTTCTCAGATGAAAGTAAACGCATTGATAAAATGTATTTAATCCATGTAAAGATAATAATATGAACAGAGGGACATTCTTATTAGTTTCTACCGAGGTATGTAGAAGAGACAGAAGGGCCTACAGATTGGAGTATCTGTGCAATTTAATCATTTCTGGACAGTCGCGTGATAAACGGTACAGCAATTTTTGCTGTAGCTCTGACATTCGTCTCAATTAAAGAATGGCAATTACCTTATAAGAATGGATGACACGCTAGCCGCAGCACAGCAAGCAACGGAAACAATGCACAGGATGTCGGCGTGTTATGCAAGAGAAGCAAGCAATGGCGGAATTTGTGGTGATTCTCGAGACAGCCGCATGTGGCACAGTACTGCGCTTTATGATATTAGGGCATCAATAGTCAAGTAGTAACAAAATGTTTTCCTGCTAATGCTAGTGCATCACAAATAATAAATTATGTAAAAGGGCATATGAATGTACAGTATGGGTTCATCATTTGATAAAATTGAACGTTTCGGACAAACAGTCCATCTTCAGCAAATTCTGTAAAACAATAAACGAAAAATTTGCACTCCAACGAATCAAATATAAAATCTATATCAACTAATCCTAAAAAAAGATGAAATTCCATGAGCATTTGAAATTATACTGGGTTCATTATTTTTATTGTTACAATCTACTCTGCCGTCGTAAAACGACGGCAAAGAAATTACTTGCCAATTCTTCATTGTTCATGTCCATGACCTGCACCTGCAACGCACGTGCCAGCTTTACATTCGATTTTAAAAAGCAGTGATGAGCTCTACTAAATCCATTCCACGGGACATTTGTAACCGTCTCCCTGTGTTTAAAAATGTAGCAAACTATCAAGGTTGCAACTGGTCAGCTTTATCCAAAATGCGCTGGTCGAGAGGGAAGATATAAAAATATGCATCGTGAATTTATACCATAGCGTACCAGGCTGAGCAGCTTACAGTTCTTCCTTCTGTTTTATATTATCCAGTATAATAATTCTCTTTATGAAGACAGTCAAGCATCACTGTAACCGTAAACTGCATCTGCGTATGGTTGACAAATATACGGGTAGTAGTACTTTAGTCCCGATTTTTTAAGCTCTGCATCATCACAGAAAAAAAAAGAAAATTAAGGTGGGAAAGAAAAATTACCTCAATCAGTTAAATGAAACCTTCGTTTCCGTCTCTCCTTTTCGCTGCTACCATTTTCTTGTTTTTTTACTTTGATTGTGCATCGTTAGACCAGAGTAAAATTATAAAACCGTGCTGTACAAAGGATGTGCTTCAGGGATTTTTAGTACACAGACTTAAAGTTTATCAAAGGAAGAAGTGCAGTACGTGTTAGCGCTACTTGAGTGTCACCAGCATTGCCAACCTAACGTAAATATCGCCTGTATGCCCACCACGGAGTGCGGCAGGCGTTGTCTGCCATGACCTCTGTGTATAGATGCTGAAAGGTTCTCCCGTTTATCCGTATTGGGCTTTGTAAACTTTTTCACAGTTCATTACCTTCGCCAAGGAAGTTATGTTTTCGTCGTGTTTGACTGCTTGTCTATCTGTCTGTCACCAAAATAACTGAAAAACTTATCAACCGATTCAGACGAAATTTACGGGGATCGTTAGGTATGTTAGGAGGAAGAGATGATTCCCTTTTGGTGAACATATGTCCATCCGTTTGTTTATTTGTTTGTCTGCCTCGTTTTTCTCAATGCTATAACTCAAAAATTTATGAATGGATTTGATGAAATCAACATGAGTTGTTATGCATATAACAAAGAGTAAATGACCAAATTTTGGTAATGATCCGCTTGTTCGTTCGTTTGTTTGTCACTATTTTTAATTTGTTTTATACCACATTAACTAAAAAAATAATGAATAAATCTTCATGAAATTTATGGGGTTGTTAGTAATCTTGAAAGACATAAGTGATTGGTGCAGATCGGTTTGTTCGTTTGTATGTTTGACTCATGTTTGTCACAACGTTTGTTAGCGGTATAACTCAAAAAGTTATGAACGGATCTTCAAGGAAATTGCACAAGCTGTTATTACTGTCAAAAGGCACATATGATCAGATTTTGGAGTTTATACAAAGAAAATTATAGTTTCAGAGCCAATTTGAATTTTTTGCTACCGTTGCCTCGCTTGGCGGAGGTATACGCTCTAAGAGTGCTCTATTTGTTACATAATTAGTCTGGCTTTCAACTTTTTGATTTTTTCAAAGTCAATTCACTGATAAATAATTACAACAAGTAAGAATTAGCTACTCTTCATACTGAATTTTATGATCTCTTTCACTACTAAACCTCTTGTGGGTAAAACTTTAAGAAACAGCGCTGATCTTTGCAGAACTTTCCAAAGTTCAGCTACACGTGTTCACCTTCGGGCTTTTCATTCAATATTGCTATGGCAGTGGAGAAATAATGGTCAACATTTTTCTGTGTCCAATGAAAAGTAATGAATTGCGGCATGCGCTGAAATGCTTTACAGCTGCCATACATCAGACTGTATAGGCAATGGTAAACTAATAGATTTTAGATGTATCATACATTATTCAGCCAGTCATTCATTATATTGCAGATCAAAATTTGCTCTCCTGAAATGGTAGCTAACAAGCAGTTGATAATTTTTTTTTATCACGAGTGTTATGTTTCCCACTGTGTAGTTAGTTTCCCGGCCACTGGTCGGTATGAGTTAACTTTCGTACAATAATTGCGTGCAGTATCAGAAATCGGGTGTTGATTCAAAATCTAGTCTTCAAGTGCAGTGCGGTCTTCATGTAGCTCAACTGTATAGTAATGATCATAACAGTAATAACCTATTTCTAGGGCATGAAGACCAGCAGGTTTTAACTAAAATACCACTATCAGTCTGTGGATTTTCGATAATCTAAGTTGCACAATATTTTCTATTATAGATTCAGATGCATTCATTTGTCTTTTTTTATTGTCCACACCAGTAGAACCGGATGCCTAGTATAGACTGTGGCCATTGGTATCACAGAATTTTTCTTTACTCGACGACCTCCATCGATGAATTGAATTTTTGCCTTTAATTTACTGTGACGTTTCACTCATGTTCAAATCTTATTCTCAAAGGTAGCTTGTTTGCATCAAAGCCGCAATAATACGACATCGAGGTACATGTTTAGTGTGTTTTTTTAACTATTCAATGTTGGCTGCCCGTCTGATACGCCTCACTTTTTACGATGAATAAAAAAAAAAAAAATGTCAGGCTCAACTAGAGTCAAATAACTCCAGACGAAACCACTAAAAAATTTAACTAAGTTTGCATACTTCTTTTTGTTCAATTTTATATGGGAGAACAAACGGCTTTGTATGGAATGAAAGCAATCACTACTAATTTTTCAGTACTTTTCCTAAACGGGGTCTGTGAAAAGATAGCATTTAAATGTGAGCACCCCATTATAACCCTAAAATTTTTTTAATTGTAAAGAATACTTCGTCGTTTCAAACTTTTCAATGCGAGGATTACCTTTTTACTCGATACTTCAGGATGTTCTGTAGAAACATTATAGGCTAGCCGTATTATTTATACGCAATCTCACATTTTTGAACCAAGATTTTTTCAACTTCCTTATTATATTATCGTTCAAATATTTAATTCAGCAATCTTATAAAAAAGTATCATTATTTCACATCACTAAAAATCTTCCACTGTAAACTTTATAAGGTAAGCAAAATGAATTTTAATGTGGTGGTTACATTTTTCAGAAAAAAGTTTAAACGCGAATCCTTGAATTTAACAGAAAATTCAGCAGAAAATTCCAAAGAAACATTACACATGTAAATATTACTCACCGTTAATGTTGTTTTGTGTAGTTTATCGTTGGTTGCATCTTTTTCAATATTTTATATTTTGAGAATGCTCTATATGACTCACTGGTGTGCTAATTAGACGGATTTCCAGCTCATACTTATATCAGTCACCACTGCGTCTAACTGCTATACTGTGTATCTTGTTTCTAAAGATTCAACCTTGAGTCAAATGATTGCGTAGCTCCTGTCCCCATGATTCACCAGTTAATCGATTGACCAAATGTACCAATGATTCGCCAGTTAGTCAAGTAACCGTATATTTACGAGTGGGTCAGTAACTATATGCCCGCAATAGCCCATGGCGCCTTCGCGAATGAAACTGCTCTATATAACTGACCTCCCAATGACTCGCGTTGCCGTGGACCAAAATATTCACTTACCTGGTTTTCCCGTGACACACCTGCAGGTAATACGGTGAACATAATGTGCTACATCTCACAGGGTAAACCCATGACATACACTAAACTCCGCCCACGTACGTACAGTAAAACTGCAACGTGTGGACGCTGTCTCTATACAAACGGCACTATAATTTTATATTCCTCCAGCCCACCGCTTGTGGCACGTGAAAGAGGTCGTGTTTCATTTCCATATCCGCAATCTATAGTATAGTAACTAATTATAGAAGCCGAACTGCTGTATTCATATTTCACCTAAATATTTTCATATTCTGATGACGTTTTAATAACAGATGTTGTAAAAAAGGAACATTTGCTTGACGAACGCAATGCTTACAGTGGCATTTTTTTTCAAAATTATTTTATTAATACAGTCTGTTGATTTACAAACAGGGCGAACTTTATTATAGAAAATTCTCTGTTGATCAGCTAGAATATTTACATATGTGCATACACAACCACTGCGCATTGGCAACATCANGAACGCAATGCTTACAGTGGCATTTTTTTCAAAATTATTTTATTAATACAGTCTGTTGATTTACAAACAGGGCGAACTTTATTATAGAAAATTCTCTGTTGATCAGCTAGAATATTTACATATGTGCATACACAACCACTGCGCTTTGGCAACATCATTTTATCTAAGCTAACTTAACTAATTCTGAACGGTAATATTCTTTGCAAAGTAAAAGTGTTGCTCCCTTTTTGATATTTTTTGTAACTTACATTACTGATTTTGCACAGTATTTTTGGGTACACTTCTAAAGATTGTGATTCCATTTCATAACTTTGCACCCAAATAACTACAGTTGCCTAAGAAACCCATAGCCCGTCGAATAGCACACCATCACGTGACAACAGTCACACAACTACTGGGCTTCAGAACAGACATTACGCGTAGGCGCGGACACACAAGTACGATTCAGTAGCGTCGGCGATTCAGATTGCAATTTATGAAAATGAATATGTATACATATAACTGTATATATACACATATATGTACATAAAATGGTTAAAATAATAAAAACTACTAAAATATTAATTTTTGAGAGAAATTTGTGTAGCGTCACTGCTACTGACTAAATTTTATTTTAAAGTTTTTCTTACTGATCATTAAGTTAATTACAAACTATGATCAGAAATATTTCAAATTGCTTCAGAGATATTCTTTTAAATTTACAGTGGGGCCTACGCATGCTGTTTCTTAATGATGACAATCTTTGTATTATGAATTTTTGTTATCTAGATTGTGATAGGCATAGAAAACCGTCATAAATTCATTCTTCATTTTTGTTTTTTTTTTTTTTTAAATGAACGTGAAAACTTAGCGCTTTTCTTGTCGAAATCAGTAGGAATCGTAATAATTTCACAACAATGTCTCTTCATTGCATTAATATGGACGTGCTTACAATTATTGCTTCAATTAATATTCCTCAGTTATCGAATGTATTTATAATAAACGATGTAAAATGCAGATTAACCGAGACTCGGTTTAACATTCGCGCCTGCATGGTTCACCGGTGCTGTATCTCTTGTAGTATCTTTAGCTGCACTGATCTATGAAATCATGCTGACAAATATAAATAAATCCCATGTTTTTCATTTCACATAATAAAATACTAATCACAATATATGTTTCAGTAAAGAAATTGCAACGATGACGACTGCATTAACATTCACAATTTTCACGAGCTATCAAATCAATCAGTTGCTTACGTCTACAATTTAGTGCAGATTATAGAAATTTTATGAAAGAATTTGACTATAATGTATTGTAAAATATGCGAAAACACATTCACGAAACTCAACGAAATATATCTATGTACTCGATTTCTGCATCCACAATCGTATAAAAATTACAGCAATTATTGCTGGGCATTTGATTTTAGAAAACATTAATTTTTGCATCTTTATCCTGCATTATACAGGTAAATAAACTGTCGATTTACCACGCGAACGGAGACGGGACAGCGTGTACCAGGTCACTAACACGCCACACTGCGTTTCGCACCTCCTCTCAACACGACTGCCTACACAACACTGAACTTACTGAAGCATACATCGAAGTCTGACCCCAGACTCAAGAGATGACACTCACAGAGCGTTCTGTGGCTGTGCTACCTAAACTAACTTATGTGACCTTCTGGCGTAGCTAACGGAAAGCTCCCTCTAGTGTCGGCAGTTTTAGTTGGCAATTGAAGTTGATGCATGATTGTAGGCTAGTTCAGTTGAGCATCGGAATTGAGCCTTTGAGGGTTAAGTTGTCCGAAATTTTAGGCAGGATTACTGACTTTTGCCCAGTGAATTTAGCTTGAGACTTGAAACCCTGATCGGTAATGCCTGAAACATCGAGAAACGCAATCTTGCTCTGTAAAATGGAGTTTTTCAACACTACAGCGAAATTTAATCGAGTTATTCTAACACTTTGCACACTAATCAAAGTGGCACATCCAAAGCGTCTGTCTAAAGTTTCGGATAAGTCTAGCCACGAAGCTTATTTTTCGGCGCCCCATCCAATGCGCCATAACTCCTGCTTGGTAATCGCACTATATTAACTTCAGAGCAACATTTAAGAAACTGCATGTTTTGATACACCATGAAAGGAAGTGTTAATACGTAGAATAAAATTTAGTGGGGATGCTGAGCAGTGGAATGGATCTACTTTTGTGATGAGCATGGTTTAGCTTATCGGTTCTGTCGTTTGCGGGTCAGTTTTTTTTTTTAGTTCTGACATCCCAGTTGTTTATAGGCGCTCATCTGTATGGACGAAACTGCTCCCACATGGCAATATGGCATTGAGTACTTTCTGAAAATTTAGTGCTCATTCTCTATTTTTTTTTTTACTTTCGTAACCATGTACCGAATACTGAATGGCGATGTCTTGTTGCCAAATGCTGTACCCGTATATTTGCTTATTAACTTAAAACTATAGATATTAAAAATCACGCATAGTTTCTCGAGCTATTGTATATATGGTAGCGGAAATGTCAGCCATTTTTTAAGTGTGTTGAGATGAATTAAACAGCATGGAGTAGAACTTATCCCATTAATATTTAATTCGACTCTGTTTGCTATTTATTACTGAAAATATATTGCTACAAGGAGTTAGTTGCTAAAGCTCTTTAAAATTAAAAATCCACTGTATAAAGCATGAAATCACGTGTACAGTATGTTATTTTATTTTTTTTTTACGAACAATCAGCAGACCGGAATGTATTTGCTTAAATAATAACTATAGTATTTTTCAACTACTGCATGCTTAGTTGCTTTACTACGGACATTTTGAATGAGTTTTGTCATTAATTGATATGCTTTTCTACGACGCTTGTGACCTCTTTTGCAGTAAGACTGCATCAGTGTATGTACATGTGTACTGGCAAGCTTTTGGTGCGTGTTCTCGACCCGCGGACAATGTCTTTAGTGCAAGAAGGCTTGCATCTATTACTTTTTTTTGCTTCAATGCCCGTCAGGCCGTTGTGAGAGGTGGTGTCACGCTGAGGGCTATGGGTTTTTGCGAAGACTCAAACTATTATTTTGACTCATTCAATTAGTTTTTCTGCTCTTTCCTTGACACCATCACGACTCTTCTTAATTTATGTATTTTACTGCAAGAGTTGTCAGGAGCAGCAAATTATGATATTTTCGTACATTAAATGAGCCCAAAACATGGTCAGCGTAGAAACTCTTCTCTTGAGAAATTTAAAGCAAACACGAAAACCTTTTTCAATAATATAAATATAGCTCTCATGGGTGGACAGAAATTCCTCATGCGTATACTAGTTCTACCTCCGTGCTCACAAGTTAGGCAAGTTATCCAAAGCTTGCCAACATTTCAAGCCGAACTTTTTTTTTTAAATACCACGCGGGAACATGTCTGTGAGCCCGTAGTCCTCTACCTTCGGACAGTTTATCAGTCGCTGGCCCGGCAGCACGGGTCTGAACCCTGGATAGGCCCGGCAGCACTATGGTCTTCCACTAGAGTTTTGCGTTCACGTAAGCTTTCCTGCGCGCGCCCCCACTAAAATAAACACTACCTAGGCAAACCTAACCTAGCCGAAGCTAACCTAACCTATCCTTACCTAACCTGACCTAACATCCTTACCTAACCCTCTAATTTAACCTAATCTTACCTAACCCAACCTAACCTAACCCAATCTAACCTTTCTAACTTTACCTAACGTTACCTAACCTTACCTAACCCAACTTAATCAGCTATACAGCGAGCAGCGCGGCGCACCAACTTGAACGCCGTTCACGCGTACACGATCTGCGTACACAAACACGCATCCATCTCCGTCGTGAATGACGATAGCACCAGGATAAGAATCTTGGTCTCAGGAGGTTGCCATGGTGACTAGGATACTATGAATAAAATTAGTGTTTTGGCATGGGGCGGATTCAGATCTCAATCCACAGTCAATGATATTTGGACTTCAGTAAAGCCATAGCTGAACTACGTAACGTATTTCAACCAAGAGTTGAGCACGACCAAAGGGGAGTTACATCTAATGTCGAGGACACATGCATTTCTACTCCCACCTGATTGCTCGGATGTGCACTAGGAGCTTCAATAGAGGAGAGAACCTGGCGGCCCATTCACAGATTCGCCATCGAGTCAACTAAATCTTTTTTGGCTGTGAGACGCTCTCATGAATCTCATTGATGGAAGTGACGGGTTAGCAGCGAGTTTTATGGGGGGGGGGGGCAGCAGACAAACCGATGTTCCGATAGGAATGCGATTGGTGCTTACGCGACTGTCTGCAGCCATACGCGACTCATTACCGATATGCGATTGGTGCGCACGACAACCGGTTGCAGCCCTAAGCGACTGCTTGAGCCTCACGAGGCTTCCGGATCCCTCCTCTCTATTGAAGCTCCTGGAATGTGCAACTTGGCAGGCCGTTTCGATACACACTTTAATCAGTAGCATAGATACCGTGGCATAAATGACATCCGAGTTTCACACCTTGAATCAAGTTGTCTGTGTATATGCCTACTGTGTCCAGAGCACAAGGAAAACTCTCAACGTGGCCAAAGCCTGATGATGTAGACGGACTGAAAGAGGGGGCGGGGGCCCTCAGGGGCATATTGTGGCGGGCTCTTTCCCTGCCACAATATGTTTGGGCATCACGCACCCAGGGTTCCCGAGTGCCTTATCCGCAGGAGATGTTGCAGCTTGCCGCA
>LQNS02277219.1:6796850-6807192 GCA_001587735.2 Parhyale hawaiensis | reverse complement strand
AGATCCATCGAATTTCTTCCCTATCTAAAAGTGAAGAAGATGTGTCAAACAAGATCACAAGACACAAGCAAGACACAAGCAAGTAAACAAGCAAGACCGGTTCACAGACTTTTAGTATAATATAGATATATAGATAGATAGATAGATGTACTCACTACTGCAGCATGTAGGATCTAAATTTTTCTTAAAGCTTTACTTCTAATGGTTGCGATGCCATCTCAAACGTTATTATTACGAAAGGAATTTGCAGCTTTAGTGAAACCAGCGTGAGCAGTCTTTTACGGGCGGGGCTGAATTGAACGCAGCAGTGTCAAATCTAATTTATTAACTAATGTGCTTTGAGAATTCGAATATAAATATAACGTTATCGATAGAGACAAGTTATACCACGCATTTAAGTGAGATTTGGCAAAGTTGCTTTACTTTCTTAGCCACGCCCATCGGACTCCTTATGCTGGTTTGACTATAGATTGCAAAGATGGTAGCCAGCAGAAATGTACTTTTCGCAGTTTCATTTATAAGCTTGAAGATCATGGAAAATTCTTAGTCGCTGAATAAGGAATAAACATTGCCGGATACATATACTGTATATGAGTAATAAAATTTATGAAGTCAATATTTACCATTATTATGCAACTTATAATTATTTTACCCTAAAACGTTGCAACCGCAAGCACTTTCACTGCTACGTGTGCAATAACGTGTCGCGGCAAGCTGGATCTGCCTACCCACAAAATTGTCTAGTAAAAATAGGCGAAGATGTCGCTCGTCTGCGTGCGGCATTACATGCCGAACTATCTCCATAAATATCACAAAAACCCGTCCATAATATTTGAGTTATCTCGGTGACGATAGACTAAGAAACAAACAGACGTTTGCCTCTCTACAAACGGTAAGTTTAGTTATAATATTCGATCCATGTATAACTAAACCTACCTTTCGTAAATTAGACTTTTTCCTCTCCCTCCCATACTACAGCAAAACCACTGTCGATAATGTCAATTCCGTGAAAGCTTTTCTCTCCGAGGCCTACCCGCTCATGAACTTTAGGTTCTCTTAGAAAAGTACATTTACCTTAGGTTCCTATTTTAAATGCAAAGATAAACCTCCCACAAACCTTCGCTCCAGTGTTGTTTACACTTTTTCTTGCACGAGATGTTCAGCTCTGTACATCGGCAGCACTGGATAGCATTTCGAAGCCCGCATCGACCAACATATAGGTATATCTAGCAGAACAGGTCTACCACTAGCAGACCCTGCAGTTTTAGGTCCCGGTTTTCATGCAGAGCAAAACACCCATCCAATTAGTAGGAAAGACTTCTCTATCATAGCTAATTCTACTATAATAGAATTCACAACTCTACAATCACTATACACCCATAAAACAAAACCTAGCCTCAATATAATGACTTTAGCCGTACCACTCGTCACGATCCATGACTGACGATTTTGCCTCCGACTGTACTTGCCCGTTTCGCTTCGCTTCCCAAACTGTCCGACGCTTATATAGGGACCCTAATTGCGTACTGCAGTCATTTGCCATTTAGGTCCCTCTTGCTAACACATGTTCAGACTTAGTTCATGCAAAATAAAATATTCTTTTTAGTCATCTTATGTAGGTTATAATTTTGGAATTAATGATGATGGGAGTTAACTTCCCGAAACGTTAAGTCTTAGAGAAACTTGTCGATATTAGTACTTATTTTTTTTAAAAATAAGATGTGGAAAAATGAATAACCATCGAAACTACATATTTCTTCCAAGCGCTAGGACTAGTTTTATAGCACACTGTATGAATGTTTTCCTTTCTGACCGGTAAATCATCACCGTGTAAACTGGCTGCCTTACACACGAACAGGCTTGACCGGTGTTCTCTTCCACTAATTGACATGGCGGCGTCAGAATCAAGAACTTTTTTATCGAGGAGTTTTAGTTTGCCATCATGCGGCTGAAGTTATCTTCGGGAGATATCTACCTGTCCAGCAGCTGTACATCCGAACGTTGGGTTTATGGGCGGAGTTCTACCTATGACCCACGACACGCTAGCTGTGCTGTGTTGGCTCTCTACCACAGTGGAAGATGCACGCCGAAAATGCTTTTATAATAGCGATATGCTCCATGTCCTGTGAGTGATGGAAACAGTGTACGCTGAAATACTTTATTATAGCTACAAAAAAAAGCTGTTTTGGTACTTACCCCATTGATTAATGTTCAAATGAAAGAAATATTATTTTCGTAGGAATACTCTGTCAGTAAACCGCAAAATGTTTACCAGTTTACCAAGAAATGCGATTGTTAGTTCAGTAATAGAGCGGAAAAATGTACAAAAAAAAAACGAATATTAATGTAGTAATTTTTTTTGTAATTTACTATAATATCCCCGGTAAATCATATGTTTTAATGGAAATTGAAATACTTGTAAAAGAGGTAGTGCTCTCCCCAAGCGCTTTTATTAGTGCAAGCTCAATGCCTGACTCTTATATCGGCCTCATTAAAAATAAATGATTTTCGTAAGAACAGTACTATTTGAAATGTGACTAGCTAGTCCTTTCAGGCGGCAAAGTATAAACATTTGACGCGTTCGTGCTTCCAGCTTTCATGATTATAAGCTAGCTCTCGGCCCGCCTGCACATACACCGACCTAGCGACATTGATGGGTCATTGATTGGCCCGGCAAAGTGGAGTTACGTTCAGCCTAACAGGCTCAAATATGTGTAGAATTACAGGCAGGCAGGTGTCTTGGTCGCGTCTCGTGGAATCGAGTTTCAGGCGTTAACCTGGAGTCGATGACCCTAGAGATGACCGAAAACATGGTTCTGCTCCGTTAAATGGTGTTTTTGGCTCTCTGGAGTATAATCAGGTTGCTACTATAGCGCCTTAAATACGATTCAAATACCGGAACCAGCGTCCTGGTCTGAAATTCAGTATAAAAAAAATCAAGCCATTAGGTTTAGCTTAACTCGACTTTGCCCTATCCATTGATGACCCCTTTATTTCCCTTCAACACCTAGCTAGTTTGGTACACTCCCCAGCTAATGTAATTCAACACTTCAACCGGAAGCATCGTGTTTCTGAGGCCCAAAAATGCTTGTTCTGTGTATGAAATTGTATATAATGTTCATCACAAAAAGAGGAGGTATTTGTTGTAACTTACTTGAATCGGGATAATTTTATTATTTTAGCTCCAGCTTGCTCGGATCTTTAATCTCCATCTTTGGATATACCTTTTCGATCGAGTTGCAAGTATTAATCGCTAACAGATTGTGCCTGAGACGCCCGACAACTGAATCCTGCTCCTCAGGACGAATTTTTGTGGTTTCCGATTAAGCTTCTAAAATACTATCTACAGAGGAGGATCGAACATTTGGGATTATAGCGCGAACTAGCTGAATCTAATCGGATAAGATATGTCATATGTCATATGTGGTTGTCGTAAAATATCGTCAAATAAGATCCTGTTTTAGCTGTGTGATTCTCATACGTTTGACAGCAGGCTGTCAATTCTTGAATGCTGTTAGTAATCTGGCGTCAGCGCTGTTAGTGGAGTGGTAATATATCACAGTATACAAATGGAATTTTTTGCAGTAACAGGAGCCATGTTGTGTGAAGAAGTTACTTGTGCTAACCCTTTTCTGTCCAAAGGAACCGTTCAGTCACGCTTTCCATCGCATTATGTCTCCGAGAAGATTTGTGTTTACTGTAGACGGAGAGCAGATAATGAAGTTGATGCATTTAGCGCTTTGGAAGCGTGCTGCGCCGAGTCTAAAGCTATAACCGCTTGCCGCAACAAGGCGTGAACTTATGTTGAGACAGTCACGCGAACACGCATGTAGACGACGCCCCGCCGACCAGCTGTTTAAGGCATGTTTATTATAGTGTGCCTGCTGATGCGCGAGAACATGCAAGTCTTGTGCCATTGCTACATTGCTCGGAAGCATTCTGGAAAACGGAAACTCAGAGAAGTTTTGGCCTCGCTACTGTGGCAATCACTCTATCAGAGTATGAACCTACTGCTTCTTCTTGCTGACAAACGACGGCATAAAATAAAGAGTGCAAAGAAATTCAGTTTCATATGATCTTCTTCGTGGTTCAGTTAACAGGAATCTTTTTACTTTTCCTTCTTTGATCTACTCAATTTGCGCTCTATAAATTCAGAAAATATATTCACAATAGCAATGAAGTAAAATCTACCAACTGTGCTGCGACATGGAGGTAGTTGAATCGTTTTCAGTCCTTCGATTGAAATGATGGTAAGACACAGCATTTTGTATTTTAGTAGATGGACGGAGAGGCAGGCACGCAAGTATTCAATGTAACTTGTCCTTCTGATAATTGTGGTAGGATTAGTGTATCCTAGAGTTTACTGCTTTGTGCATGTTCCGAGCTAGTCTCGAAGGTATAGCTACCACTGTAAACTATCCATGCTAAAGATATTGTTCGTTGCATTTACTGTGCCCACTCTGTGCTGTTTCATGTCGATTACGTGTTTTTCTCTTTTTGTGCTCTTTGTGTTGTATATCTGTTGTGTCCCATCTGTACAGTGCTTTCCAATGTATGGAGGCCAGACTTTGACGATACGGTAATATTGGCTTATGGTCCACTTTCCTTCTCCCTGTGCGACAGATGAGAACCTTGGCTACGCAAACAAGATTGCTCGTAAGCTACGCAGGCAAAGCCGGGCTTGGCCGCCACTGAGGTCTTGTCGAAAAGCCGGAATCGTCACCATAGTGGCCTCGCTTGATAGCCTTACTGTAACAGCTACCGTAGTTTCATCACAAACGAAAAGTGACAGTTCACCGATGTCGTGACGCCACTGCATTTGCCTCAATAATAATTTGACCACCAACGATGAGGGCAGTTGACGGGTGTAGTAACGTCACTATGGGAGGCTAACGCCTGTAGCGACTGAGTGCATCCTATGCCTCAGTACTAAAGTATACGAATATGCCGCTGAGGGAGCAGTTACAGCTGTACAGATAAGCCCTCCATTTCCGCTTTCAATACGAGGCTCGTTCCAAAAGTATTGCCTCCTATACATTTATTCCGCCCGAAGGTATCCGAGAGGATTGCAAATTGTAGTGTTATGGTGACTGCACTTATGCACTCATGACCTGAAGGTGTCATCTCTCTGTTGCAAATATGAATGGCGTAATTCTCCCAGAAAGCAATCCCTGTAAAGAACGTGTGTCACAAGCAGAGTTACGTCCCTGAATTCCTAATGCAGAAAAAATTGAACCAACCAACATTCACGGGCACCTGGTGAACGTTTACGAAGCCGATCCAGGTGATGTCAAGACTGTCAGGAGATGGATTTGTTGATTTCAGAGTGGCGACAGATATGTGAGTGACAAAATGCCTTCCAGGCACTATACTCAGTCACCATCCGAAAACAAAGTGCGCTTCGATCAACTGATCTGCACCGATCAGCGGATAACGGTGAATGGAATGCGTACAGAGTTGGATGTCGATGCCAGTGTGCTGGGTGCGCTGTGTCACTCCTTGAATACAGTAACGTGTAAGACAAGAGAAAAGGGAAACATTCCATTTGCAACACAACACCTGGTCGCACACAAGTTTGAAGACCACAGAATGTGTGACAAAAGTTCGGCTGGATGGTGCTGTCCCACCCACCGCATAGTCTCGACCTTCCACTTGTTTAACCTTTTAGGGACATATTACGTGGACAGTTTACTCGACAACAACACTGTAATTGCAGCAGTAAAAAATGAACCGCCTCAGCAGGCGCTAACTTTTTCGACAGAGGCATCAAGGCTCACGTCCGCTGCTGTCAAAAGTGCATTGGGAATGGTAGTGAGTGCATTGAAAAATAGATTGTGAAGCACAAAAGGCCGCTCGTTTCAATTGTGCTACTTCCGCCTTTGTAACTCTTAATTTTTTTGAGTTAAAAAAAGGAGGCATTACTCTTGAAATGATCATCGTAATATTAAAAATTTGATTTAGCTACATCATTCCCGACTGCATTCAATCAGTTTTGTCGTAGATAGCTTCTGTAACAATACACATTTGCGTTAGGTATCAGTATGCTTCGAAATGAGATTTCGCTCGTGACTGTTTGTAGGTTATTGCATGAAAGGTACCTGCGAATTAGTATCTACCCAAACTAATTGTACATATATTCCAAGCATTCAATGGCACTCGCATGATCGACTTCTAACACTAGGCACAAAATTCAATCATTCCCGCTTAAGAAATGTTGAAAAATTGTTCCCAAAATTGAATATTTCAACCTCAGCGTTTCATACACATTTTCTATCAGATTGGTATTCCTCTTTGGAATACAAAAGTATTACGTAACTCTATCTTCGCGTGCGGCAGAAACTATTGAATATCCTCACTTAACTGAAGGTTGCTCCACAGCGGGACACCCTCCCTCCGTGTCATCTTGACGAATGATAAAACTGCCGGCCTCCTGGACAGTGATTTAGAGCCTGGAAAGCTGTCTCCGTGGTTACCAGAATGAAACTATTTCGACTTTGTACAAAAATAGGGCAGTCACATTAAAATGAGGGGACTTACCAGGAAAGGCTTCCATACTTGGCTTGTTGGCTACTGGATGAAGTCCTTCTGAGGGGGAGGTTAAACCCAGAGTTAGGCGGAAGCCCAAATGCTGATAATTTCTATATCTTAGCATAGACCGCAAGCGTAATACTGAAGAAAGAATTCCAAGGTACCTAACATTTTTCTTGCGGAGAAGTTATCTTGGATACAGCGGGGGCGCACTTGGGCGCTTGCCTGCATGGCCGTGTCTGGACATGTTCATAATAGCTCTTGAGAAAATCCCATTTTTCCCATTTTGGCCGCCAGCGTCAGAGGCCACTTAAATGGACCTACTGGTAAGAGTCAAGTACTGTTGCGGTCTATGATCTTAGCCTAAATTGATAGTCAGGTATCGACGGCATCGACAATGTGTTTTTATGTGTTGACTTCGTTCTAATTTCGCTACATGTATGTGTAATTAGCTCGGCCAAAGAGGTTATGTTTTTCGTTGAGTTTGTGCGGTTGTCACTAGGAGAATTAAAACGTTATGATATTTGCAGGGAAATTAGGCTAGTTAGAAACAACACATGGTTAATTTTTGGTGAAGATCTTTTCAACCGTTTGTTTGTTTGCCTATTTCTTTATTGCTATATAACTCAAAGTTATGAACTGATCTTCACGAAATTTGCAGTGATTATTGTAGTTAATTTTTACGAAGACTAGATAACCAATTTTTTATGACGATCCACCAGCCTGTTTGTCACTATATTTGTTTTTATGATTGCCAGAACATAACACAAAAGTTATAGACGGATCTTAATGAAATTTGCAGGAATTGTTAGAAATATTTAAAGGGCCAAATAACAAAATTTTGGTTTGATCTGTCAGTTTGTTTGACGACACTTTTGTCTCTGAAAAACATAATTCAAAAAGTTACAAATAAATCTTCGCGAAAATCACAGGAACTGTCAAAAATGTCACGAGGCACAAATGATCAAATTTTGGTGACGATAAGAAAATCTTTGTTTCAGGACCAGTTTGAATATTTTCCGTAACATTGCCTTGCTTGGCGGAGGTATGCACTTCCAGATTGTTGTAGATTGCTCTATTTATATATACCCGCTTTACTTTACCCGCTTGGCAATTCAGTTATTGCTACATGTATACTTTGTGCGTTCTAATTTACTCCATGCATGTATGCTGCATTCTTATTTGCTACATATACGGTATGTCTCCCGCGTTCTAATTTGCTATACGTAGAATATATGTCACGTGTTTTAAACTGCAAGCGGGTTGAATCCCGCACTCTAAGTTGCTGCATGTTGAGTATGTCTCCTGTAGTTTAAGCGGCTACGCGTGAATGTCTCCCTCGTTCTAATTCACTACAACACAGTATAGGTAGGTCTTCCGTCATCTAATTTAATACCGCACAGTAGGTATGCCTCCCATATAGAGATTTTAAGTTTTACCCGGAGGCCAACCGTCACTTACACTGTCGGTCGTAATACCACGTACGCTTATCGCAATATTGTTGAAACATTCCGTTGCTGGTACACGTTGCACGACAATGCTTCCTGACTAAAATTATTTTACTTGTTTCGTCGACGTTGCTGGCTGGTAGGCACGGGAATGTTTACACTGCGATTTGTCATCTATAGTACTTTGCCCGTAATACTTTCTACCAATTCTTACTACATGCAGTTTTGTGCGTTCCGATGTAGCTGCTCATTAACAGTATTTTCTTTCAGCAGTTGTCTCCTGTGGTCGATACTCAATTACGCTGCATACTTCCTTGTTGCGATAATTTTACTTGCCTCTTCGCTGTCGCTCGCTGGTAATATTGCCTCATGCTCACTTGCAATTGCAATGCATCCTGATTGCAATTTAGCTAGAATATTTCCTCGGTGCTGCTCGCTGGCAATTCTATTTGCGTCCCCAATATTCTGCTTCAACTGTGCCATTAATACCTCCCTCTGTGCGTGCATATTGGCCAAACGTTCGGTGTAAAGACCGCCAATAAAACGCCTGCTGCCGTAGCAGCCCTGTGGCGGCTCTGAGACCTTCACGTCATGAGTGTTCAACATCCGATTGAAATACGGAGGTTTCGTGGTCGTTTCATCAGAGATAATCTAATCCGACAAGCTTCAACATGTGTAAGGAACTTTAATCCTAAGCGTTGAATTCGCTTCTGTGCATTGAGCTTAAGGGTTAATAAGCTTTTATAGAGGCTTGAGATCTCCGGGATTGAGCTTGAGCCGTGACGGCAAGCACACTCTGCTTCTGATGGATGTTTGAAACTGGATCCAAAGAGACAAATCCAACGCTCACTATGAACGTCTATGGCAGTTGAATGTTAGCTAATAGAAGCATCTAACTTTTAGGCGTAGCTGCATAGATCCGTCAGCGTAGTTTGTACGCTTGCATGTAGTTAAACTACGCGGCAATGCTTTTCTTACGGAATAGTGTGTTAAGGCACACACGAAGTTGCAGCGTCGTGCTATCGTAGCTACACATAAGCTGCATGACGCCTCGCTGCAAGACTTGCTGGACGCCGGGATTCATTTACAGATTGCACTTCTAAAGGAAGATTCTCGTGAGCTTGTGTTTTTAGACAATTTACATTTTTTACTCATTTTATGTTCCATATTGTTTTTCATTGAACGTATATCATTATTTTAAAACATATTTATTTTACAGTGAAATGTCCGACACTGCTAATTTCGTAAAATATGTTCAGTTTGTTGAAAAATATGAATGTCTATGCAATTGTTCGTGTAATGAGTATTCCAGAAAAGATAGCGGTGGGAAAGCATGGAGAGGAATTTCAACAGAAATGAAATGGGTAGGTGAGTATTTATGTATTTTCATTATTTTAAAGACTGACAGGGTACTCTTTTACCTACATCTTAGTTAATTATGTAGGTTAAAAAATACTCTCGTTTCCTTTAACTGACACGAAACAGGCTTCAATGTGCAGCTCACAGTACACATTGAGTACTTCTCGTGTGCGGACCTCAAAGATTTCTTGTAGCTAGGCTACATCGTAGCTGCTTGACGAATCTATGCAGCTACGGCTCGTGTGTGAACTGCCTTATTCTTCACTTGGGGAAGGAACAGTCTAATCTGCTGAATAGGTGGAGCAAAACGATCTCGTCATCTCTCGTTAGACAGCTGCCACAGCTTTCCGTATCAATGCCTGCACCTTTAATTGATTTTTCATATATCAGATACCTTGAAATACAATTAAAGAAAAGTAAAGTAGAGTACCGTTGTATTAGGTTGTCCAAAGAGTTCGTGCCGATTTTAGTAACCAGACGAATCATTCTGAGAAACCCTACTCATAACTGGATGAGTTAAAAGCAGTATTAAAAAAGTCCGGAATTAGCCAACAGGAAAGGCTTTGCTTTCTATCAGGAAACTAGATTAAATTGCTGCATCTTGCCATGGATGCATACCACACCCTCCATATTCATCAGGTATTACTTTTTCGGATTTCCCCGAACTTAGGTCTCTGCAGAATATTCTTCACTAGTGGACCCATGCGTGAAAAATTCACGCAATAACCTATACGTTTGCCTAATGCCTCTAGGCTGGTGCGGAATCTCCTCTTTTCTTATTTGCTTCTTAATTTTCTTCTTTTCTTCATTGATCCTTAGTCGTGCTGTCATCCTTAGGTCTTCTATATAGACAGGCAGAAGTAACATCTTGCGTATAACACTCCAACAAACCTAAACAAAATAGCAGCTTATATAGGTACAATGTGTTCGCTCCGTAGCAAAGATACCGTTGATACCGTCTTTCCACCTCAAATATCTGTTTCATTTGAGGTGCTCAAATTTTGACC
>LQNS02277219.1:6772612-6783502 GCA_001587735.2 Parhyale hawaiensis | reverse complement strand
AAATTTGAATTTTTGCTACCGTTGCCTCACTTGGCGGAGGTATGCGCTCTCAGAGTGCTCTAGTTATATATGTAGCTGATTCAAAACTGTATCTTCTTGCTAACCACCTTACTATGTATGACTTATGCACGGAAATGTTTCAGTGTATCAGGTCATTGAGTTTTCTGTTTTTTAAAAGTCTTTTTTCAGTTAATTTTTTATTATCTTATACGCAAAATGGGATCGCCTGCACTTTCATCCCCATATGTTTCATCCCATCTCTATCGCAATACATTTTACACAATTCTCCAGATCCAGCTTTCTTTTCAATTTTGATTAAATTTTATTGTGTAGTTGATTAGTGCAGGGCACGGAGGTAGATTAATACAGCCTCCGTGGTACAGCTAGGGCTGTTTGACAGCCCTCAAAGCATCACAGCGTACAGTGCCGCTGGCTGTACACAGGAGGAAAAGTTAGCGAATAATAATTTGGTAAGCCAGTCTTGTTCCATGATATTCAGGTGTAAAGATTTTGTAACGATTGATGCGTAATGAGTGACGCAATAACCGATACGCGATTGAAACGTTGCTAAAAATTGTCTGTAATGTCTGAACATGTCCGTTTCTTCGAAACGAAAAAAGGTTACTACATTGTCAAATGTAGCGGCACTCTATACGTTGAAGAGAATCATGAGATGTGAAACTACAAACTATGCTGCATCTGCAAACACTAGGGTAGGGAATTTTTTGTTTTTCTTTATGGTTTACGCTAAAGGAAACTGTAAGATAGTTTTAGCTGTATAATAATTAAGCACGTCTATATAATGATGCCAATCTACCCGGCCGTCAGATATGCCGGCGAAGAAGTTGTGATCATCTTCCGATTATTCTTTGAAAAAGATGTAACCTTCGTGCAGGCTCGATGCTCTATTAATTCAATTAAGCCTAGCACACCTAGAAAATTGTGTTTTATCAACAGAATTAACCCGAGACACTCAGCAGCGTATCATGGGTATGAGTCGCGACTGCATCAGGAACAAAATTTGACGGGAATGAGAAGTGAATATCTGTGGCTTCCATCAACGTAAATTTTTAACTGCTGCGAAAAATGTATCAAGAGAAAAATAGATGAAATGCAGTATGAACGACGTGAGCAGCAGCATAGTCAATCAAAAGACGTGCAGCAAATAGAAGACCCATTAAAATGTATGCATTCACAGCGGAACCAACTTTGTCAAGCCTAGAGCGCCTTCAATTTTGAGGCATCCTTTTGGCATAATTTACGAGGGTCCTCTCCTTTCTGAACATATTTTTCCCCTATCCAATTGTTCCCATCGGGAAGAAGAGACCACGCAACCAAACCAACAGGCAACCAAGCTACATGAGTGGTTTATTATATTGTTTAATGAAACTGTATTTGTGGTCCATGTGGCTCACAAAAAATGCATATTGATATCGCGATGACCTAGTAATACCCAACAGCAAGTCAAGAATAGTACTGCTCGGTGATGTCGCGTCGCTGGTTCTCTATGCCTAGAAAAGTATGGGGCTACTCACCTCTGCAGCCCCCAAAGCCCAGGCTGCCCCAGAGCAGGATAGCCAGACCATAGGGAGGCAAGTACGGCCCCACACGCTGGCACCAGCACGAGAACGCACATGCAGGTGCGCACAGCAAACGAGCCGGAGAAGTGCGCACTTAACCATCTGGAAGCCCCAATAAACAACAGCTGATAGGTTACCTACGATTGCGGACATAGTGAATTTCAGTCAAAAGTATTGGTTATGTATGACTTACTGGACGACTGCTCTTCCAAGTGCTCGAAATAGATGGACACGTTATTTGGGTGACGATATAATTCTACTTTAGGATAATAAAATGCGAGAACGAAAATTTTCTGGGGGTGGCCTTCTTGGGACTAATTTTTCTTTACCTTATGGGGGGAATCCCGGTTTTTTGAAAACTTTCTCATTTGTTGGCCGATTATTCTGAAATTTGCACACCATATGTACTTTTGAAAAAGAAACACATTTTGCTACTACACGTTTTTCGATTTAGGCCTTAGTTTTGAGATAATGGGGAATAAAATTAATATCTTTATATATTTTGAAATTTCAAAGGAGTAGAAGTCGATGATTTTTCATGCTAGGAAAAAACAATGACAGTTTAGGAATCCTTGAAACATTCCTAACAAAACTATAGAGCCGGATTTTCCACTTTCTGTTTCGTTTTCTTTTGATCAACGATTTTTGATCGCAAACTGAAATTTACGAAAATAAGCAAAATTTTTGGTTTTGAGCAGCAACAAAAAAAAAATATATATGAGGAAAAATGGAAAATCTTGCTCTAGTTTTGTTAGGAATGTTTCAAGGATTCAATGAATGATTCAACGATTGCGAATAACTTATCTGTGATGTGCAGTATTCAGTCCATTGAATTATTGTGAAACTATGAAATTCAAATGAGCACTAGTAAATGTCATGGATATAATTGATTTCAACGTAGGTAGTACATTTTTAAAATGACACTAAAAATTATTAAGGTTTTTGTCTTAACATGTCGACCTGAAGTTCTTGCAAAGGCAACGCATCAAGAGCTTTTTGCAGTTTCGCTGATAATACCTAATACCTTTATTTTCAGCATCCGCAAGATCTTTAACACGTTCCATATTAAATTATATTGAATTTGAACTACCACCGTTGTTCAGCTAGTCTGTCTGGAAATAAAAAGAATCGTATACGTATTTTTCGTTTCGAATTTCAGATTTCTAAGTATTGCAAAATTACCATGCACTTATTGCTCGTTTTACCAAATTTTTTGACAATTATTTGCACTAAAGTGTAGTTTTTAGAAGAAATAAATAGTTGGACTATCATCGTGGGCCGCACCGCAGAAAGCAAGACCACTGCTATCTCTCCTTTGTTTGTTTGTTTGTAAACTCGAGACAAGTTACATTCATTTGTGTGCCTTGTAATGTTACAATGAGTTTCATGTAATATTTGTAATATTTACATGTGTAAATAATTATTTGTAATTATTGTAGTATTTGTAATTATTGTAGTATTTGTAATTATTGTAGTATTTTTCTTCATATTACGTTGGTGATGGCCAGAGTCAACTGCTTCTGTTTAATCGTTTTCGATTTCGTTGGTGTTCGCTGCAGTCTGCAAATGCACTTTTACTTAGTCGTTTTCTATCAGATTAGTGTTCGCCTATGTGGCTTGCAATCGAACGAATGCAGGGCGACCTTGGGGCTCCCACACCGCGATCTAATTTTCTGTTCTCTATCGTCAATGAATTAGGCAAAAGAAAAAAAGTCGTCCCCTGGAGCTCTATAATTTCAGTAGCTGCGCTAATGCACAAAATTGCCCGATAACGGCTGGCTGTTTATTGTCATTGTCTGCCTGGTGCTTTTTGGTGCGGTGAAAACGCTGAAGTTGTCTGCACGTTGTTTTTGCCAATGCCTGTACTGGAATCGAAGGTGCAAAGGTACTCGGCTCCAATATATCATATATCGCTAGTCTGGCGCTATCATTTTCTCGTCCAACTTTACTGAAGGTATTTTGCCGAGAAAGTCATTTGCATATTTTATATTATACTATATATACCGGGTGTTTTGTTCCAGGCTGACAAATTTCAACCATAGGTAGAAAAACTCAAAATAAATCGATATTCGGGTATGATAAAATGCCCAAAACTCCTTGGTTTTCGAATTATAATGACCCAAAGAAATTTAAAGTTTTAAATATTTTAATACGTGCGCGCCAAGGTTAGCGCTAAATTTGATCGTTCAGCACGTTTTCCGACCACATTCCTGCCCATGCGTTTACACTGATCGATGTCGATGAATGTTTTGCTAATGACATGAGGATTATTAGGCTTGGGCCAAATGATGATTATTGTGAATGTGAAAAACACCTTCACGAGTAAAATACGCTTCATCTGTGGAAAAGAATCAGCTTGGAGAAGTTGGGATCCCTTGTTCTCTGTGGCATAAGCCACTCTAAAAATTGTACATAAGGTTCAAAATCTGGTGGCAGCAACCATTGCATTTTTTTTAAACGACACAGGTGTACACTCTGACGACGCTGTGTCCGCCGTACAGTAGTGTGATTACGTTAAATGCTAAGTTCGAAACTGCAGATATTTTTTCCTAATCGTGAAATATTTGTAGTTTTTATTGTAAAAATAATGTAAACTGCTTTTGTTGGGCCAGAAATATGCTGAGCTATCATAACTAGTGCTAACATTGGCGCGTATGCAGTAAAATACACAAAGCTTTAATTTTTTTTTTAAGTCATTATAGTTCGAAAACTAAGGAGTTCTGGTCAGTTTATCATTCCAGAAAATCGATTATGTTGAGTTTTTTACCATGGTTGAAATTTGTCTGCCTAAACAAAAAGACCCTGTATATAGATGATCTAGAGCTAGCGAACCGTACGTAATACACAACCCATTTTTTGGTGGAAGAGCTGTTTGCATAATATGAAGCAGTGAAGCATTGAAATTTACCTGACTCTCAATTCACCTCGTTAACTATGAAAGACGCTCTTCTAAAGCCTACACCACAGGGCATGATTTACGGAGCAAAAATCAAATCTTGTCCTAAATGTCCGTAGATTGTTCTGATGAGTTATTGTTGTTTAGTTACGGGAGTCAATGAAAGAGACACGAGACTACCCAGCTCACCTTTTAGTTTTTTAACACATTCACTCGCGTCCAGACAAAGAGTAGTGAAGCTGCCGTAGAAAATTGCTGTCTGGAGTAGTTGTTTATTTCAGTGTTGTTCCTATCACGGTGACTAAACGTACAGCTGACAGTGGTAGAATTAGTAATTATAGAAGCAGTTACTTTTGGATTCAGCAGTGACCGCTAGCAGGAGCTTTGATGCTTTTTATCTGCTCGTGTTTTAACTAGCAGAATGCTGTTAACTTCTTAAAAATTGCAACCAGCGACTGTCTCAACTGATAAGATGAAAAGATTTTTTATGGTTAAACTAGTTACTCCGCAGACTACAGTCTACGAAGCGAGGCTACCTGAACAGGAATTACTCCTCTGATCTGTCTACAGTGACTGTCATCGCTGTTTGGCTGGGCCGGTGATTTCCATGATTTCAAATCTAGTCAGATCATGGATTCCTAGTACATTGATATCTCAACTTCCTTCATACAAATATGCAAATGCACACAATTTTTGGTTGCTATTCATAAACATATACAGACTTCAGATGTATTTTCTAGATACTTCAGGCATTAATTAGAAGTTTGGCATTTTCCTTACGTTGTTTCTTTTATCATCCACTCATTCCTACCTCTGATGGCATACCTTTCAGTCGACCTCCAGGGGGCTGTATCGGAACCGTTGGTACAGACCGCGGCTGTCGACAGTCCGACTCAGACATTCTGTCTGGAGATTGCGGGACGATGGCACCTTCTCATTGCCAGAGTGCCCTTTGAATAGCGAATAGTATTGTCAGTCAATAGGTATCAGTGATGGAAGTTATTAAACCATTGGCAAAGCGCCTTATTAGGGAAGCGAGCATTATTTTCGATTAGTAGACATCGGCGATGACCCTGCTTAATTTTAAACGGTGCTGCTATGCTGTGCGTAGTGTCTGTAAGTCACACTTAGGTTGATGAAAGTTAAAATTAATGTACAATATTATTACGACGATGAAAGCTCTAGCACCGTAGAGAATTATTGTAAACTAGAGCACTCTGAGAGCGCATACCTCCGCCAAGTGAGCTAACGGTAGCAAAAATTCGAATTGGCTCTGAAACCATAATTTTCTTTGCATAAACTCCAAAATCTGATCATTTGTGTCTTTTTATATTAATAATAGCTTGTTCAATTTTTTTGAAGATCCGTTCATAACTTTTTAGTTATATTGTTAGCAAACTTTATGTCAAATATGAGTCAAACATAGAAACTTACCAACCGATCTGCACTAAAATTTGATCATTTATGTCTTTTACCATTACTAACAACTCTTATTAATTTCATAAAGATCCATTTATTAGTTTTTGAGTTATTGTGCTAACAAGCAAAGACCTAAAAACAGTGACAAACGAACGAACGAACGAACAAACGGACCATTACCAAAATTTGGTCATCTACTCTTTGTTATATACCTAAGAAATCATGTTAATTTCATCAAAATCCATCCAAAACTTTTTGAGTTATGGCATCGAGAAAAATGAGCCAGACAAACAAACAAACGGATGGACATATCTTCACCAAAAAGTTAATCATCTGTTCCTCCTAACGTAGCAAACAATCCCTGTAAATTTCATCCAAATCGGTTCATAAGTTTTTGAGTTATCTTGGTGACAGACAGACAGACAGACAAAGAGACAGACAGACAAACGGACAGACAGACAAACACGACGAAAACATAACCTCCTTGGCGGAGGTAAAAATAGTGTGTTGTGAAACACCGAGTGTATTGGATGCGAAAACTGACCGGTTATTAGTAAAACCGAATTTTTTTTCAAAATCAATAAATCAATTTCAAAATCTAAAACAGTTACGCCGGAACACTCAACCCAGTGCCATAATGCTATTAAATCTAAACAGTTATGTTGTAACAGTTAACCCAGTGCCATAATGCTATTAAATATAAACAGTTATGCCGGTACACTCAGCTCACTATCATAGTGCTATAAAATCTTCGCAGTTATGTTATAACAGTTAACCCAGTGCCATAGTGCTAGCTTCAATTTCATACGGTAAATCTCTGCAATTTGGCCACAACACTGAACAGGAAACTAGAATACTATCTTCAGTATAAACTGTTAGGCAGTAACACCGAGCTGGTAGCCAAATTGTAATTTTCATCTTGGAACGGTAGCTCTAAGCAGTTGCGCTATAATATAAGAAAAAATCTGAGCTCGTTGCCAAAGCGTCCTCCTCAATTTCAAACGGCAATTTTAGGCACTGGTACCATAACCCTGAACCGGATACCAAAACACCTTTTTTAAATATCCTCATTGTGCTTCTCAAGTCTTGCTTTAATACAGACATAAGCGTCTTTCTTTCTTTTGAGCAAAATTTTCAGTAACAGTTATAGGCAGGCTTCGGTGTACCTGACGTGCAGACACGCTATTCGTAGATCCATTGCAATTATAATTGAAGTAAAGCGCCTAATCAGTCAGCGGCTTAGAAACGTGACTTGCCACAAGGCCGTGAGCCTCGCCGAGGCTTCAAAATGTGACGACTGGGCGTAATGTGAAAGGAGTGGAATATCCTACTCGAAGTACCGAAATTATTCTAGCTCTTGTACTGATTTACCGTACGTGCAGCGCATAGGATTTTATACCTAAAACACTAAAGTTATTCTGAATTTTTTTGTCTATTTCTATTAATGGAAGTAGTATGGCGTAGCATTTCACCAGCTTATAACCGAAAATTTTCCCGATTGTGTTACTTAATATCCATGTGAAGGGCTTAGGACTTTGTACACATAGTACTCAAAGTTTTCCATATTTTGTCTATTTCTATTTGTATGGAAAGGGCGTACGGCTTTGCAAGCATACTAATAAAAATTTCCTGGGCATTGCGAGTACTTATATGTAAAGCTTGAAAAGCGTGAGATCTCGCATACATCGAAGGAAGTGTTATGCACTTTGTGTCCGTTAAACTGAATGTAAACTCATTGGATTGTTCATTAACAGCATTGCTCTCTTATGAATTTCGAAACTAATTATGCTATGAAAGTGAAACAAATTTTGATTGTGCACCATAAATGTCCTTTTGTACTTTATTGCTAATTATATCAATGCGAAGGACATGAAATTTTGAGTTCAGAATATTGATGTTTTTCAGGATTTTCTATTTCGATCCACTGTATAATAAAACGTAGTTTGTTGGTTACTTACTCTCTCCCTCACTTGGTTGGTTGTTTGGTTGATTGGTCGGTCATTCAGTCCCGATGTGTACTATTTAGATACGAGTAGACTCATCTACTTTGAAAGAACAAGACGAAGTGGCAGGAAATTCGAGCCCTAAATTACAATAGCAATATTGTTTCAGGAATATACTCGAGCTATTGCATTTTCTAAAGGCAACTACATCTTATCAAGCCCGCTTCGCTTAGGAAAGGGGTTACTTAGGGTGCCCGCACACCAAAACTCTTTGATATATATACATTTTTTGAGCGTGGGATGCGAGAGGCTCAGTCTTGGACAGAGTTTTCGTTCCTGTCGTGCATAATCCATTTCGCTTATGTTTTCCTTTGCTGAATTTTATTTTTGTTGTAGTTGAAACTTAGCGCTGAGCAGAGGCCAAAGTATTTCTCATTCTTCTTAAAGCCAAAATTCAGCCTGATGGTTTAGCTGCCGTTATTTAGGATATAGCAAGAACTAAGCACTAATATTGACGCTTTTACTTGCAGGAGGGAAATTTTGCTCTCGCAAACTCATGACGGTATAACTTTCTTTATTCTAATGGCACCACTAAGGTTTTTAGTCGAGGAGCAGCGACCTCAGGATGATTTTATAGGTTACCTTAGCCATTAGCTAGGCCCTCGGGACGTCTGTCTTTCGTGCCTACTTTGCTTCCTTCCGTTTTCATACTTATACTTATGATGTTTCATTCTGTTCTTCCTCTTCTTTCCTAACTTGCTGTTCCTATGCTGGTCCAGCTTCGTGCATGTGTTCCACGTTTCTATCGACATACTACATGTCCCTTCCCTTGCCTCTCTTGAATCACTATGCATAGTTGAGTCTAGAGAGGCTTAAACATCTAATATCTAATACTAAGAATGACCATCGTGTGTTTCTTTATTTATATTTTTATTTATTTATATGTTCGGTGTCACACTCTTAACGAAATAGATAGGCGGAAATTAGCCCAGGTTGGAGGCTCTGGTTGTCCTCTCAAACTCCATTGAAAGTGATAGGCAGAAAATAGGCCGGGTTGCAGAAGATGGCCAAAGTATCTTAAGCAGGGACAGTTGAAATTCCAACAATGAAGACATCGCAGGCTTAGTCTGATTTGTACGAGTATTAGCTTCTCCATACATCGAATCTACGGTAAAGTAAAGGGTGATTTTATGTCTGAATGTACTTCTTGCATTGCCGAAGTTGAAATCGTAGCACTGAAGATATCTGAAGCTTCCGCTGGCACTCTCATGCTTCTTAATTCGTAGTTTCTTCCCACAGATGATTTCGTTGCATGAGCTATTCTTTCCACTATCATGCAATTGTCAACGAAACCGACGAAACATAAGTTTTCACGGGCAGTAGACAATTATTTCTTCTAGCTTACTGGTTTCCTGTGACGAAGCAGTTTCCTCTTCATAGGTCAAAATTTGAGCACCTCAAAGGAAACAGATATTTGAGGTGGAAAGACGGTATGAACTGTATCTTTGCTACGGAGCGACCACATTGTATATAAGCTGCTATCTATATATTAATACGCTTGTACCTACCTGCGACACTTTTCATCACTAATAGACTGGAGGAAATTAGAGATTCGCTGACTTCGGGAAGCTGAGTATCTGTGATGCGGCGGGGGTCAGCAGTACGGCGCAGCTGAGCAAGGTGTTTTTTAATGATTATTTTTCTTCGGCAGAGTTCTATTGTATGTATAAACGTGTATCGTTGTTTGCTCTTAGAGTGAGAATTCAGCGGTTTTTGGTTAGGCGGGACAGTTTCACCGGGAATCAGTAACAGCCAGGAAAATCCGTGGGGGGGGGGGGAGGTGAGGAACTGCTTGACAAAACAAGCTAGGCCCGAAGCAATGCAACTTTTTTTAAGGGCAAATAGGTGTTTCTGAGGGGGCAAATGATAACATTCCGCAAGTTCTTAGACTAATTGCAACGTTATAACAAAGTATGGAGTAAATCTGAGACTTTCGATGAAGACTCGAAATTTTTTCCCTGATGTATATATACATCAGGAAATTTTTTGAAAAATTTTTTGGATACAGATTTTTGGATACAGATCAGGAAAATTTTTGGAAATTTTTTTGGATACAGATTTTGAGTTAACGAAACCAAATGATCGCGTCGAGCATAATGATAATATTTTAGGTAGTCTAAGATGAGTGAGACGCTCAGAACCTACTTTGTGACTGCATGAAAAGTAAAAAATTGCCATGCGCGAACCAGAATGAGAAATCTTGCTTCGCCAGAGCAAAGAGGTGTTTCTTAAGGGGCAAATGATAACTTTCTGCAAGTTCTTAGATTAGTAGCAACGTTATGACAAAGTATGGAGTAAATCTGAGACCTTCGATAGAGACTCGAAATTTTTTCCCTGATAGCATCAGGAAGATTTTTGGAAAATTTTTTGGCTACAGATTTTGAGTTAAACAAACCAAATGATCGCGTCGAGCATAATGATAAAATTTTTAGATAGTCTAAGATGAGTGGGACGCTCAGAACCTACTTTATGACTGCATGAAAAGTAAAAAATTGCCATGCGCGAACCAGATTGAAAAATCTTGCTTCGCCAGAGCAAAGAGATGTTTCTTAGGGGGCAAATGATAACTTTCTGCAAGTTCTTAGACTAATAGCAACGATATGACAAAGTATGGAGTAAATCTGCGACCTTCGATGAAGACTCGAAATTTTTACCCTGATGTTATACATCAGAAAAATTTTTGGAAATTTTTGGGATGCAGATTTTGAGTTAACCCAACCAAATGATCGCGTCGAGCAAACGGACAAACAGATAACCAATAAAATGTGATCATCTACTCATCATAACATATCTAAAAAATCATACAAATGACATAAAGTCCCTCCATAAATTTTTGAGTTATATATATTCAAGAAAGAAAGGCAGGCCAATAAGCAAATCAACAAACAGTAGAATGGATCATCAAATTTCAATTTAAAAATTGTTTCCCCTATCATCTCTAACAGTCCAAGTCAATTTCGTAAGGATCCGCCATTAACTTTTTGAGTCACCT
>LQNS02277219.1:6731406-6743797 GCA_001587735.2 Parhyale hawaiensis | reverse complement strand
TATTGGTAAATAGCAGTAAAGGGTTAATTAATAAAGGGATAAGGAGTAGGATATGCAACTGACCTCCGGAAGTTTGCAATAAGGTCAGCGGGAGGGGTGGGGGAGCGCGCGAGGGTAGCGCGGGGCGGCGCGATGACCCGCCGGCGCGAGGGGGGCCCAGAGGTCAAAGGTCACGAGCGGGGAATTCGGTGCTTTACCCACTACTGCTGTCATGATCATAATCAATGATAAACTTTTCTCAGCCATCCCTACAAGCCAGTCAAGTTTGCTGAAGTTAATCAAGTTCATAATTGTTTATTGACCCGAATTCATCAGCTTACGATTGTTCATCAGTCTCCACCTTAACTATCTAATGTTGCCAACTATCGACCCATCACACTGACGCCCCTTTTGTCGAAGGTGTTCGAGAAGTTGATCGCTGGTAAGCTTGATCGTTTCGCTGAGGTTGCGGGGTTGCTGCCTGCTGGTCAGTTTGCGTACAGAACTGGTTTGGGTTGTTGTGACGCTCTGTTGTCGGTGTCAAACCATTTACAGTCTGCGCTGGATTGTAGGTCGGAGGCACGCCTTGTCCACTTGGACTTTAGCGCGGCGTTTGACAGGGTAAACCACAGAGGTCTATTATACAAGCTGGAGTCCTTTGGTGTGGGTGGTGTGGTTCTGTCAATCATTCGCGATATTGTTTCTGAGCGAACGCAGAGTGTGTCTGTTGACGGCGTTTAGAGCGCCCCAGTCGCAGTGGTGTCTGGCGTCCCTCAGGGCAGTGTGCTTAGCCCGCTGTTGTTCGTTCTCTATACTAGTGACACGTTCTCTTTACTTGAAAACACGATGATCAACTATGCCAACGATTCCACTTTGGTAGCAGTGATACCTGCTCCTCGCCTGCGTGATGCTGTCGCTCAGTCTCTGAATAGGGATTTGTTACGCATTAGTACGTGGTGCTCAGCCTGTAGTATGAAGCTGAATCCCAGTAAGACCAAGTCGATGATTATCAGTCGGTCTCGGACACTTGTACCGCAGCATCCCCAACTGGAGATTGATGACACTTTGCTTCAGGAGTCTAGCTCCTTGAAGATTCTTGGTGTTGTCTTCGATTAGAAGCTTACTTTTGAGCAGCATATTAGGAGGTTGGTGTCATGTGCTTCCACTAAGATTGGGCTCCTGCTTAAGGTGAATTCTGTGTTTGGTGACAGTCAGGTTGTCCGCAGAGGTTTTTATGTTTTTTGCTGCCTGTGTGAGAGTATTGCTCACCGATCTGGGTTTCAGCTGCTGACACTCACTTGCGTCTGTTGGACCGACTTTTTAGTTCAGCCAGCAGGCTGTGCGCTGATAATGATCTGGTGAACCTTCCCATATAGGAGAAAGGTAGCCGAGTTATGTATGTTTTATAAGGTGTACAATAATGAAAAGCATTGGTTGTATTCTTCTCTCCCTGGCCTCAAGGTATTTGGGAGAGAGACTCGAACTGGGTGCGGAGCGCACTCTTTCACTTTGGAATCTGCCGTGTGTCGAACTAATCAGTTCTGTCGGTGCTTCGTGCCCTGGTCGGCAAAGGTTTGGATTTTTTTGTTATCGGCACCGGCATTTGGTCGTATTGGTCTGCAGGCGTTTAATTCAGCAGTTAATGTTTTTTTTTTTGCTGGATTTCCTTTAGTAGCGTTTTGGGCTTCCCGGTGTTGCAAGATGCTTCATTTGGGTTGTATTACCTGTCCCTGGGAGCTCAAGCGTGAAGTTTTAATAATAATATTCGCCTGTAATACGCTTTACGAGCCTCAGGCAAGAATTCTGATAGGAGCGCAAAGCCGAAATGAAGTGACGCATTTGATACTATAAAAAACACTACGTACTGCTAATCACAACACGCGAAGCATCAGGGGCAACGGGTAGTTCACAGCAGATAAGCCTCTCATTTCCCAAACCAAGGAAAAAGACGCTAAAAAGTGCACAGAAGTACACAGAGCTCATTAAAAATTCCCGTTTTCCTGTTAATAAGAGGTTTGAAGTTCCTTCTACTGTATCTCATCATGATGGCTTTCAGCTGATAAATTTTGTCCTATCTACCCATTCAAATCGGGATTGGAAAGACCAACCAGGCAAGTAAAGTAAGTTATGGACTCCGTTCCCGCACGAAAACGATGTCACAGAGGAAAGAACAAGGGACATTGTACGTCGATAAAAACCGGGAACCCTCGCAAGAAGCTCTTCTAACACAGGATCAACGCGCATGGGAACAGCAGTCGGGAAAGAAGAATGGGAACAGTAGAAAGCAAGATCAGTAAGGGTATGAAATTAGAAGGAAGCAAAGTGGGCACGAAAGACAGACATCCCGAAGGCCTAGTTAATGGCTAAGGCAACCTACACAAACCCCCCGGGGCCCTGCTCCCCATAACATAGGATGAGCGAACCTAACCCCATGGCCTCACCTGAGTACTAACCGATGCTGCTGGTATTCTGTTTTATCACATTGAACTCCAGGTACTTTCGTCGTCAATTCTCTAAAACGTCTTGATTTCCCACGGGGAACCTTATGCTAGTCAGCACTTAGCAGCGGAGTTTACTAGTATATCAAATTCATACTATTATGATAATCATAGATTTCACCATATTATGGTGTAGTCCATGTCATAAAATATTCAAAATCTCAACCCTTTGCCTCCACTACAACAGCGATTAACATCAGGACGAAATGAGGAACATACACCACAGTGTGTCCAGTACTTCAGCAGAAACGTGCAGCCCTTATTAGAGTTAGTTATCTTGAGTTGTTTACGCCTCCGTTTCCACAGCAAAGGCAATCCTAGAAAGGAAGAAAGAGGGAGTAAATACCATATCGACAGATAGGTACGTGGAACCCATATGCACAAAGGGGACTCCCACACAGGGTCAACACTCATGAAAACAGCAAGTCGGTAAAGAAGAGGAAGAACAAAGGAAAGTAACATCATAACAGTATGAAAGGAGAAGGAAGCGTATTGAGCACCAAAGAAAGATGTCCCGAAGGTCTAGCTTTGGCTAAGGTAGCCAACACTGTGGCCTTGGGATCGCTGCTCCACATAACATAGCATGGGCGAACCTATGACCTATGGCAAAGTGGGAACGAAGGAAAGACGCGGAAGTCCTGGGTAAGGTACTTTTAACCTATGGGGCCCTAATGAGATCGCTGCTACCCATGACATATTAATTATTGGCGAACCTAACGTTATAGCCTGTCCAATGCCTCCTGAAGGGAATTCATGCTGCGATAAGATTATTGTATTATATGTAAGGATACAGCATAGTAGGCAAATACACGTCCATGTAAAATTAAGCGACGATGTTACAGCGAATCCAACTCTTAACCGTTTTCTTATTCGGAATTTACCACACTGTTGCAGGTAAAAATACCTTGGCCCAAGGAAATTCTTCAGATTTCAGAGCAGCTACGGCGGAATACGGTTAACGGCTCGACGAACGGGTTTTCCATCGTCAGCTCTTTTTCGTCACGGGTGTTAGCGCTCCATAAAGATTGGGAGAAGTAGATTTTCCCGAGCATGTTTCCTCCAGATCTTGCAGCACTAGCTCTGCAAACTTGGTACGTTTTTCGTACCCAGCAAAGATAATTCATCAATACTGTGCACTTCCATTCTAGTGACTTATGCTCTATCTATTTTGTGCCTGCTTTAAACCCCTTTAATTCTTCTTTTCAGTTGTGTTTTTCTTTCAGATCTTGAGAATTTAACAGTGAAAATGCTGTGCCCCCTTGAAACGTTTCAGCAAAACATTGTTTAACTTTCAGTCCCTCGAAATACTTTTCACAAATTCTGAAACCTAAGCCTTCTCTAGCCCCTACTAAAAGGACATTTATATTCACAGAACTCGACACATGCTCATATGCACTGAATAATACAACATAGTGTCGGAAATAAGAACACGATGTATTCTTGGTAACTAACATTCGGGGAGGAGGTTAAGTCAACCATTGATAATCTGAAATATGCAAATTTCATTGGAAACAACTAGCGCTTTTGATCTACTACAGAAGAAAAGAACGGACAGGGTGTCGCATGGAGATCATTCATCACAGCTGCATGCATAGCAACATCAGATCAGCAAGATTAACACTTCAGCTGCTAATGTTTGTATTTTGCCGTAGCTTCAACACTGCGGTGCGTACCACCGACAGGTCACGCAGCAGTTAACGTGCTAGGAACATCAGATGAGCAGCTTAGCAATATATAAATAAAAACTTAGCATGGAGCCTATATCCCGTTCAGTGTTCGATATAGTAGACGAAAATACTGTTAATGTTAGTATAGCCATTGTTCTGCCACTATACCCACTCAATAAGTGATCCCTAGAATGAATGCGTGTTTTTTTACATAATGTTATATAGCTTTAGTAGAAATGCTTCATTTTATCTCGGCATTCTTTCCGGAATGTCTCACTTGCTCCAATGAAATATTACTGAACAGGAAATATTAGACCCAAAGCATCTCTACGAAACGAAGGAAGAAAAAAGTGGAGAGCAGAAGAAAGAAACACTGGAGCGAGTAGGCAGCCAGATGCAACAACCCCTGCCGTAGGTCACTCGGATTACCCCGTTGCGCGTGAGGTCCGGTGATATTCTAATGGCGGGATAGAAGAACATAGTGTTTGCTCAATCTGCAAAATTTCAATTTTGCTCAAAAGATCGGGCATGATGTATCTTCTAGTCTGCTCTTCAGATCGAACGAGAATACTAAATTATGACTCACAGACCGAGCGAGAACAACTTGACTCTAGTACCAAGATCGAGCGTCAAAAACATCCATATTTTGCAGCGTGGGACCGATCGTGATGAATACTTTTTTAGCTGACTAGATCGAGTATGCTGAATCTTTTGCGCTTTAACTCTCAAGATCAAGCGTGAAGAATTTCTTGTTCTGCAACTGCCTAAATCGAGCGTAAAGAATTTCTTGTTCTTCAGCTGCCTAAATCAAGTGTGAAGAGTTTCTTGATCTTCAGCTGCCAAGATCAAGCGTGAAGAATTTCTTGTTCTGCAACTGCCTAAATCGAGCGTAAAGAATTTCTTGATCTTCAGCTGCCAAGATTAAGCGTGAAAAATTTCTTGTTCTTCAGCTACCTAAATCAAGTGTGAAGAGTTTCCTGATCTTCAGCTGCCAAGATCAAGCGTGAAAAATTTCTTGTTCTTAAGCTGCTTAAATCGAGCGTGAAGAATTTTTTATTCTGCTACCAAGATCGAGCAAGAAAAAGTTTCCCGACAGTCTGTCGAGACAAACTCAGCGGTTGCAAATAAACCATCGCTGGCTCTGCCCGAATTTATTGAAAGACTAAATTAGTTCCCATTCATCTCTCTGGAAAAAAAAACTCTTCTTCTTTCGCTCGCCAAACTTCATCCACTCTTCGGCCTCGTAACATCTCATAAGACGTTTTTTTTATTCGCTTGATGAAGCAGGCAATGACCAGGAGAATCTCTCGCGGCGCTTGGTATCATCTGGCGTTCTTTCTTATGACTTTGCTTGGGGAGCGGCCGGAGCGACGACGATGGCGCTTCGGGTAAGCGATCTTTCATAAGCGCCCGCCCAACATAACACGACGTGGAGCCAAATAAAGAAGTTACGAGTTTACCTTGTCTTCAGCAGAGGGAAAACCTCTGATATCGGGCAAAAAAGCAAACTTTGGCTGAGGCAGACGCGTGTAATGAACGTCCACACAAGCCCTGAGATCCTCTACCAGCTTGCCAACTTGATATAAGCGACAGCCTAGGGCATCAGATATTTAATAACAACGTCCTAAGACGAAAGTAGGCCTTTCTGACATCAGATAAAAACGCAAAGTTGGGCTGGTGCAGGAAAAATCAGTGCTCGATAGCGTGTCTCTTCTTATAATAAAGTGAATGGAATTAAAAAATGTTTTTACTATTATTATATTCATAACTTAAGACGGGATGATACATGCGCTCTAATCATATCATTACACGCAAGCAAAAAACATCGTAGGGTATAAGGAATAAAATTACTACTGGGCATCAGCACAAATTGGACCGGGAAAATTCTACAATTATCGAGATAAGCATCCATTCCACCCATTTACACGACGTTTTTATTGCATCTACTTGTATGCTCCTCGACGTGACTGCAGCTCGATTGTTAGTACGAGTATGCCACCAATCTCACAGCATCTTCCCTGCAGCTATGCTACCAGACCTAACGGCATCTCCCTGTTAGTATGCCACCAGATCTAAACTTTCCGGCAGATCTCCACCAAGTAATTTCATAATGCACAGAAGTGGATCCATGACACTGCTGCCAAAAGTCAACTGCATTTTTTGGGCTGAACTCAAGAGTCAGCTCTGGCGAATAATGAAATGCACGCAGTGCCCATGGTCGTTCTATAATCAAGACCAATGTCTGTTTTTCCGACATAGCCTGTATATTTTATGCCTACACCAAGTAACAAAAAAAGAGCTATTTATATCGTTCTTCCTTATATAACATTTGAAATATACTTATACGATCTGCACATTGAACATTGCAGCGAAAGTCCAATTTGTAGCATGGTTTTCGATCGGGACAAATTTAATCTGTAGTGTATCTTGACCACGCCCAATACGAGATGCTATTTGTTAAAAATTTTATCAGTACTATATGCAATTCATGTTGTGTTTTTTGTATTTATTGATCTATTATTATATTTATATCTTTCCTGTCACGCTCGACGGGAATAAGACAAGAAGAAATTCAAGTGCCGAAGACAGTATCTTGGATACGGGGTTTGCACTCGGAACTCTAGCTGAGGGACCTGGGTACGGATGCGCATACGCCTTGTAAAGTTACGGTAACGTAAACTGTACAGTTCCTTAAAGAAGTACTGGCATCGCGGCTCAGATTTTGTTACTTTCTTATACTGATCCAAATGATATATACCTAAATAATAGACAGAGTCAGATGTTAAATCAAGGAGTAAAAATATCAAACTTCAGCCGTTCCATGGTTGCATCCTACATGACCGTGTTTGAACATGTTAAAAGGTGCTATGGGAGATGCAACTTGACTGCGCCATATAATATAATTTTGTCCAGTTTTTGAGGCAGAATGCTGAATTTTCATTCAAAAAGTCCTCTGAGAAGTAAAAGCACAACTGACAACGGGCGTTTCGTAAAATACTAAGTTTCTGCCGTTATCTGTAAGGACGGCTCGGGCCACTAGTTAATATTATATGATTAAATGATTAGTTTAACCACCGTTTCCGCCAAGGGGCGATCCGTACAGTGATGCTAGTCGGCCAGGAGGCTCGAGTAAGAATATCAGCGCTACTACTGGCAGGAAAAAGGCGCAAAGAATACAAAAAAGACACTCGAGTGAACGGCCCCTTTTGTGGCTCTCCACATGAGAGAGACTAGAGGTGTCCCGCGCACTAGGTCGGCTATCTCGATCGACAGCCCACCTCACGGAACACAAAGGGAAAATAGGGAACCTACCTAACTTCACAAAACTAACTTTCACTGCAGGAACTGCGACCAGCTGCAATATTCTCTGCGAAAAAGGCACTCGGGACAACCCTTTTTGCTCTAGGTCCATTTATATTGTGACTGAGACAGGGCCCCATCAGAATATACCCCTGATGGCTATTATTATATTATTGTTGGTTGGTTGCCTTCGTCAGGGCATCTCTTCGCCAACATGGGGAGGAAGCTCTAGAGGGGGCATGGGCAGCGGGGAAAAAGGTCGAAGAGAGGAAGAGCAGCAATGAAACGCGCAGCCCTCATTGGGTGGGTCCAGCCAGAGACTGTTCGCCGTAAGATCACTAGGGTAGTTAGGTCGTACAAGGTAACTGACAGTCGCTCACCATGTCTGAGAGCTGACAGGAAGGATCATCAATCTATCTCAGTCAGAATTCATGGTCTGCTAAGACAGAGCAGTGGCCCGAACGCAGTTGAGAGAGGATTGAACGGAAAGGTCTAGGGAGGAAAACAGGGCATTGATAGCCCAGAACCCTACTGGGTGGATGCGCAACTACTGAGTTATGAAGTTAATGCAGGGCAGCACTGTATTGCTATGGAGGCTGAATCCTTTCTGTGAGGAGGGGGACAATCTCTGCAAATTTTGCATGGAGGCCGGAATCGGCTCTGATTATACGTGAGTAGAATGGTGCACTTACGAGTCATCGAGGAGGTACAATTCTGACAATCCCAGACTGTCTTCAACTGGCACTGTCGAGGTTTCGAGATGGAGGTGAGCAGTAGTCGTATTCTTCTAGTTTAACCCTTTCGGTCCCAGAAACCCTTATCTTGCTGTGAGGTTCTAAAAGAAGCTCATAGTAGACACTCTTATCGTAGTCACACGAGTTCCACCTCCAGTTTTATTCAGTCGTAAATAAAATACCAGCACAGACTTCACAGAGGTTGTAAAATATGTTGTCCAAATTTCCAGAGCGAATCCCAGCACTAGGATGTTCCCACACAAGATCAACACGCGCATGAGACCAGCAAGTTGGGAAAGAAGAGGAAGAACAGAGGAATCACGAGGTTTCACACAACTTCTTCCAGAGGAGAGTAGCATCAGTAGGAGTATGAAAGCGGCACGAGGCAAAGAAAGTACCTACGAAGGAAAGACATCCCGGCAGCCCAGCTAATGGAACACCTTCATGGTGTGGCGTCGCTGCTCCCCATAACATAGGATAGGCGAACTTAACTAACCTAACCCTTATGGCCCATCCTATGCCTCACTTATGGGGAATATAGAAACAATCCAAGGCAACACAAATGTGTTCCCTTGGGGTCGCTAATCCAAACAGCAGAGAAAGGGCAAACTTAGCTAGCCTGACCCCATGGATCATCATTTGTTCATCTAGGGCAAGTGGTTATAAAACTCAATAACTCTGATTTAACACAATAAATACACAGGACTCACAAGCCGTTATCTGCGCAGTTTCATACTATTTTCCGAAACGATGTAAGATTTTACTCCACGAATACCTGTGTATAATATCATAGTTAGGGTGCCCCAATCACGCTCAAGGAGCAGGGAAATAACATAGGCTACTCGTATACCTAGGGGAAAAATAAAACCTTTAATAATAATACTTGCATCACAAACAACCTTAATGCGGAGAGAATATACGGAAACTCTTGCAGACGCAGGAGGTATCACCTCCCAGTATACAAGAGCTGGACAAGCCGTGGCCAAGAGATCTCTCGCCCTTTAAACTGCCTTTGAAGTGCAAGCGCTGGAACACATCTAAATGTCGATACCGTGAGGTATTCAGACCGAGAACTGTTAGCTCCTCTACATCACTTTCAAACAACAAATCAAAACAATATATTCAACACCGCCGTATGTTGATATACATGTGTATATCAACTATTTGATTGACCGTGTTATATAAGTACATTCATTTATACATTATATTTATGTGTCGCGCAACGCAGCGAAGGAATAAGATAGGAAGAAATACAATCGCTTCTAGCCAACGTCATATTGAGTGAACAGCAAAAAATCCACTAATATCTGAATGAATAACCCTAACCAAGGGTTGATTTATTTATTACTAAGGACCTGAGCTCGCCTGCAGGAACGTATTCTTACATGTCACAAGTAATACTGGAAAAGCCATTTGACTGGGCCATATATTTCGAAACGGGCTATTGGATGGCTAAGAATATTCATATACGGCCTCTTAAGTGGCTTTCTGGTTCGATAGAGGTACTAAAATCCTGGCCACCTAACGGCCCCAATCTTCAAAAAGTGAAAAAAAAACTATAAACACCGTGGATTTATGCAAATTTGGTCTCATTTTGAGGGAACATAAGTCTATGAGTCTACGTTCCAACGCACGCCCATTTCTCGATAGTAAAACGGGATTTTTCTTTTGTGCTGCCACCATCCACCGCGACCAGCTACCGTAGTACCAGCTCCCTTACAATGAGCTCTTACCCCGACAACCTTGTAGGTTAGGCAATCCATGACTGGTTCCCATAGTGAAATATGAAGTTTAAGACATAGCGAACCCGTATAAAGACATATATTTGACATATGACATTAGCAAAACCAGTCCTGGCCCCTAACCTGCAAGGTTTTCAGGGGTGCTTTTCATGACGGGTGCTGCTCAGATGAATTGAAACAGAAAGCACTCAACTCATGTTACAATTTTAGACATTTAGTTGGTTGCAGTAGTGTAGGCAAACATCACTAGCATATAAGTAACGAAACTATGATCAATGAGGAAGGGTCATCACAAATTCGTATGCCATTTTTGCAAGCGCGAGCATTCCAGTGTGAATAAGAGTCAAATTCGAAATTAAGCAGCTACTGCTCGCAAACCACAGGTCTGAGGGACTAATTGCAGAGCGATGCTTCTATCCGGCCAAATTTGTACATGTCCCAGCAAGTAATCTGTAATATTTTTAGAGTGCCCGCGATGTCAAAAATGACAGTGAGGAATTTGTGATGACTAGAGCCCGGATTTATTGCGCTTAAAATACTGCAGTCATAGCTCCTAAAAATTGCACTTATTTCACCTAAAAATTGATCTTATTGCTGCTAAACATTGCACTTGTTGCACTTAAACATTGCATTTATTGCACCTAAGCAATAGGAGTGGAAGAAATAGGAAACAAAGATAAGGCAAATACAGCAAAAAACTGAAAGGACCAAAAAAGTCAGATAGCAAACGAGAATAGCATATCAGTGGATCAACGGACACCTATTTCAGTTCCAAATACGAATTATCAGTAGGTATGCATTGTGCTTGTGCTAATTGACAATTCTTCCCAATGGCGAGAATGATTCTGGCAAATATCCTGCTTTACCTGTTCCCATGATGTTTTCCCCAAACGAAAAAGGTTATAATAATTTAATAGTCAGACTTTGAGAGGCGCTCAACTCAAGTATATTTTTACCCCAATAAATACATGGAACAATAATTGATAAGGGATCAATTGTCATGGCGTTTGAAGTCTTGTGACACGTGGCAGGGATAATAAATGTCATGAGTTTACACGTCCTTCTTCGTAACGCGTTCAATCACGAAATGGAACACGAGCTATGTGGCAACTGTTTTTTTCTTCGTTGTACACACGTAGAAGTGTGCTTCATTCACATGACGCTGCGCGTTCAGTTACGGTATCATTCCTTTACGTTTTCGCTTATATTTCGCGTCGGTTTGAAGTCATATTTGTCTCCCATAATCTTATAGACTTATTTTGATAGGAATAGCCTAATTTCAAAATAGTTATAGCCTGATAAACCGACAGAAGAGAACTCAGCACAGAGCAATCAGTTGGACTACCAAATCAAAGATGGTGTCCGTGTTCTTATACCATTTTCAGTTTTTCTAGTGTTCTTCTCTTAAACGGGAGTACTGTACGGTGATTCTGATCATTCAAATTAAAATAAAAAAGATGTTTTCCCAACGTGTCCATGATCTGTGAGCGCTGCAGAGGATAAATTTAGCATTTATAAGTTCTGTTTACTGAACTTGAATGACGCAGCGCGTTAAGAAAAGGGGCGCATGCTTCATTCTTCAGTCTACAGTGCTTGCTGCAGCTGCTTCTCTCAAATCAACGCGCCGCGTCCATCATTTTGAGTGAACGTGTTACAATGAGGGGCACGTGAACACGGCCTAATATATTGCATTTATAGCTCTCATTGCAGTTATTACACTCATTGTAGTTATGGCAGTTATTGCACGTACGCCGAAAACTGCAATAAATCCGGGCTCTACTAATTATATTCTGGTAATCATATTTGCTATAAGGCGTAAAGACGGGGACTGAAAATTGGGCTGAACAGCATTTATTTACATTTTCCCTCCCTGAAACTAAATCACTATGTTGACATTAGTAACAGTCACCATGGTGCTATGTTATTTACTAAGCAGTTTAAGAAATCGTAAATTTTATTCGTAGAAAGAGTTCAAATTGTGTCACTAAATTACGCAGCAATTACAACTGGCAAACTTATTTCAGTTGTATGGAAGTGGTGCAGTTAGATAGGAAGATGGAATATAAACGAGCGCAGATACGCCAGAAACGACGGCAAAGAATTAGCTCTGGCGCCCTACCTTTGTTAATGCTTGGGGATAAGGCGACTGCGTCCAATTTTACTTCGGTAGAGCATTGCCGTAAATGTTTGCACACCATCAGAAACTGTCACGTAAATGGACATAAAACCTTTCGAATTGTCTGCCAATTGTTGTCAATAAATTCCTCGTGTCTCAGACGCACTCATGGCACGGACAGACTGGTATAAGTCAATGGGGATCGAGTGGCTCTACAAAAATGTGTAATAAGTGATGAAATTCGGAGAGATAAGCACACCAATGGAACGCTGTCAATATTTTTAACGTTTACTAATCTAACGTAATTTTTTTCACACTCAGAAGTCTACGGATATTAGGACGATGATTCCAGTAT
>LQNS02277219.1:6650924-6677349 GCA_001587735.2 Parhyale hawaiensis | reverse complement strand
CAGGGTTGTAGAGTAAGTGCGGCATTACCATGCTCAAGTATGAGAGTTTCACGGGTCCGTCTGAAAGGCCTTGCAAAGCCGTGAAAGTTTCACGGGTACAGCTAGTAACAATTCATGCAGCGAGATGCTTGTCACCAAGTAAAGTGATTTGTGTACGAACCGTAAAGTATATCGGCATAATTGAGCAAAAAAATGCAATAAACTGTTGATGCAAATCGTTGACGGATATGTCTATGGTTAAAAAGAAATTCGTAGGCGTAACGCCTTGGTTGTCCTTTCTTGCTACGCACCAAATGAAGCTTCAAAAATCCCGGAAAAATTAGGAATAAATATTTCTGCATGTAGATCCTAGCCTGTCATACGACCAATACTACCATTCATATTGAAGCCAGAGCTCACCCAAGCTGTTGTATATTCGAGCCGATAAAGATCCATAAGCTCCTTGTCAAAAGATGCAAACAATGACCGTACGAAGCGCCCATCGCACTATTTCTTATTGATCAACTGATGGCTATCGGGCAGTTCTGGCCACAGTGCAAACAACAATCGGCATTTCAAGCGCCAGTGGGATTGCATTGTCAGTGAAATATGCAACCAAATATCCACCCCATTTCATATTTATCAATACGTTTTTTTATTATTTGGTTGAAAATGTTTACTTCCGAGTATTCGATACGTGCGCTCTTACTTCAAGAAAACATGTATAGAGTACCCTGAAATAAACATTTTTAATCCCAATAAAATATTTCATAAAACAAAGGTGGTGAAAATCGGAGACTTCCTGTCTTTAGGGCAAATGCTGCGCACACACCGACCCAGTTTTACGAAAGCTACAATATTGTAGGAATTACTACCTTGTGAAGTGCAAGCTCTGTAAAATCCAAGAAAAATAATATTCATAACGCTGGCGCTTGCAAATCATAACCTCAAAACGTTTATAAAATCGCTGAGCTTGACACTGCGTCCGGCCAATGGAGGAGTTCGTTACTTAATTGCCAAGAAGTGATGATCAAATAGACACCGGTCTCATCTGAGGCTCCAGAATGTAGCGTGCCAGTCCCCCTCATGCTTATCATCTACATCGATGATCTTGATCTTAACATCAGTAGTAAAATCAGTGTAGTTGCATATGACACTAAACTATGACACATTGCCATGTCGGCCACTCAGAATCGAGTTCCAACAAGAGTTTGACCGCCGAAAGGAATAGACCGCAACGTGGCAGACGAGTGCCAATGTTAACAAATATCCGGTACGCTCACAGGCCCAAAGTACGCCTTAGCCAAACTGTAAATCGACGGGATAGGTTAGCAGCCGTCACCCAACAACATGATCTGGAAATAACATTACAAACAAAGCACAGCCCGCAAGTAGAAATGAGTGTTAAAATGACACTGACAGTCCTGAGATTCATTACCAGAAATTTTGAATATCTAAGGATATAATCGTTCATGTACATACACTAGTGCGACCGCGTTTACAGCTTGCTGCTCAATTCTGGTCGCCACATCAGTGTAATGACATAGATAATTGGAAGGAATCCAACAGATAGCGATAAATTTGATACCTCGGCGGCTGCAGAACTTATAATATATACGACTAATAATACGAGCATTTCTACAAGATGTCAGACTCAACTCTCTTGATCAAAGACGCCTCAGTAGCAACTAACAATAATATGTAAATAATTGAATGGCTTCAATGGCATGCCTACAATGGAACTTTTTGACAGAGATGCTGAGGATCGCCTCCGAAATACGACCAAAAATTCATATATCAAGCTCTAAGAACTGCTCTAAGCCTAGAGTTTTCCCGGATACTATTGAGAACATTTGGATTGAGTTCCCCTCCAGAGACGTCAATGCAAAGACAGTTAACGCGTTTAATAATCGTCTTAAACATTTGGCGCAACACCCTCCAAAGCTGCGAACTCTTCTTCCAAGAGTCACGAACGCTTAACGGCTATAGCTTCCCAGCCTAAACTAATCCATTTGTCTTTCATGTCCCAACTAACTTTACGTCTCTGAGCGCCCGATAGTCTGCTGCAACTAATCGTTGTTGCAAAATCACCCCCTACGCTTGGCTGATTTTTTCATTTATTCGTCAGATATCTAAATGGTTTGAAGTAAAGCAACAGCTCATAGAGTGCCGAAACGTTAGCCCGGGCACACTCACGTCGTTCGCGACGATTTTTGCGTTCAAGTAAGCTTGCTTGCCGCGTCACCACTAAAATAAGCACTACTTAACCTAACCTAACCTCCGAACCCAGCCCAACCCTACCCTTCCCTACCCTACCCAATCCAACCCTACCCAACCCTACCCAACCCTACCCCACCCTACCCAACCCTACCNCCCAACACGACCCAACACGACCCAACCCTACCCTTAACCCTACCCAACCCTACCCAACCTTACCCAACCTTACCCAACCCTACCCAACCCTACCCAACCTTACCAAACCTTACACAACCTTACACAACCTTACACAACCTTACCCAACCTTACCCAACCTTACTTAACCTCACTTAACCTAACCTAACCTTACCTGAGCTAACCTAACTTTACCTAACAATCTGTGACACAGCGAGCCGCACAGCACACGAACTTGAACGCAGCCCGCACACACACGATGTGCGTACACAAACACGCACACAAAACCGTCGCGAACGACGAGAGTGTAGCCCGGGCACCTCTCTCAGAATGGGCCTGTTTGTCCATCTGCTACCAGCTATCTAATCTAATCTTGCTACATAGTTCACTAGTTCCCTGAAGCGTTTTCATGGTATGGCTTCCAAAAACATTGCGATTATTGCAAAACTTTTTTCTTTCCGTGTACTGTATTTGAAGAACTGCTGTTCTCGAACATCAATTTCTAAACCAGTATTGAAGTCAAGGTATGCGGTTCTTAATAAATTTTCCTAACAGGAGGTAACAATTAGTAGAGACAGCGCTTCATATCCGAGGGGAAAATAGACTAAACAGACATTTTGAACTTTAGCAAACTTTGAAACAATTCAGTTATTGTTATTATCATTTTGACTAGTTTAAATCTCCGTTCCGCGTCATAGGCGATCACTCCCAAGACGAAATTACATAAAATATAATATGTCGAGACACTTAGCACTCGTGCACAGAGGTGCTCCCACACGGGATCAACGCAGATAAGACGAGTAAGTCGGGGAAAATGAGGATAAACCAGGGTTGGCAAAAACTATGTTTTTTTTTTTTTAAACCAAACAACATATTTTTCTTGTTAAAACCAAAACCACGTGGTTTTTTGGTTTATTTTTTATATTTTGTTGTTTTTTCCAGAGTTTAAGGAATTTAATTCAACATTTAAAGGGTTTTCTGCTGTGTAGATATATGTAGCTAGCTAATCATCAACAATCTTAGTCACTTCATTTCAACTTCCTATTGTAGAAGACTGATTTTAAGATAAAGGGGTTACGAAGAAGCAGTTAGCAGAGTACCTGTATTTGCTATGGCTACATTTAATATGCAAACTACATAGAAGCTCTAATTTATAGATGCAATATAAAATCCTTTGTAAAAACTTGAAAACACTCCGAATTGCAAATACAACTTGACATAAATAGCAAGCTACTAGCTAATTGATAACGGAGTAATGAACTAAAGAAAGTGAAATAGCTATAAAATTCTTTGAAAATCTTAGAAACACTCAAAAATATAAAGACATCTCGAAAGAAATAACTGGCTACTAGCTAATTAAGAGCAGAGTAATGAACTGAGCAAAGTGAAATAGCTAGCTATATGCCTACATCTTTCTCATAAGCTGACTAGCTATCTAATAGCAACTATATAACTATTACTTCCAATTTTCAATAGCTTCTAGGTTACCAGAATATAATAAGACATGCATCTCTGATATGAAATAACACAAAATTCAATAAGTTAGAGGTTTTTAATAAACATAAACACTAGAAGTTGACCCTAACTGTTCTAACAGTCAAACGGATTCCTGAAAAAAAAAACATTAATTCATCCTCTCAGTTCTGTGACTAAAATCTGATACTTTCTAGAAGTAAAACCGTTTATTTTGCAATGTTTATGAAATAAAAACCAAAAAAGTTGAATAAAAACAAAAAACATGTTTTTTTAGGTTTAAACCATGGTGTTTTTATTTGGTTTAAACCAGCCATCCCTGGGATAAACAGAGGAAAATAATATCAATAGGAGTCAGAAAGAGGAAGAAAGCAAAGTGGGCACAAAAGACGGACGTCCCGAGGGCTATACTAAGGTTAACGTAACCCATAGGGTGCTCCTGAGCTCGCTGCTCCACATAATATAGCATTGGCAACCATAGCTAACCTAATCCTATGGCCAACAGCATGACCCTTCCTATACCCCCAGGGGTGAAATAATTCGATTAAAGTGGTTATATACGGTGAATGGAACAAGTTGATAAGCCTAATAGTATTAGAACAGCTATAATTATTATTATTAGATTCAGTGTTTTACCACCCTAGACGCAGCGAGGCGATTCAAGAGTAAAGTTCAACTGAAAAAATATAACGCTGTTCGTTAGCAGGAATATTTTATCTCGGCATTCCTGCCGGAAGAACTCGGTAAGCTCAGTGCGCCACTACTGGCGGGAAAAGACGCAAAGAACAGAAAAAGACACTCGAATAGACGGCCCCATTTGAGGGGGAGAAAGAGTCAAGATGTCCCCGGCACCCACACGAGAAAGAGTAGAGAAGTCCCACGAACTAGGTCGGCTATCTCGATCGAAGGCCCACCTTCAGGAACAGAAAGGGAAAACTAGAGAACCTACCGAACTTCACAAAACTAACCTCGTCAGCAGTGCAACATCCCCTGCAGGAAAAGCACTTGAGGCCCTTGGGTTCATGAGGCCCAGATGTATAGAGGCAGGGATAAGGCCCACCAGAATATACCCCTGAGGGCTAGAACAGCTATTTAGGTAGTATAATTAGGCTTTCTAAATTCTTTCGTGTTCGAAGTATATAGCTATTAATTGCCAAAGAAATTATTTTATTTCATTTTTTAATAGTTTTCGCAAACGAATTCTGTTGGAAGCGAAGGCACTGTTTAAGTGCCCTGTAAACCTTGCGCTTTCAGTACCTATAAAATACCAAAACGATTTAAAGAAAAGGTTACTATGCTGAATTTAACTGATACACTAGAAAATATCAACATCAGGGCTGGCAAAAACCCTGCGATTTTTGTTTAAACCAAAAGCCATGTTTTTTGGCTAAAAAAAAAAAAAAACTTGATTTTTGGGTTTATTTTTTATTATTATTTTGTTTATTTTTCAAGTGTTTTCGGAATGTCATCCAAGATTTAAAGGGTTTTCTGCTGTGTACACACATGTAGCTAGCTAATCATCAAGAATTTTAGTCACTTCATTTCAACTTCCTACAGTAGAAGAATGATTTTAAGAAAGAGGGGTTAAGAATAAGCAGTTAGCATAGTACCTGTATTTGCTATGGCTACATCTAATATGCAAACTGCAGATATGCTATGATTTAAAACTACAGTATAAAATCCTTTGAAATGCTTGGAAAAGCTTCAAATAACAAATACAACTTGACAGATATAGCAAGCTTCTAGCAAATAGATAACAGAGTAATGAACTAAAGAAAGTGAAACAACTATAAAATCCTCTGAAAAACGTAGAAACACTCCAATATACAAAGGCATTTTGATAGAAATAGCTACCTAATAGCAAATTAAGAGCAGAGTAATGAACTGAAGAAAGTGAAATAGCTATATGCCTACATGCTTCTCATGAGCTCACTAGCTATCTAATAGCAACCATATAACTACTACTTCTAATTTTCAGTAGCTTCTAGCTTACCAGAATATAATTTGGCATGCATCTCCGAAATGAAATAACACAAAATTCAATAAGTTATAGGTTTTTATTAAACATATGTAATAGTTGACCCTAACTGTCTTAACACTCAAAACGGTCATGAAAAGAAACACATTAACTCATCCTTTCAGTTGTGAGACCGAAATTTGATACTTTCTAGAAGTAAAACTGTTTATTTTGTAATGTTTATTAATAAACACCAACAAAAATTGAATAAAAACCAAAAAGTTAATTTTTTTTGTTGGTATAAACCATGGTTTTTCATTCGGTTTAAACCAGCCAACTCTGGTCACCATATCAGTGTTTACTTCAATAGCCGCATTTGATAATGAATCTTTGGTATTTATATCTGCTCCAAAGATCTTGTAAAAACAAGCAATTTCCTATCGAGGTAGGAGGAGCTGTGTAAATGAACTTATAAATTGTAACTGTGAGCTACAATATGAGTGAGAGTTTGCAAGCATGTATCTAACTGTAGCTTGATAAATCTGGGCCCTGGTTACCAGCAGACAGCAAGTGAATACATTGTTCCAGGCTCCCTAGATGCAACACCAGTGTTTCAAGAGAAGAAGTTAGAAGAAGGGATATTTAATGTATCGATAGAAACAAAGAACCCGTGCACAAGAGCGTTCCAGCTCAGGACCTCTGCGCATGGGAACAGCAGAAAGAAGAGGAAGAACAGAACAATGAGAAAGCATAAAATGAAGAGATACGGAAATGGAGTGAATTCGAGTGGGCACGCGAGACAGACGTCCTGAAGGCTTCGCCAAGGCAAAGGTAATCATTGGGACCCTCCTTGGACGCTGTTCCCATAGCATATTATGGGCGAATCTAACTAACCTAAACCTGTAGCCCATTCTATGCCCCTGAGGAGACCAGCACACAACGGGACAAAAATCACCAGAAATAAAGAGGAAAATGCCATACTATGAATTGAACTGAATGTAGGAATATTGGAATGGAACAAAACGTGGCAGCAAGATATCATTCTGTTACTGCGCCTTAGCTCAAAACCGTGTTGCTCCGACAGTGAAGAACGTCAAGTTTCAGGCAATGTGGTTCTCACAAACAATTGCCAATAGCGTTGCTAAGACTTATTTCGCCCACAGCAAACCAACGACGGCAAACAACGATACGCGTGCCAATTTTCATTCTCCGCCATTTGCCGTAGTAATCAAGTGTCACGTATCGAAAACTGATGGTCACGCCACGAGCACATTCATCAGCCGCACAAAATAGCAGCTTTGCTCGCCGTTAGTGAAGGGGGGTTCTTGCATAACAATAAAAGAGAGGTGGCATTGCCAGTAACATTTTGGACCGACCAATAATTCGTCATCCTCCTTTCGATTACGATTCATTTATCAGCTATGGGTGCATTATGAGGATCTAGAGTTCTTGAGAAAATCCACAACCCGAAACTTAGCAAACTATCATACTACAGCAGGTACTGAGGCCCCCTCCATTCCCCTTCCCAGTGAGACATTACGACTCGAATGTAGAGCCCTACATCGCCGGATGTGCAGTTTAGGTTTCGCCTCGTATTGTCCCCGGAGTAGCAAGATGCTATAAAGTGTTGCCTTCAGATGATAAAAACGCGAGTTCCAGTGTGTTTGTCAGGCAGACGAGTTCATGTGGCTTATGGACACTCGGCGGTGTCCAGGCGCTATTGCGGTGGTACTGACCCTAGCCGGAAATGAGGATAATCAGGGGGTTGCAGGTTGCCGCACAACAGCCTAACGTCTATGGCGCCATAGCTCTTGACAACTGTTGCTCGACTGCAGCCGTCCACTCCTATGGGGCCAGTTGGGATATACATAGGCTTCGATTTTTGCAAATGACTTGAGTATTGGTGTAGATATACATAATCGGAATTAAACAATTTAAGCCGGGCTCACATTGTCCGCTTGGAGGATGGTTGGGGTGTTCCAGAGAAAATTGCTTCAGATCAATTCGTAACTTTGCACTGGAAGAAGATTTTTTTTTATTTTGATTACTCAGCATCGTTGGTTTTGAGTTTCGGATTGGTTATTACATTTATTTTGACTAATTAGTGCATTTAATGAAATATTTTGAGTATTCGACAATAATAATCATTATCTATTATGTCACATTTTACAGGAAAATTGATCAATAACTTAAAAAAAATAAACTTTCTTTATCGTTACATGAAAGAAAATGGGGCCTGTTACCGACTGGAAAAGGTTCCAACAATTGTGTGTGGAAATAGAAAAACACCCTTGCTTATACTTCCATTCGTAACGACTGTGTGTAACTCACTCATTGCGTCTCATGTTGATAACAGACTCGCGAACAAGAAAAGATGGCTGTTTCCAACACTTTTCAAAAACACCAACGCCTGTTGCCAACACGTGTTTGCAACAGTGTGACCCCAGCTTTAGAGTTCACAGTCGTTCAAACCTCTCTAGCTGCCACCAAATGCTTCGATAGCGATCTGAAGAGAGAATTAATGTTATTCTTTTATTGGCATTGTTCCGCTATTTCCGAAACTAAGACGGTCAATAATGATCAAAGATGATTTACTCGGCTTGCAGTCGAAACCACAACGTTGTGCTCAGGCGGCAAGAGATCAAGGATGAAAAGAGAAGATAACAGAAGAAAGAAGCGCCCAAGCGGATCGTCCCCTCCGTGGCCCTCCGCACGAGCGAAGGTAATTGGGCCCCGCAGAAAATGTCGGTCACCTCGATCGGCGGCCCACCTCGCGGGACAGAAAAGGAAAATTAGAGAGCCTACCTAACTTTATAAAACTAACTTCGTCAGCAGGAACTGTGACAAGCTGCAACATCTACTGCGGAAAAGGCACTATAGGGGACGCTTGGGTGCGTGATGCCCAAATATTTTGTGGCAGGGAAAGTGTCCGCCAGAATATATCCCTGAGAGCAGAGAGGAGTGCTGTGCCAACGGGGGGGGGGGGCACACTGGGCAAATGCATGCTCATCCGATGAGCGAACATTCCTTTCGCACATCGATCACCGTAAGTGTTTCATCGGTATCTTGGCTACTGACTTTCACCGTGTATCGAGACGACGATCGTCGGCTCAGCGTGTGGGTTAGTTGAGCGTGCGGTTGCATAGCGTGACCCCAGCATAGCATCTAGAATATATATATATAAAGACCGATGTGTATTTATCTGCTTGTTTATCCATTTTCGGTCACACTTCAACAAAACAGGCGGAAATTAGCCCAGGTTGGAGGCTCTGGTCGTCCCCTCAAGCTCCATTGAAAACTAATAGGTAAAAACTAGGCCGGATTGCAGAATATGGCAAACGTATCTCAATTAGGGACAGTTGAAACTCAAAAATGAAGATATCGCAGGCTTAGTCTGATCGTGCGAGTATTACCTGCTCCATTCATCTAAACTATGGCAAAGTATCGGGCGGCCTCAAGTCTAACTGCACTTCTTGCATTGCTGATGTTGAAATCGCAGCACTGAATACATCTGAAGCTTCCATTAGCACTCTCATGCATCTTGATTCTTAGTTTCTTCCCACAGATGATTTCATTGCATCAGCTATTCTTCGAACTTTGATGCAATTTTTGACGAAACATCTTTCAAAATCAAAAATCTATCGGACAAATATGACATACTAGGATATCAATGATACCAAATCGCATCAATTCTTTTCAGTGTTGCTGAAATGACTGTAAAAGTAATGAATTATTTTCATGTGAGAAAATAAGAGTATTGATGCTCAGTAATTAGGGTAATTAAGATGCCGTGAACCCTCATCTGGATGATCTTTAAGATTGGTAATTGTATGAAGGTAAACATGGTTAATGAAGAAGGATCATCACAAATTATTTGCTGTCATTATATGACAGCGCGGGTTCACTAGTGCCTTACTCCACTACACCGTACCTCGCTACCGGGGCTCTACTGTATCTCCTAGAGGCCTACGATACATAAGTGTCCACGACTTTGTCAAGGTACAACCCTACACAGTCGTATGGCCTTTCTGCCTCGATGAGCTCATAAACTATAGCTCCTGGGAATACAATCAGACCATACGCTGTTGTAATGTTACCCATTTGCTCTGTAAAAAGTCAGTTTCTCATCTAAAATGCAACTGTTAACACGTTATAGTAGCAGCCTTTCATGCTGAACTGGTGGCACTGGATGTGGCGGAATCGAGTACCAAGCCATGCAAACGATCTTTAGCGCTCAATGCGCTGAGTGAGCAATTGCTTCGTATGCACACGTAGCGTAGGGACACTCGCCTCGCCCAGAAATGGGAAGGTGGGGAGGGGCGGGTCCTTGAACCTTCCGTCGATGGCGCCATAGTTATTAACGACCCGTGGTCGACTGCAGCCGCCCTTACTCCTTGAGGGCCAGTTGGCCAATATCCACAGCACGACTTTAACCTTTAATCCCCAGAATTTCTTTTTGTGACCATTTCGAGGCAGGAAGCCCATACGACTGTGTCGTGTTCTACCTCAATAAAATCTTGGACACGCGTAGGCGCAAAGATCAGGAACCCATATAGCGCACCAAAAAAGCGTGACTACGATACGGTTAATTTGTAGGATAAGATCTGCGCTATTCACTAAAAATATTTGACAGCATAGATAGTTATAATTCAAATACAGTTGGGCAACGATATATGCAGTCTAAACGCATTGTTTCGGTATTCGAGTAAATAATAAATATACAGGCAGATTCCAGAGGAGTGTTAGAAAAAATATATAATGAAACCTGGCTTAAATGTCCGAATATTCACAATAATTTAGATTTAAGAGATTCTAACGAGTTCCAAGAACTCCTTTTAAAATGCAACACCACATTTTTTTTTAAAGTTGGATGAAAGAGTATTGCAAGCAGCAATCTGTTCGTTAGCAGCTTGAGCTGCAGCAATTGAGTGCCGTGTGTTCATTAATTGGATCGATTTTCCTGATATATGTTCAGTTTAACAAGGAACGCAGCTGCAATAGCGTAGTTAATGAGATCAACATTTACTGAGGCGAACTGATGTACCGAGACTGGCGAATGTTACGGCATTGCATCAATACCACGTGATGGCTTGCTGCATTGAAGCGCAAGCGGTGCTAAATAAGCAACGGAATAGGGCTCCAGTTGTGGTTCTACAATCGGCTAGCAATGCATGTTCGTGGTTCGTAGCGGTTGCGCTGTACGTCATCATGCATAATGTATGACTCCCTAGCAACATTTAGCGCCGCCGCGAAGCCGCCCAGAAGCTAAATTGCGGTTACAGCTTCTGGGGCGACCTAATTTGTTTGTCGAGGTGTTACGGGATGTGAGCTCTTTCATGACTCCAGCTGCGATATGTTTAGTTGGAAGTATGCACTGAATATCATTCGATACGGCCAGTCAGTGAACATTTGCTTCTTTTAGTCTTGGTATTTTGATTTTGTCGAAGTATGAAAAATTTGGGTATCATTTAAAAATTGCCCCCTTTTGTACTAGCTTCCGTGTGAAATGATGCAGTGTAACGGGAAAGTTCGCTGTAAATTTGGTGTCGTGTAAAGAAAATCCCGAAAATAACATTTGTGGTGTAATATTGTAAGGTGTAAATGAAAGGTTTCCTGCAATGTTGGTCTCGTGTCAATATTTGCTAGAAAGATGTTGCTACAGATAGAATACTATGGGGAATAGGAAGACGTATTTGCTGTAATTTTGAAAATCGCCGACGCCGCGGTTTCTCCCTGTCTCGTATTCTGAGTCGCATTCGTAAAAGTTCCAAATAGTGTTATTCACACAAGAAGGGCAAGGTTAACTTAGTAATTACCCTGAAGTGCCTATTGTAGCCACCCACTTGATGAAGGGACAAGCAGTGTTCGGGTATGTTCGATATGGGAGCCAAATTGAGCTCTCGAGGCTTATTCGAGTACTGTAGAAGGTACTTTGCTTCATCCTTCTCGGTAAATGGTCTTAAGATTTGTTGTTTGTTGAACCTGTTCCTCGTCTTTTAATTTTGAAACGGCGCCACAAGTTCTCAATTAGATTCAAATCTGGGGACTGACTCGGCCATTTTAAGCTGTCAAAGTTGTTTTAGCAAGCCACTTCTTCGTAGTCGTAGCAGTATGCTTGCTAGGAAATTCAACCGGGAGGAAGCCTAAGGCTCTACAGTGATGGCATTAAATTTTACCTTATGATTAGTTTATATTTTTCTGCTTTCATTTTGCAGTCTGTGATCCGTCTATGATTGACAGTTTACAAACACCTCTGGCAGAAACTAAACTCCAAACGACGGTACCATCACCAAATTTGAGAATATTGTGTTCTTCGGTACGACCGGTTAGCCGTCTTTCATCCACGCAGGATTCCGAGAATAATTACGAACAAAAGCTTATACAAAGCTTCATCTTTCCGTGAAACCCAATAAAAATTTGTCTTATCATTTTGCTCTTTTGAAAATTTTAACCTTGCATGCATCTCTGTACCGTTTCAAGAGGAGTGGTTCTTCCTTGGTTTACGCAACTTTAGAGTGTCTCTGTTTATTTTATTACTTATTGTTCGCTTAGTTACGTGAACTCCTGATGAAAGCAAATAATTGTAAAGATCTTCTTGGATGGCGATGGAATTTTTTGGATCTGTCGTCCTAAGATCTTTGTAATCTTAGAGAGATCTTCCTATAAGAGCAATTGGCCTGCATTTGTTCTCAACAGTATCACGTTTTCAAATCTTGTAAAGGATGAACAAATTGAAGTAAATGGGATGTTCAAGTCACTGGAGATCTTTCTGTAAATTTTTCCATCTTTCCACAGCTTAAAGGCCAGTTATTTTTGTGTGTTAGTTAATTCCGTCCCTTTAGCCATGCTTAGAACCGCCATCTCTGAGAAATGCTTGCAGAATGTACCGGTTTTCACCTGAAGGTTAACTAGAGTTTCTGAGAACATTCTAGAGCAAATTAGAATAATCTTCTCTTAAGCTTAATCAAAATCTACATCTTTATAACGTTAAACTGACACTATTCTATTTTTTACCCCAAGAATATGAAATGCATATACTTCTATATATCAATGATTTTTATGTTTTCATTCGAAGATTCAGATTATATGCCCCAAAATACACGTGCAAAAATGTTATTTGCGTTTTTAAGTTGCTACTATTGCGATTAACAAGTAATTTTTTGGTATACGAACACTTATTCCCCCCCCCCCCCATATAAAAATGGTTAAGCGCCCACAGGTCTACGGCTACACTACATGATAGTTTTTTTTTTATAAATAGTGATGCTTATTCCAGTCCTGGAATTTTTAACGTTATTCTGGTCTATTACCTGACTGATCCATTTGAATCATTGCAAATTAAATATTCCACGTATGACCTCAGTAGGCATTGTAATGCTGTTTCCTTAAAAACTGTTGCTAATAATATTAAAATTTCACACTGTCCAATATCAATTCGGCATTGCAAACTAGAGCTGCACTTTTAAAGGGTAGCTCTCCCTCATGAAACGCAATTCTAGAAACTGAATAGTCGACAGAAAGACAAACACTCGGATGATCGCCAGGATTTAATCATCTGTGGCTCGCCACTTCACAATAGTTCTTACCAATTTTAGAGACATCCGCCCTTAACTTTTTGAGCGACATTGCTTACAGACGCGTACGGAAGGCAAATAATCCCGAGCAAAAACATAATCTTGGCGGAGGCAAAAACTGTCATTTCTGAAGGCAGATTCACACTAGTGACACTCGCTGGCGTAGCAGCCCATCGGCTACGTACGGCAATAGCTGATACTTACAATAAGTAATTACCCAATTGCCGAACTAAAACTATATCAGAACTAGAGCATTGTGAGAGCGCATACCTCCGCCAAGCGAGACAACGGTAACAAACAATTCGAATTGGCTCTGAAACCATAATTTTCTTTATATAGACTCCAAAATTTGATCACTTGTGCCCTTTGATAGTAATAAGAGCTTGTACAATTTTTTTGAAGATCCGTCCAATACTTTACGAGTTATACAACTAACAAACGTTATGACAAACATGCAAACGAACATACCAATCTGCACCAAAATTTAATCATTCATGTCTTTTAACATTACTAACAACCCCTATAGATTTCATAAAGATCCATTCATTATTTTTTGAGTTATTGTGCTAATAAGCGTAAAAAAACAGGGACAAACGAACAAACAGACAAACGGATCATTACCAAAATTTAGTCATTTATTCTTTGTTATATACCTAACAACTCATGTTAATTTCATCAAAATCCATTCATAACTTTTTGAGGTTTGGCATTAAGAAAAATGAGGCAGACAAACAAACAAACAAACAAACGGATAGACATATCTTCACCAAAAGTTAATCATCTGTTCCTCCTAACATATCTAACAATCCCTGTAAATTTCATCTAAATCGGCTCATAACTTTTTGAGTTATCTTGGTGACAGAGAGACAAACACGACGAAAACATAACCTCCTTGGCGGAGGTAACGAAGAGCTATAATTTGAAAGGTTTGTGTAATAAACCTATCGAATAATAGCTCTTTGTTCGGAAATAGGGTTAGTTCGTCAATTAGGTAATTACCCTATTTAGAAAGCCGGAGTGATAGTCTCGGTTAGTCTCTAGAAATGGGCCTGTTTATCTGTCTATTGCCTGCTATCTAATCTAATGACCTACTCTGACGATCAACAGAGCTAGAGTGGGCGACGGCAGAGTGCTGCAGGTTATATTTTAACACCGGAGACACGAAGTTCGGGTGAGCTTCGTGTTAGGAAATGCCGAATCAATTACTTTTGAAATATGATTTCGGCAGGAAACAGAGATGTTCGCATTATTATTATTATTATATTGAGTTGTTTAAGTCTCCGTCTCCACAGCAACGGCGATCTAACAGAGGAAGAAGCAAGGGACACATAGTTTGACGATAAATACGTGGAACCCATGCACGAGGGTGTTCGCATAAGCGCGTCGTTCGTTTCAAATAACGGAAGAGCAGCAAAAAAATGTTCCAAGATGTCTTACTATTTCTAAGTAAAACGCGCATCACGCTACAACCATAAAGTCGAAGATCCAAACTTAGGCCACTATTTCCAAACAGTGCGCAAGGATGAGTCTGTTACGTGCTACAATATAAAAAATGTAAAAACAATAAAACATTTGGCCAAACTACATTGTTACATTCGAAGGAAGTGTTTAATCATGCAAATTCAAATCGTTTTCAATTAAAATCTCACTGCCAAGTCACTAAGTTCAGGCGTTTTATAAAGCGAACTCAAATTAAAATTCCTAGTTTTGTAGACCAAGGCAACAAGACATCTAAACACGCTTCACTGGCAATGGGAGATTAATTGAAGAATTAAAACTGCTTACTTTGTTTCTGCTTTTTTATTGGAGTGTATGCACAACATGAAGACAGTGCCGGCGAAAAAAATCTTTACACTTCATTGGTAAGGACACGAGAAATTTGAGTTAGTATTTCGTTTTGACCCATTGTATGCAGTAGGCGTAAAGTTATATGACTTCAAACTTATAAGAAAGAAAAAATAAAACGTCGGCAAGAGCGACCCGCAGTCAATCTCAGTGCAGCAGCACACAACCCTCGCTGAGGGTTGGTTGGGCGATGGACGTTTGCTAAGAGTGGACGGAGGGAATGCATCATCACTATGACATCTTCTCGCTTTATTATGTCGGCAGGACAAACGAAATACTGACTCACATTTCTCGCATCATGCCGTTGAAGTATAAAGATTTTTTTTTCTCGCCGGCACTGTAGACCAAACTTTTTATATTGCCCCATTGTTACGCCGCCTAATGTCAGTGGGTCGGGCCTAAGTATTTTTTCAAGATCTTCGACCTAATAATATTATAGAATAATGTAGACTGTTGATTCACGAACAATCACAATTATTGCAGCCAATTTGTGTTGTGAATCTAAGGTCATTGTGTAACTATTTGCGGCGAACATTCTTTGCTGTAGCATAGCATTGTTCACAGTCTAGTGAGCAACCTATCTAGCCTGCTAATGTTTTCAGTGAACGACTGATTGGCTTCAGCGGAGCAAAAGTCGATAGTGTAAACTCACCTAAAGAGGAGTCAAGGCATATTCTGGGGTGTTTAGGAATCAATTAAAGACAGTCTTAGATATAAACTTAACTTTAGAAAACTGGTAAAGCCCTGAATTTGAGGACGAACGAAACACAAAAAGCAATCCTTCCCTACTGCAGCAGGGGCAGTGGGTGTTTTTTGCGAGCCCCGGAGCTCAGAGCACCAGGTTTATAGAACGCATTTAGCATCGATCAGCAAGCACGATTGTTGCAATATGATAGATTGCTGCCACTGCAACAGCGAATGTGAGGCCAACAGCTGGCGGGCCGCCGGTGCAATATCGGCGAGACACAACTCCGCAGAAGCGTGACAATTGAAGGCAATGTGAGTACAGACCCTTCACGTCCGGAATAGCTCATAGGACGGGCACAACTTCCGCTCTCGACCATAACTGCAAATACTGTATCGTTTGTAGGTGCAAGCGGTGCCACCGTACGCTCCAGAATTTTCCGTGCAGTAGATCAAGGAGAACGGTTCATGATTAAATATTGGCATCGAGATTAAGTCATTGCTTTAGTGCAGTTTTCACTCTTTACGAAACTGAAAATCAAATAATGTTGCTCAAACGCCAGCAGATGCAATTGGTTTAATCCAAGTAGGTAGCTGGCTTATGTCTTAAATCGGCAATCTACTATAACAGTTGTTGGTTGAGTGGTTGGTTGTTTGCTTGCTCTTTTGGTTGGTCTCTCCCTCCATCACGCTCACAATGATTTAAGATAGAAAATTTTAAGATTGAGCTTCTTCTTAGATTGTTCTCAACGCAATACCAAGAATTTCGAGTACAATCCAAGGACACAAAGCACTAGTGCGCCTGCATTAAAATTGGCGGTTCAATTTTGATCGACACATCAGTGTAAGGATATCGATAAAACGTAAAGAATCCAAGGCGGAGCAACAAAATTGTTACCACAGCGGCGAAACAAGTCATATAATTATTGTCGACTGCTAGAAGTGGGACTCATGCATCTCTCTCAAACAAAGACGACTGAGGGGGTAACTAATAGAAACATTCAAGTATTTGAATTGCTTAAACGACCTGCCGAGAACGGCACTTTATGAGAGAGCCGTTAATGCTCGCCTGTGAAACAACGGCCAGAAGCTCGAGCATAAAGATAGAAGAACTACTTCCAGCCAGTAGTTCTTTCCGTACTTCGTAATGAACATTTGGTTTAGACTCCTCCCCGAAGTTGCCGGTGCAGAGACAGTCAATGTGTTATCCTCCCCCAAGAGTCCCAAACTTGAAACGGCCAAAGATTCTACCCGACCGTAATTCCCTTCCCTTTATGCCCCAATGTACCTACCGTCCCCTAGCTCCGCGAAACTGCAGTAATTGATAGTACTTGCACGATCAACTCTGGCTGAGTTTATTCTCTTCATCTTCTTTTCTTCATCAGATATCTCTATGATTCTGACGTACCTACTGGCAATAGCTCATCGAGGGCCGGAGCGTAAGTCCCGGATCTCATGAAATGGGCTTGTTGGTTCGCGTATTGCCAATTATCTAATCTAAAGAGAAAACTCAGATAACCATTTACCACTGTCTTGTGAATTCCATGTCGTCTCAGTTTTCAGGAAAAAAAAAAACAGCGCCCAAATGAGGATTTTGGCAATTCAAAGATGGGCCTCGACAGCAGCTCGTGCATTCCTTACTTTACCATACATCATCGACTATCAGCCACCTTCTGCTAGCAGCCCATACCAGTCTGTTAAAAAATTACCCCAAGCACACCTGCATATCCACAGCAACAGATAAGGCAGTCCTTGAATGTTATCATAAATGCATGAAAATTATTTATTTATTTTTTGGGGGGGGAGGAGAACTGCGGAGAAGATTGTCAGCAGAAATATGAAGGACTAGCTGTTCTCTGTGATTGTAGTAAATGCTATTAAACAATTAAGTGCGTTCATCAATTCAAGCTGAGCAGCTTAATAATAATTATAATTTTATAACCTCCTCCCCTTACCAACAAAAACCGTGTCACATAATGCAACATAGTTATCTATAAGGAAATGGTTTCATCATTTACACAATTTTTTTTGAGCAAGAAAAATTTGTTTCACAGCAACTCTTTTCACCTTTTATATGTTGCTATTTTATGCTTAGATATACGTATGAGTTCTGCAAATTTTGCCAAAGGCATTAAATTTCCAGTGATATTAGTGTAAATGAGCTTCAAGCACTACATACAGCCAGCGAGACGTGAAACTATGAAACAAAAAACATTAAAAAAAAACAAGTTTTTTTCCATAATATTCTTAGAGAGTATTTGCGGCGAGAGTACCCATTTGGTACGTATGTATGGCATTATCAACAATGTGATAATATTCGCAAGAATTTTAAAGTACACCAAGTGTTACCGAAAGACATCTATTGAAAAGCATCTGCTGCGCCTCATGCAGGAGACCTTGAATGCGAGCTTTTCTATAATTACCTTTAATGTTACACATACGTAAAAATCTTAAACATGCATCCAGTATATCAATAATCAGGCTAGTTCTACGACAGCAGTCATTGCAAATGTCCGAAATTAGCAAAAAGTGACCTGCTCTATTGATAATGACTTAAGAACACACCCAGCATATCGTCACAATTATAATCAACTCCTGCTGATCGAGGAGTAAAACTTTGCCAAGATTGGCCACCTCCCGTTTTTCTGATTCGTTAATGCTTTATCTCTGAAAGCAAGCTGTTTAGTATGCTGATATATAGAATAATAACTAAGTCAGCAGGCGTGCGTGCCGAACTGGTCAGCATGTAGTATGTTTCATCGTGCCATTACAGTAGACACAACACCTCTTCAATGCTGTTGATGAACAATGTCATTAAAGCGTAAAGTTAACCACCCGTTACCTCTAATTCGGCGATACGATGAATAGCGATAACGCCCTGCACTGGGCAACTAAACTTCCCATATACAGTAAAGAATTAAGTGTCATCCGAATCTCCGTCGGGGCTGTGATAGAGTAGAAATGGGTATCTTTCAACTTCGTACTTCGTTGAGGTTGTGATGGAAGAAGAACTGAGAACCTTCAACATTTTAATCTCTCCTGCAGCCGCTATTGTGATGGAAGAGGATGGAGGCTCTGTATCCAGGCTCTATCCAGGCTCTCTGTATCTAGGATACTCGAAGGTGTCATATAACTCAAAAGTTTTTTCCTCAAGTGGAAAGTTGTCATGTTGAAAGATGAACCCAAAATGGAGAAAATTATTGGCTGTCAAGAAATCCTCGTGTCCTTAAGGCACCCACCTGCCGACCGCAGAAGAATTTCTTACTATTTGCTTCGATGATTATGAAGTCAGTACGAGTATCAATGTAAACTGAGGGCAACTGAAATTTGGATGGCATAAACCTCAGAAGAGAGTAAAAATCGCGATGCAGGAGCTTGCTTAGAGAAGTTATGTGTATCTGCATTGAGTGGACTTCAACGTTGTCAAAGAAAGACCTGAATGAGATATACAGTATGCATGACATCATCTGCAACCTGATCTATTTCTACCTTCAGGTCTGAATGAAGCTTGACAGGATGATCACAGTCTCCAACCGGACCTAATTTTCGCCTATCTGTTCTGTTAAAGAAAATGTATAATAATAAAAATAAACAGATAAATACACTGACAACAAGAACGCCAGAGCTAATTTCTTCCCATCTATTTCGTTAAGAGGGTGACACGAAACATAAAATAAATGTTCATATGTTTGGGTACTCACGGATTATCGAACGAATGGAAATAGATGGGGTTGTCATATGATTCGCAGAATCCACTACAAACTACAAAAAATATATAGATAAAAAATTGAAAGTTGCCAACGTCTCCAATCAAACTGGGCCACTGTTGGGTATCTTAATCTGACGTCTCAAATGTTACACTGATAGAGACTCAACACACTAAACTCGGTAGTGAAGGAGCTAACATGAGTGTATTGCATGGGTGAAATCTCTTAATTGGAGTCGTACCACTACTATATGGCACCGTAGATTTCTATGTATTTCATTTTTCACTCGCTGAGTACGCAGAGCAACAACTAATACAATTTGCTGTAAATGGCCAGCAGTCCATTATTTTTTTTAACTGTAAGTAATGTATATATATATATATATATATATATATATATATATATATTAATCTAAGTACTGTGAAAACACAAATTTTATCATCCTTTGTAATGTGTTCTTCGATAAAAATGTTAATACAAAGAATATAAAAAACAACTTTGACAATGTGAAAGTATTCGTAGCGCTCAATGTGCCTTATAGGACAGAGAGATAGAGGAACCATATCTGCCTTATGGAATGGATCACAACCTGGCAGATGAGCTTCAGTCTTTACTTTCGCAAAAAAAAAAAAATGTTATACAGCTGCAAGGTTTGGAAAAACCACGGTCTTTTGGTTTAAACCAAAAGCCATGGATTTTTTTGGTTTAAACAAAAATATTTTTTTATTTCTTTTTTATCTTTTATTTTTTCTAGTTCTAGGAATTTTATTCAGCATTTAAAGGGATTTCTGTCAATTCTGTAGTACTACTACAGTGTTTTTAAAATATATAGATTGTGTTGGATAATAGCGTCGTTTTGTGCCCGTGTATAAGTAACATACGAGTGGTCTTGCGTCACGAGGTATTTTAATTTATAATTGCGTCAAACCTTTAGCTGTGCACTCTGAATGTTGCCGTACGGTGACGATGCATTAACTGATTCATTGATGTGTCTCAGGAGTGCGTCCGCACCGCTCCATGTACAACTGTGTGGAATGTAAATAGTGTGGGTAGTTGCACATTTTATGGGATGCCATGTATAAACATAACATATGTGTCCTATGAAATTGCACTCTGTAGTCTAGAGGCTTCAATTATTGTAGCAATACAGTATTGTATTCTGGGATTGTGTGACCTACTATGGCATCATCTTAACAATATCCTTTTGATCATTTCTTCTAGAACGATAGTTCCCCAAACTTATATGTGCTTGGAGCCCCTAAAAGGCTTTTTCTATGTGCTTGGACCCATACAAATAATAATAATAATATTGATAATACCTTATATGATGATGAAGAATTTAAATGGTCTCAATTTGCGCCACAAATTCGAGCTCCTTTCTGAATGACGTTGAAATAATCAAAGGTTTAACTGCCCTCCTTGACTTGAGAGCTCACGTCGCGGGGATGCAGCCGCTGCCGGTTGGGAGCTCCTGCTCTAGAATGATTAATTTTGCTGTTTCCTGTGTTTTACCATGTGCAGCTTGGAAGGCGTTGTCTGACTGCCCCTCTGTGTTTTGTAATATGGGTATTAGTATGGGGGAAAAAAGAATATCCCCACGCGTTGGAAAGATGAATGACTTACATTGTAATTATGTACGAGCTCCCATTGATGTAACAAAAGAAATAGGGCATTTATTCTGATATTACATGAATTATAACTTCACTTATAATGCCGAATATTAGCATCATCTTCACGATTTTCTTTTATTCACTTGCTTTACAACAATGGTTACCCACCTTATCTACGCCTGGCACCCCTAAATATCTTTTACAGCTGTATGTTAGCTTCAGCTTTTCTACGTCTCTTTTCTTCTTCATTATATCTATAATTTCATGTTTTCCTAACGTCCCCTATTTTTAGCCTCGAAATTAGCATAATGTATTAGTTGATTCACAATATACCTGGGTGTGAACTGTGCACCTATTGCTATAATAGAGCGTTGTACACAATGTAGGTCGTGAAGTAGAATAGTGCTATAAATTTGCTCCCTAATCTGTAAGGCTCATTTTGATGTGTTAATCTAGTTTCCTCAACAAGTATTTTAAGTGAATTATTTGATGAAAAATTCCTAAGGGGGGAAACATATATATATTCTTTTTTTGTACGAACAGTAGGTTGTGAAGTAGAAATATACATTCAATTCTTAACCTAGCGCGTATGACTCGTTGCTTATTGTTTTACACTAGTGTACTGAACATGTACTGTAATAGAACTATTGTATGAATACCATCCTACAGAGAGAAAGAAATGTTTTTTCTTTCTTTCCTTCTTTCTTGTAAACATCTAGTTAGCTAATCATCAAGAATCTTAGTCGCTTAATTTCAACTTTCTCTTGCAGAAGATTGAATATGAGAAAAGGGGTTAAGAAAAAAGCAGTTAGCAGAGTGCCCGTATTTGCTATGGCTACATTTACTATCCAAACTGATGAGAAGCTATGATTTATAATTATTGGAACTAGTTGGACCCGTGAAACTTTCACGGATTCGCAACTCCTCCAGACGGACCCGTGAAACGTTCATATTTTAGCACTTATTCAACTTATTCTTCAACTCAAGGACTCGATGCGTGTTATATTAAGTTCATCCTCTTGGTTGATAATAATATCCATAATTCCCTGCTGTGGAGTAGCCAGGGGAAGATCGTGGGGGACACACTCCCTCCCTAAAAAGTTACACGCGCCCTTCACTGGAAATGAGGCCTTGNTAAAAAGTTACGCGTGGCCTTCACTGGAAATGAGGCCGTGAAAAAATTTACTGCTTAGGGCCTAGCTTTTGTGTCTCGCTGCCCCCCCCCCCTAGTTGAATTTTGCTAGCACTCTTAGTGCCCACGCCCACATAGAGATTTTTCAAATCCCAAGCCGTTAATTCAGAAGAGCTCAGGTGCATTAAAATTATTAAAAAGTACCTTGCTCAGCTGCACATGACTGCTGACCTCCGCGTATCATTGGACCCGTGGAATATTTACTTAAGTTAGCAGAACTCGTGGAACGTTCCCTGTCTGACTTAAGGCGCTTCAGATATATCAGTGAAAGCTTCACATCGTACCATGGCAATTCCCCGTCAACATCACAAACAACACCGAGATTCGATGGATGATTTCTTATACGACCAGCCTTTTTGCTGATAGTTACTGAAGCTGCCCTTGTCTCAATGGCCCGTGGATTATATTATAAGTTGCTCTGTCTAACTGGACCCGTTCAATTCCTTTGGTAGTAAACCACGGTACAGGTTCCCAAAGAATTTTTCTTAGAAATTTCGGGTGTAAAAACAATTAAAAAGACCTGGCCTGTGGCCGAGAGATAAGTCACCAGCCGTATCACAGATACGCCAGCTTCCCAAACTGAATAAAGCTCGAATTTCCTTCTATCTATTAATGATGAAGAACGTGACACAAAAGGTAAGTACGTACGTAGGTACTAGCGTATTAATATATAGATATAAAATCCTTTGAAAAACTTGAAAATACTTCAAATTACCAATATAACTTGACAGAATTAGCTAGCTACTACCTAATTAAAAACAGAATAATGAATTGAAGAAAGCGAAATTGCTATAAAATCCTTTGAAACTTAGAAACACTTCAAAATACAAAAAAAACTCGATAGAAATGCCTAGCTATTAGCTAATTAAAAGCAGAGTAATGAACTAAAGACAATGAATGATATGGCTATATGTCTACATCCTTCTCATGAGCTCACTAGCTATCTAATAGCAACTTTAACAACTACTTCTAATTTTAGTAGCTGCTAGCATACCAGAATGTAACTAGAAATGTATCTCTGAAATGAAATAACACGAAATTCAATAGGTTATAGTTTTTTTATAAACATAAGCTCTAATTGATCCTAACTGTCTTAACTGTCAAGAATATTCCTAAATAGAAACACATTAACTCATCCTCTCAGTTTTGTATTTGAAATTTAGTAATTTTCAGAAATAAACTGCTTATCTTACAATATTTATGAACAAAATCTAGATAAATGGAATATAAACCAAATAAAGAAAATATTTTTGTTGGTTTAAACCCGGTTTTTTATATATAATTTGAACCAAATGCTTTAAACTAGCCAACCCCGTTCAGCTGAGCATAGACCACACGCTATATGACCTTCCACGCCTGCCCATGCGGGTCATCATGCAAAAACAGCTTCTTTGGTTTTTTTTCTAACTCATATTCAACACTCAGCTACTAAGCAAAATCAATTTATATGTTGGCTGGTTCCGTGAATACGTGATTGAAATGAATTGGTTTAAAAATTGTCGATCACAGATAGTCAGGAAGTTCAAAAATTGTCCGACAAGTATTGGAAACAGCACTCTCCGCAGCTTCGGAACCATCCTTCGTAGCTTGTTATTCAACAACTAGCCACCACATTCCTCAAAAGAATTTTTTTTTTATTTTCTCTGTACAAAAAAGCCTATCGTAATACTGTACGTCAGCAACCCAACGAGTATGCTACAACCGATCGTTTTACTCATTCAATCAACCCTTTGGTTGGACGTTTTCCGTTAAGACGTCTGTGAGTTCTTGTCGTTGCTAGCAGGAAGCATTAGGTCGAGCGAACTGAAGAGATTTTCTCCGGGAATGAGCCCCACTGTCCGGCTACCTTCAATAATTCTTGATAAAATTAAGAAACAGTGGCACATTAGAGAACGTACTATGCCTACTTGAAAATTCTCCGTTAGCTAACATATAGTATATGATATTTTTCGTAGATATTAATGCAGAATTGCTTCATTGAGCATTTCGTTTCCTTCAGGTATTCCATTCTATCCAAATATTTGGTAATTCTAAAAAACACATTTCAAGATTTGATTGAGGTTGTGGCACTGATGCATGGACGAAATCAATTCGCCGATTGCAATCAAGGTAATCTAATTAGATAAGCTTTAACTTGTCTAGAGTTTCAGTTCGTTTTGCCATCCATTATGGGTGAAGTTTCAAGTGCCAGTAATACCTATTACTCATTCCTGCGGAGCGCAACCAGCTTGGGATTAGTGACCAAAATTCGATTAAATGGAGCAAAATAGAGCACAGCATACAATATTAAATTATGGAAAAGCAAAGGCGAACCGGAGTTGATCAAACGGATTGAAGTAAACGAATAAGTCAGGCTTTAAGTGCAGTGAAGTTGATCTACACCGGCGTATCTGAAGACTAGAGCAGAACATCTTATTTCCATATTCATTCGAAGAAAGTACCTATTTAAAGTTTAAACAGAAACCCAGATTTCTTTACCCTCATCCATACAGTAGTACATTTGAAATAAAAAAAAAACGCCAGATTTCTTTTTCCTCTCGAATAAAGGATCCCTACACGGGCATATTTGATGTTTAACTCAGAACTTTTCTTTCCATTTTTTTTTTCAAATAAAATATTCGACTCGAGAGTAAGTGGGATCTTGCACTCGATGTTTTGCCAACCCATGTGCATAAAAATGACTACTGGCGCTCCTGGTCTGTTAATTCAATGAAATATTTTGCAAAGGAAAGCCTGCGGCGCCGCCGCTGCCAACGCTTTGAAGAGAAGATTTTCCGCGCCGAGAACATCTCTATTACCTCTATTTTTCTGCACTCCCGAAGATATTTATGCTAGCTGCAAAAAGTTTAATTCTAGAGAGAATTCAATGTTCTCGGCATCACCGTGTAAGCTGTGAGGAAAAGTACTGCGTCAGAAAAAGCTTGATTACTGCTAAGTTTTAAAAGTAGTAGTGGAGAGAATTACCTTGAAAATAGATAAGATATATAGCTGGGAATAAATATGGATGAGATGAATGCTGAGATCAATAGTTGTGTTATCTGCCTACACGTTTTGTTAACTTCTTAATATTACTCGCATTAATTAATCTTCCCATCTGGTAGGTATAGTATTGTTTGAACTATTGTGCATTGACCACGCAGTAGAGAAAGGGTTAATGGGGTATTTGTTTACACTATGTGTTTAACAGCATTTAGTTTGCTATCGAATTAATGGGATACGTTGAGCTGTCGAGTTTTGCAAAACTCTTATTTTACTTCATTCTTACATGTTGCCCATCAACTTTGGAGCAAAAATAATTCTCCGCTACTTTGACTTTAAAATTATTCTTTTCGGACATTAATCAGTAGCATCATATAGTCGCATTGAGTACGTACAGTACACCATAATGGTAGTAATTAGAATTAGGATATGTATTGTTCTACGCGCGGGCCACAATGAGTTGGACATCAAGGGCTTCATCGTGATCAAAGCATCGCAGCTAGTGGCGAGTGATTGACTGTAGACACTCGTAGCAGACTTCTGAGAAGTCTTTGTTGAAGACACCAACGAGATCGTTCTGATTGTTCAAGTCCAAATCCATCGTGTGGTTTTCTTCACCTGAGAAAACAACGGTGTGATTCATTCTTGTAGAGAAACAGTTACCAAAGGTCTTCCCACATGCCTCAAGCCCTTACCACCCTGATTATTGGCGGTCCTAAGCATTGTGGTTCAGAGATGTTTATTATTACCTCCGCCAAGGAGTTTATGTTTTCGTCGTGTTTGTCTATCACCAAGATAATTAAACAATGTATGAGCCGATTTTGACAAAATTGCAGGGATTTTTGTGTATGTTAGGAGAAACAGATGATTACCTTTTGGTGAAGATCCGTCTATCCGTTTGTTTGTGTATTTGTCTGCCCCATTTTTGTCAATGCAATGACTCAAAAAGTTATGGGCGGATTTTTATGAAATTCACATGAGTTTTTAGGTATATAACGAAGAGTTACTGATCAAATTTTGGTAATGACCCGTAT
>LQNS02277219.1:6591220-6612856 GCA_001587735.2 Parhyale hawaiensis | reverse complement strand
TTGGAGCAAATCAAATTTCGTTTGGAGCAAATCTATTTTCGTTTGGAGCAAATCTAAATTCGTCTGGAGCAAATCTATTTTCGTTTGGAGCAAATCAAAATTCGTCTGGAGCAATTCTATTTTCATTTAGAGCAAATCAAAATTCGTCTGGAGCAAATCTATTTTCGTTTGGAGCAAATCTAATTTCGTCTGGAGCAATTTTATTTTCATTTGGAGCAAATCAACTTGTAAATGGTATAGTCTAGATTATAATAAGTGAGCTGTCTGTCCGTCTGTCCGAAGACTTCCAAAAACTGTATCCAGGATACGAACCCGGGAACGGGTTATTAATTAGTATAGGCCTGGTCACGGGCCTTTTTGAACGTGTTGGCCTTTGTTCAGTTGGTGGACGTTGTGGACTTAGTGAAGTAGGTGAATTTTGTAGAAGTGCAAACTTTTTCGATCGGATGATAAGATATTTTTAAATATATATTTTCATGAATTATTCAACAAAAGGGTTGCGTTTGATGGTCTTGTTTTATTAGTAACAATGTTCTATATTTGAGCTGGGGACAGATGTAGTGAACACGTGCACGCAATGTATTGTTGCCAATCGATCATCTGCTTGGTTATGTTCAGAATATGTTCAAGCGCAAGACCCATAGCTAATGCTATATGCTGGATCCTTGTGATGCAGTAAATTTTTTACTCTTTCTAGTTCTTTGAAGTCATCACTATAGTCAATTGAGAATACTGTAGGGTCAGTATACAATCCACAACTTACGTACAAATGTATGCATAGATCAGGCAAGTGCCACTCAGGCTAGGCGAGGCAGGCAGTGCTTCCCTGCACAAAAGATGCTCGCAGTTACATTCAATGAATAATATGATGGTTATATCGCATAATTATATCGCAGAAAATCCAAATTATTTGATTTTCGTACATAAAGTAGGTATGATTTGCATCTGCCTCGAAATCTGTAGGACTGTGAAGGGAAAATTCTGCGTGCCTTCACGTATATACGTGTGGGTGTGCGCTGCGCCTCGCTCTTGAGAGCTCTAACTAGCTTTCCCTCACATATGTTTGTTTTAAATTGGATAGTGTTTATTTGAAGATGGTTATGACGAGAAGAAAGGTGTTATAACAAAAGGCAGTTCGGGACCCGAACCTATCTAAAACTAAAGAAATAAACGAAAGACATTACAACGCTGCCGGCCAAACCCATTTAAACTTTGTCAAGCTGGATTTTCGAATGCTACCTCAAACAAAAGTTGCTCCAAAGCTGTTGAAGTTTCAGCATCTACTATTAATTCTTGCCGTTACAACTCTTTTTATAGACAAGTATTCTGCATTGAAAATAATAAAAATTTAACCTAGGAGAAGAACGCTCAATGAAAAACTTTCGTCAATTACAAGAAAGACTACACAAACTGGAACAACACCCTACTATCGACTTCTATGCTAAAAAGAAAGAGAGAGATGAGGGGATTTCGTCAACCAAATATCCCAAAAATTTGCATTTTCAATAAACAGAATATTATAAAATTTTCCACGTTCTAGAACATGTTTTGGTAATGTCAACCCAAAGCATATTCCCACGGCACGTGTCCGATATAAATACCTATATTTCTACTATACACTGTAATTGTGATGTGCATTCGATTTTTCTCCTTTGCTTTACAATATTTAATATTTAAACATATGAAGCGAATGGAAAAGCCTAATCTCAAAGAAACACAAGAAGCGGAGCGTGGTACTGCTGAAGCGTTCTTGGGTGGCTCCACCGTCCCATCAACTTTTCTGCATTTCTGTAGCTCGTCTTTCGTTGACCAAAAAAATTGCCGCAATATGCGAGTGCCATTCATGAGTTGAATGATAAATGGCTCTCGATCATGGCCTTTGTTTATGCGCTCCAAGTCTATAAAGGTGCCACCAAGGCTGCTGCGTTATGCAGTTACATAATTTCTTTCCTAATGGCACTCTTTGTCATAAGTGCCGACACAAGTTTCTTTATCCTTGATGGATAACAAACGTATGTCAGTTATTGCAGTAATGCTAAGAGAGTACAGAGACCGAGTAAATGATTAGGCAGCCGAAGTTATGATTGAAATTACTGAGTTTATCTCGTCTGCTGTTGCAGCGATCTCTTTTTGTAGCGAACATCGTGCTGTAACTAAAGCTCATCGTTTACAGCAGCGATGTATGCACAGCCGCACAGCCTAATAAATACCTTTCTCATTGAGTTCATGTTCTTCCTAAAGTTTAAGTTAACTGTGTACTGCCTGTTATCCTTGTTGAAGGTGTTTTAATACTATATATACTGTTCATATGTGAAACCAGTTGTTAATATGAGCAGCTTGAAGTTAATGCATTTCTTTTGCAATAATGAAATACAGTTACAGCTGGCACCTTCGTGAATATCATTGAGTCTTCCCGTATGCTTCATCGTTCTCAACTCTAAATCTGTTGCAACAGTCATCCACAGCCGATATCTTTCATGATATTAATAATGTTCATATATCATATAGCCTTGTTTTTCTAAGATACACATATTTCGTGACTGCAATATCTTCCACAAGATACACGAATTGCCTTTTTCGTGCCTGTCTTTCATAAAAGACAGTATATATGTATAAATATTTGCCAAAAGAAACGGGCAAGAACTGGTTTCTAACGTCCGTTATGAAGAGCAATGAGCATCAAGGGCTGCGTTATAACGTTATTATGATCGATTAACTGCCCGAGTAACCTGTCACGCTTCGGTATACCAATGTTACACGTAGATCGCCGAGACTCGTTCGTTCTAGTGCACTGCGTCTAATCCATGAAATGGTCAATTTATCTCCATATACATGCTATTCAGTGGTCTAATCGATATGGGATTTTTTCTAGTCTTTTGTACTTTCTGGCCGTTCCTGAATTCCGTTCCATTATCTGGGTAGATTGAAACCTCTACCTGTTGTGCTTAGGCGAGCATCTTGCATGGCATTTATCTTATACAAGAAATAAGGAAAGTGTATTCAGTACACGCGTGCGTCACTACGTGAAGGCGTCAGATATTAATAGGACGAATGCAAATTAAGCTGGACTCATAAGTTTACCTCACTTGAACTTTGGAAGGTTTGGTTTACGTTTTAGACGTTATTCGCCGACAGAGTGTGCTGAAACTGCTGAAAACTTCACTCTCTCGAGCATCATTCATATTTCGGTGGTCTCAGAGGGAATCGATTTGAGTTAATAAAACGCCTGTAAGGCGATCCGAAGTGGTGCACATGACAGCAACGCTCGTGACTGAATTTTCAGTCGAGTTACTTCTAAAGAGCTTAGCTTAATGCCTTGACTTTGCAAGTCCGTGATGTCTCAATCAACTCAAACCGTGGCGAGCAGGTTAGTTTTAGCCCAAGCAAAATTTTTGGCCGTCCCAATAGCTAAAAATTAGTAAACAGCATCAGGGACGGCCGAAAACTCTTTTAAGGCAGTGAGGTGTAAAAAATGGGCACTTCGATTATGACGGAGGCTCTACAGCTGGGGTTGTTCGTACCCCCTGGAAGCGCGAAATAGCATTTTAAGGGATGCGAAATCTTGGATTATGCAACTTAATTTAGCATTAGTATACACAATTTTTAGCACACATTGATGGCTTTCTAGGGGTGCCAGGCGAATAAATGGCCAGGAACCCCTAAATATTTCCTCTGGTAACATGACATATAATATCTTCCTCACTTTATGTTGCATTGCTCAACTGGCTGACAATTATTCTGAATTTTGCCAACGGTTAGGTTTGTTTCACTTATAATATTTATTGTTAGTTTTCATTTTATCGTTGAAGAGACTGTCAGTTGCGAACTTTCGTTGTATCTTGTACATTTTCAACTGATGAAGATGGACGAAGAACCGAAACAATTATAAAGTGAGAGTAGAAGCAAAATCGCCTTTACTGCACCGTCCAACTGGGGAAGCTATATGCGCAGGTTCGCGATGCAGAGAGATGCCCACACTCTCCTAAAAGAGTGTACGGCTGCAGCCGACCTCAGGCTGTCCGAGCTATGGTGTCATATAGACAATGGGCAAGATCGATATCTGCGCTCCCTATGCTAAGGCCTGTTCTCCCAGTGACTGCGAAAGAAGTAAATTGGTGACGCTAGATTCCATGGCATCAAGACTTTCCCTCCCTGGTTGGGGATCGGTTATCTGATCTCTTGATAACGAATGAGAAAATCAGTAATATTAGCCACAAAGCTACTGCGGGTAGTAATGAAATGTTTCTTAGAACGATCGTGTTCGCTTTAATATTTCTACCAACAACTTTTACATTGACTTACCTGTGAGTGCTACCCTCACATTTCTCTTCTAATGGTAGCATTCACTGAGAAATTAACTCACTATTACGCTGCTTTCACTTTAACTATTAACTATGCAAATAGTTATTTCTGCTATAAAATGCAAATAGAGATGAATGTACTTGGCATATATATGTACACATAAAAAGGAGATTAGGTCTACATTTAGTGAGATGAAATATTTTTCACAGACATCTGGAGTTTTGTAAATTGCGATTTTACAACAGTTATCAACGAGCTGTGTGAAGGCTGTTCAACTTTATTATGTAAGTAAATAATCTTCAGCAAACATGGCCAAAAAAGGTCGGTTTTACTTATACTCATCGTGTTCGAAATGCTCCCAGGCTTAGTACAGCCATATCTATGCTGGAACTATGTAAAAGTATGAATCGTGACCATCGAACCATCACGGATTTTGTGTATTGCAGCAAGATGAGGAGGAAAATAATAAAAAAACATAATTTGAGGAAGCTATGAACACTAGATATTGGCAAACTAATGATTCGGATGTGAAAGACACCCCATGGAACGACTAAGGATGTTTTTGATAATGTTGGCTTCCATTAACAACATCACAACACCAAAAGGCTAGAATGGGCGCACCGATATCTGATTCTGGCGACGAATTTTAATTATGGAACATATACGGATGAGTGTCCTGTGGCGCCGATGGGTCGTGTGGTTGGTCATTTTGTTGGATACTGAAGGGGCATCAACCAAAATTTCGGACTCGTCGTAAGCAAGGTGGTGGAGGAATAATATTTTAGGTGAAAGTCAAAAGCAGTTTCAAATTGACCGATACAAGGTAAGCCAAGAAGTAAGTTTTAGTTGAGAGCTTACTGTGAGCTCTTTGACCAACCGGTGTCCTCGCTAAGACCACGGTTTTTCAACCTGATAATGCACGCCCTTGTCCTGTAAAATATTAACCCTTCCTTCTCATTTGACCAATGCCTTACGGTGAACTTTGGGAAGAAGAAATAGTATGTTTCTGCATAATGTGATGAATATCCATTATTCTAAAACAAATATTGTTCCTAACTGTAACTGTGTGCTCCATATATGAGGCCGATGGATTGATTCTTCATACTAGTATAAAAGTAGCGTAATGCTCCGCTTTTATTTTATAAGCCACTAACAATGTTGTTCCACATTTGCATAATCAAGTTGAACGGTAATGACGTATCCATTCGGGAAAAAATAATACTATAAATATTTTTCTTTTGTATTCCGAACATATCTGGCCATCACATTGAAGTTCCAATTTGCAAAAAAATAGCGTATAATAACAGGATTGCAAAAATCCTAATGTATAGAAAGTATTAAAAAAATTGATATGCATAATCAAGGCGGCTGCGCTGTAGTCCTTGCTACAAGTTTCGAATTGAATGACTAAAGCAACGGCACCTCGACGTGATGCTGCTGCGTACACGTGGGCAGCGAGCATTACCTCACGTGAACCTTGTCTGAACGTCTTCTTTGTACCTGACTATATACAGCTTTCTTATGATCACCCACGAGCGCAGCGAAGAGCTGTGATGCTGTTTCCGTTGAAGATTCAAGTATCTCTGTTTGTATATATGTCTGTTCACCCAAAAATGGGGAGAAGGAGTTGAGCAATGTTAACATTTTTTTTACAGAGAGTCAGATGGGTTTTCACCTAGGTGTGAAAATATGCCAAAACTCTAGAGTTAGCTGGCCCTCGAAAATAACGGCATCGAAACTTGTCCCTCCCTGCTGGTGATGGTCTAACGTAACGAGGCGTTCTAGTTCACTGCTGCAACAGTTGATCGTAGAGTTAGATGTAGACTGCATTTTTGAATTGCAATCTATTTCATTTTCCGGGAGCATATCATTGATGAATAGGCGAGTAACTGACATGAGGCTTTGTCACGCTCGATTAAATAATTATTGCGCACCGAAAACAAGAGCCTATGTTCAGGATGCGGCTAGCAACACTGGTTGAGATTCTTTAGGCTTTCATTGGATACACTCAATAAAAAAAATGGCTTCTAATGGCGTATTAACGGCAAAGTCGTTAGGTTAACAAGTACCTAGTGTTCGGCGCTGTATGAAAAGAAAGGTACCAGTTGTTATTAAGCAATAGAGTATCGTTTTGAAAAACAACCTTTCGTTGGCATGAGCTTGAGGAATGTGGCTTAAAGACTATGACTGTCTTGAATGTATTATTGCCAAGAGCTCGTCGAGAAAACTTTGGGCATGTTCAATTCGGCGCCAAATTTGAGCTTCCGAAGCTTGGCTTGTTCGAAACTCCAGGCAGGTGCTCCGGCTTCGATCTGCGGAATGGAGTTTCAGACAATTATCCTTAATCGGTTATCCTTGAGACTTTCAGAAACCCAATCTTGCGTTGCATAGGCTTAACGGAATCAGGTTTCCTCTTGGACTTGAAAAACATTTCAGAAGGACAAATTTACTGCTTCTATATAAAGTTTTGGACAACTTTCGGCGTCGAATCGAACGTGCCCTGAATGATATTTTGTTGCCATGTGAATAACAGCATTCAAGAAACCGACTCATTCGTCAAACAAATGTGTGATGATGACATCGGTAAGCAGTAGAACTTTTTGTTGCTATGTGAATTACAAAACTGTTCCGAACTTAGCATTTTCGTTGCGCTATGAAAGGCCACAATGATGTAGAGATAGAGAATACAGTCTTTCTCTTGTCCGTGTCGAGAATAGTACTTCATTCGTGTGTGAATAGCAGCGCACGTCAAAATAAACAGTCCCTCGTGTGTCTGTGGATGGCAGCATTTGACATCGACATATCCGCAGGCAGCTTGCCGGGGCTTGCTCAGCTCGGCCGAGTTGTTTCAATATTTTATGTCCCTGCGGGCACTTCTTGTGAAAGTTTTGGTGCTTTACGACGCTCCATAAAACCGATCGGACTGACTTCACCTGAGACGATGGCGCGCAATACTTGCCCACGTACGGTTCTGTGAGCTACTTTTGGGGCTTGGAAGGCTGCTGTGGCTGCGCAATGTGAAAAATATATGTGAACGTAAGGGGAAAATTTTGCATGAAATTGTAATGTTTTATTTTTTTCCAGACAATCTTTCGCTATTCGAAAGTTAGTTGCATTGGTGTTGTGCAGTGTTATGTAGTAGCTCATAGAGGGCCGAGGCGTAAGTTCCGGCTTCTCTTTGGGAATGGGCCTATTGGTTTGTCTACTGCCGCCTATCTAATCTACTAGAATTCTCCAAGCTGATATTTAATTAACATTGACACACCCACTCATATATTATATATATATATATATATAAATAAGAAAGTACGTAATTTTTCAGATTATTAATTGACATGGTAGACGGATGAGTTCCTTTCTATGAACGTGCGGTCGTAGCTTACATGACCCTGTCATGGTACGACGGACAGAGACAGAACTGCGTTTGGTTGCTATGATTCTGTGCCGTCTTTGCTTGGTGTTAAGAGTATCGGTGTGGTAAAATGAAGGTCCCCGGTTCAAGTCCTGGCCCGATCCCTTGTATATACACATATAGTTAAAAATTATAAAACGTACGCATACATACAGTATGTGTACGATAGAGGACGGAGTGTTTGCATATTAGAGACCACAGAGTTGATACGCTATATAGATGCTGATTATTACCTCCGCCAAGGAGGTAATATTTTCGTCGGGTTTCTTTGTCTGTCCACATGTTTATCTGTCTTTCTATCTGTCTGCAATCAAGATAACTCAGAAAGTTATAGACGGATTTTAACGAAATTTACTGGGATTGTTAGCTATGTTAGGATCAACAGATGATTAACTTTGGGTGAAGATCTGTCCATCCGTTTGTTTGTTTTTCTGCCTCATTTTTGTCAATGCCATAACTCAAAAAGTTATGGATGAATTTTTATGAAATTTACGTGAGTTTATAGGTATATCACGAAGAGTAAATAACCAAATATTTGAAATGATCCGTTTGTTCGTTCGTTTGTCACTGTGTTCAATTTTATGCTTGTTAGACAATAACTCAAAAATAATGAATGGATCCTTATGAAGTGTACAGAAGTTGTTAGTAATGTTGAGAGACACAAATGATTAAATTTTGGTGCAGATCGGCTGGTTAGTTTGTATATTGGACTCAAGTTTGTCATAATGTTGGTTAGCAGCATAACTGAAAAAGTTATGAACAGATCTTCAGGAAAATTTCGCACACTGTTATCACTACCAAAAATCAAAAATAATTAAATTTTAGAGTTGATACAAAGAAAATTATGGTTTCAGAGACAATTAGAATATTTCGTAACCGTTGTCTCGCTTCTCGGAGGTGTGCGCATTCAGAGTGCTTTAGTTTTTAATACGTCAAAATTATAATCAATTCACATTATAATGACCAAAGCGCATTTATCTGTTTATCTGCTGACCCATTTATCTATGTGTTCATAGATTCATTGGTCTGTTCATTTTTTATTCAGTTATTTGTTTGCTGCTCATTCATTAAAGTATCTATTTATTCGTCTGTTCATTTTCTGCACAGCTTTGTTCAAAACTGATACACGGAAATGTGACCAGGTTGCTGATGTAATGGCAAGCACATATTCGAAGCGAGTCAACTTTGCATCACAACCTTGCATGTGAAGGATGGTGAATTTCTATGTACAAGACTCAATATTTGAACTCACGTCCAATTTTGTTTTACCGGCACACGCCTGACTAGGAGATGGGTGCAAAGCCTACCATTAGTTTCCTGGGAAGATCGATTTAAGATAGCTTATGGGCTATTTCCTGAATTATTTACGATACGTTTAAGGTACACGATTTCTTATCTTAGTCACCACCTTCACGAATAGGGAATCTTTTTTTTTAACGGATCACTTATGCTAGAAAGAGACACGAAGCTGTTTGTTTTGACTGTTTCAGTCTACCCTGAAATGTATTTATTTAAGATTTTTGTGGCTTTATTGAGGGCATGACACAACGAAAAATTCGAATTTAATTTTTTTTACCTTATGTTCTTTACTTGTTTTATTACAATTTTAGTGATTACCATGATGATATTGAGATCGATATTTCTCTTGTTCATGCATTTCAAATCTGTTAGATATTACGTATATACAACCACCACTGAGTTCTAATATTTTCTACAGACCTGTTAACCGATCCCGATATCTTGGATATACGGGCATAATCACGTGAGGTTTTTTGCCGTACTGGCATCTCAAATCAGTTCAATGTCGCGGTAAATGAGGAACATTATTTTTTCTTACGCACAGCTAGATGTGGCACTGATATGGAGATCGTTATTTCTTCCGTTCATGTGTGTCGCTGCAAATGGATACCGTTTTACTATTTGTTATTGAAATCATTATATATTTTGCTCCTGCATATTAACTCAGTTGGATGTCACTTTGCCAGTTAAATCACTTTTTCTCTCTTATACAGTATGTGCATTGTAACTTTTCAACTAGTTGTTGCTTTGCTATTGAAATTAATCCTTTCGCTCCAATATTCCAGCTCATGCAGTTGGGCAGGTCGCATAGCTTATTGATATCATTGAGTATTAATTTTATTCACTCATGTTAACCTAGTTGAACACACTACAGATAAGTACATCACTGAATGTTCTTTCTTAGTTACATTTCAACTCAGTTGAATATAACATCCATATTAAGGTCATTACTCCTTTCTCTTTTTACATCCTATCTCAGTTGGATATCTCGTATATAGGACCGTCTTTCTATATACACTTTGGCTCCACATCTCAAACTCAGTTGGATATCTCGCGCAGTTCCTCGAGGTATAGCCGCTGACAAGATGGAAGCTGAGCGCGCGGGAGGTCTTCGCACGGACATCTTCTGGCCATTATCCTTTGAGTGTTCTCTACCTCATCTATCAACACTTAAACCATCGTAAACTCGGCGTCCCTGTCTGAACATCGGCCATAAAGAAAAGCCTCGAGTCCACCCCAACTTCTCTAATCCCACTCGAGATGGTTTTGCATGGAATGCCGAGTGGCAAGGCCAAGTCTTTCGCAGTAAATGTGTGCAAAAGAAATACATTTTGTTTCAGGGTAGCTATGGCTAGCGGCAAGGCCGAAGTCTTATTCACTATCTGTGTACAATGTCAATACATTGTCATTTTGGGCATAGCTGATGTCTTTCTCCATATCTGTGTAAAAAAAATGTTTCTGGGCATGGCTAGCGATAAGGTGTACAAAATAAATACATTTTATTTCAGGGTATGGCAGCGGCAAGGCCGAAGTCTTCCTCAGTATCTGCGTACAAAACAAATACATTTTGTTCCAGAACTTGGCGAGCGTTAAGGCCGAAGTCTTTCTATATAATTACCTGAGTGCAAATAAATTCGTTTCTATTTCACCGTTACATGAAATTGCAAAAATCCACTTTATCCAAATGAAATGAGAATATTTAGCTTTTCGTTAACATCTGCTGTAGCTATCTTCATTGTGCGTGTCAGTCACCCATGCTACACCTTTAGTAATGCAAAAATGCTATTGTTGAAAGATTTTTTTCGAAAATCATAGCTTGACTTTTGGAATCAATGCAACATTGCACTGTCACTGAATTTGCAAAGCAGGCTGACGCTCGAGTCAACTGAGCTAGTGCACTGAGTGCTCCTGTTCTGTAGAGACGCGGAATAATTGTTCTCTATTGCGATGAACGTGCAGATGTTTCTATGTAGGCAGCAGCGTATTGACTCGCATTTTGGGGTCTCAATAGAGGGAATATTATTAGCTCCGCCAAGGAAGTTATGTTTTCGCCGTGTTTGTCTCTTTATCTGTCTGTCACCAAGATAACACAAAAAGTTATGAACCGATTTGGATGAAATTTACAGGGATTGTTAGGCATGTTAGGAGGAAAAGATAATTAACTTTTGGTGAAGATATGTTCATCCGTTTGTTTGTCTGCCTCATGTTTCTCAATGCCATAACTCAAAAAGTTATGAATGGATTTTTATGAAATTAACGTGAGATGTTAGGTATGTAACAAAGAGTAGATGACCAAATTTTGGTAATGATCCATTTGTTCGTTCGTTTGTCACTGTTTTTAATTCTATGCTTGATAGCACAATATCTCAAAAAATATTGAATGGATCTTTATGAAATTTATAGGGGTCATTAGCAATGTTGAATGACGTAAATGATTGAATTTTGGTGCAGATCAGTTTGTTCTTTTGTATGTTTGACTCATGTTTGTCCTAACGTTTGTAAGCAGTATAACTAAAAAATTATCAATAGATCTTCAAGAAAATTGCACAAGCTGTTGTTATTATTATCAAAAGGCACAAATGATTAGATCGAGGAGTTTATTCAAAGAAAATTATAGTCTCAGAGCCAATTTGAAGTTTTTGCTACCGATGCCGTGCTTAGCGGAGGTATGCGCTCTCAGAGTGCTCTAGTTTTTTTTCCTGTATCACAGATGATAAAGAAGTGGACTTATTTCCCTGTATTTAAACTGTCATGGTTTTCTTCCAATATCAGCGTATTAAATTTTACTCAACATTCTTCAGTCATAAGACATGAGTTCTCTCACTTCATAATGAGAGCTGATATACTTCATACTGACAGCACACTAAAAAAATTCGTATAATTAGTTTCGTCTGCAAAAAATAAAACACTTCTTTCTTGATAATTTAATCAACAAGAATTTTCACAGCGACCTATTCTTACGAAACGTTTTTAACTTGCAACGTGTGTTGACTCGAACAATCCTCCTCTCTTATGAATCTTAAGCAATTTCTACTGCTATCATGACGGTAACGATGTAGTTTTATGGACAGCAAGACTACTTCCTACCATACGTAAAACAAGCTGAATTTTGGCTTGTCTCTTTGAGTCCTCTATAGTTATAGTCATCATTAGCTGTTACCGTGATAGCGCTTGTTTTTCGTTAAAAGTTAGCTTTAGATACGATTTCAGTGGTCCGCAGTCCACATTCAGTCATTAACGATTATTTTTTTTATATTTACTATTTTTTCCTGATTAGCCGGTAAATACACTTACCGGTGGCCTGACAGAAAAATTCGTGCTCTTCTCACAAGTCCGTCGAACGGGTTGAATTTTAAGCGATGAGTGATCACTATTTTTTTCTTATTCGTAATATCACCCCTTATTGACAGCAAAAGTTAACTCTCATAGGCACGTTGTCCATTTTGATTCGCCAAGAATTTATTAGTTATGTATCTATTCATTTATTTTTTGCATAGCTGGAAAAGATGTCTATTTATTGATAGCAATATTGAAATATCTTCTCACAAGCCCACTGTCCATTTTGAGTCATCAGCGATTTTTTATTCAAGTACCTAAATGTTTATTTATATTTTTGTATTGGTGGCGATGATGTCTTTTTATTGACAGCAAAATTGGGACCTCGTCTCCCAGGTTCACTATCCGCCTTTCGTCTGTTCGCCTCATCATTCCGGCTCAAATCCGCAAATCCGCGCGTCTCAGCCGCGGATTACGAAGCTCCCGGGCAATCAGAAGAAACCGAGACTGAAACGAAGCTCGCAGATACCCGGCGAGGCTACGATTAGAGGGTCGCCAACATTTTTTCTCCTGTTTTTATACTGGTAAGGGGGAAATGTAGTGACCTTGGGAAAATTCTGCTATTGAATATCATGTTCGGAATTTGTGGGCACTTAGCAACCAATATCTATAGGGGCGACATATGATAGGATCTGATGCTCGGCATTAATTTTTTGACTGGGTGGATATCTTATTGGAAATTTGTAGGCTGTCAATCGTTCTCTGTAGGAGCAGCAAGAGGTAATATCCGATAATCGCCTAAGGTGTTCCGATCGTGTACACAGTCGATAACTTTTGACAAGCAGCTGATATTATCTGATGCTCTCTCGGCTACAGACATAGAGTGTGAACCTAAAATTTTCCGTTGGCGCTAAGCCTTTAGGGAAGCAGTCAGAGATATCTCGTAGTCAGTTTTCTGATAGATAAGAGCTTGTTGTCAGATATCGAAGAGAAGATCGTCTAAATTGGCCCTAAATTATGCAGTATAATGTGATGCTTTACTCATGTAACTTTGGGCCGACGTAGCTAAAGTGCAGGTATTTTCGTCACGTTGTCGTCACGTTGGTTTGTTACCTCGACTTGAGCTAGGACTGACTGCAACTGTAGACCCAATTCTGTTTTCTTTTAAAAATTGTTCTAAATTGTCGTCTACGCCGTTTATATAATATGTAGTTGGGCTCCATGCAGCTACCTCGTGGCCTGTGTCAATTATTTCCTACCGCCCGGAAAGCACAGGACAAACTCCACCTAGTAGCCGCATGAGGCCCGACTAAAATAAAGAAGGCGGTTCCACTTTTTTTTTGCCAATTTAATAAAAAAAACGTAGTTGGGCCAGTTCGATCCTACTGATACAACAGAGCGAGTAGGGCAGCTTGGCCCTACCCACTCTGAATGATAGGATAATAATTTACCCGAAACTTCACTTCTAAGCATTTAAGTCTTCAACTGGATGAAAATTAAAGGTGTCAGTTACAACTCGATAACGTCTGATGTTGTCGTTTTTGAGCGTTATCTGTGTACAATATGTCCCTAAAGTTCGCTGGCAAGAGGCAAATTCAGCGCTGTATTTACTGTAGGTTATATTACAGCGTGAACTGTGTTAGATTTAATTTTTTTGCAAATTCTACATGAATAAAGGAAGAGCGTAGCTGTGATAAAACAGTGCCGTCAAGCGAAAGAGACCTGCACTATCACACACAGACACACATACAAGTACACACACTATATTATTTGTAATTCAACAAGTACTATCTTAATTAAATACTCGTTAACTAGTTGACCTGTGCGTGAAAAAATTTACGCAATAATTTATGTGTTTGCTTAATATAGGTTGGTGCAGAAGGACTCGGAAGGATTCCTAAGGGTCGGGGCGGAGGTCCTGGATCTGTGGGGGTGGCTCCTGTGTCGCATAGATCCGTCTTCTTTCTCCATCGGTAGCACGTCTTTGTGCTTCACACTGTAGTAGTCTCGTGCTTCTACGTTCCCTATCCAGTCTCCTTCTTCATTCATGCGCGTCTTCTATAGTGAGAGGCCGAAGTAAAATCATGAGTAAAACACTGCAATAAAGTTGAATGCACCTCCAGTCAGCTTGTGTATGTGAACGTACCGTAGCCGTGATACTGCCTTTTAAGCTCATATATTACTTTGATTGAAGTTCAGAAATATTGTCATATGTTTCCTTGGAAGCAGACCCGAAATATACATATAAATGCACGAAGCGTTTTATAATATTAGGATTACGCCGATCCAATCAGAGAGTTTTACCCAATCAGACAGTTTTTGTCGTTTATCCGGTATCATCCGATGACACCTCCAGTTACGTTGGATAAATGCATGCGTTTTTCCGATGGGGGTTTGGCATCACCGCCCTGAAAGCTTTCTCTCTGTTACCCTAGATGGCGGCTGCCCCCACTCGAGGTGCCGCTTCTGTAAGCCGTTCAGTACACTGTGTGCCACTAATGACACGAACCAAATAGTGTTGTACCTACAGGAAACGTCAGATTGCTTGATGCCTTGAATGGCTGATTCAGCTCATAAATATTTAATTAAACACCAAATATCAAGGATCTTCCTATTATCTACTAGCCCAAGATGCGAAAAAATGACGGTCCGGAACTTGCTTTGGAACAACTCAAGTGTAGATGCTTTTGGCCATGATTCTGTAATAATTCGTCCATTATACCTAGTTGCAGCCTGATTTTCCTTTGATATAATAAATTAGATTAGATATTTTTTTAAATAAAATTTTCCTTGCCAGAAATATTAGAGTATCTACTGTATACAAAGGGGATTTGTATGCAGCTACTGTCACAGACTATATAGGTTAGATATAGCTGGTTGTAGACGGAACAGCAGGCACATTCCCAGAGAGGATCCGATAGTCACGCCTCGGCCCTCTGTGAGCTGCTGTCATATTGTAAAAAAAGGTGTAGCTACGATGCGTCATATACGGACATAGTGACGTGCCTCTGGCGAGCTTGTTCGAAGCCAATTGTTTTGAACGACTTTTTGAAAAAGAGTTGAAGGAAAGTGAAAAGATTCACCGGAGAGAACCGAACGTTTCCAGGGCCAAAGAGGTTTCAAAATACAACAAGAGAGGAAACTCCACGGCAGGTTTTATCCCTGTCGCTTCAAAAAAAGCCGCAAGTGGCGCTAGTGTCGCTTTAAGCAGGGGGGTTCAATTTGTTATTTCAATCACCCTCATGTTTTGTCGTACCGAGTCCGATGCGTCGCAATCAAAACTTGCAAAAAATAACGGAAGCAGTTCCCTATCATCAACATGTATTTGACAACGATGTCTTTGATAATTACGAATCATAAATCAAAATACTCTATACCCAATGGTGCAATATTCCTTAGGGATAGGAGCTTAGAGCTCGTTCTGCTAACGAAACCAAAGCTTAGGGCGACATTTCAACAACTCTCAAAGCAGCGGCGTGCAGGAATAAGAACCATTACTGACTCAATACTAAGTTAAACAGCCATATTTAGAAATTTAGGCAATTCTGACGTCTTTAACTTCTAAGTTCGCTGATTCATAAATGTATTGAGCATTGAAAAAATGTTATTTTCAACATTTTGACGCTTATGTTCACGCCACCATATTAGAAATTGTACATAATATGTAGCATTTTAATGTTGCAATGTCTCTATGAGTATTTAATGAAGCTTAATATTATACAGATGTATTGATACTAACGCGCCACCAGAGGGTTACAGAAATCAGGACAAAAAATTCGCATGAGCTTTAAGCTCATGTTGTATTCTAAACTCTTCGCCCGGCTCTGGCTTGCGAGACGCCTCATCCAACAGAAGAAATAGCCGTGTTGTACGAAGTGGGAGCACTAGATGGGACACCTACATATATTATAACAGTAAGTGAAAACTCTAGCGAGTTTTTACCAAGGACTCGGTCTTCTTCCAAGGAAGTATGTGTCATGTGCCATCGCTCATAGAACCAATTAGCCTGCCTGCCAACCTACTTATGCACTTTGGAAATGATTACTGCTTTGCACATTTCGGACTATGGATTATAACAGTTGCTCGCTTAAGAAATTATTTCATGAAGGAAATGGTTGATCAACATCGCGCTTGTTTAAACCAGGGATAAATTTCTGCCTATCTTATCCTCATGCAGGAAAGTGATTCGAATTGTATAAATAAAATACATCTGTATATCTTTTAATGTATCAACACACATTTGTCCTAATGTAGTATTTAATTTCTCTAAATATTGAAAACATTTCTTTTTATATACGTGTAGCATTTTCTGCATGAGGCGACATCAATACATTAACGGCGGGTCAATCGAGCTGGTTAAACTGGGTGTATTGTGTGAAGAAGAATGTCACGGAATGACTGTTAGTTACTATTCTCGATGTTACACTGTATTTTGAAACTGATGAAAGTAATATTATGTATATGCTTTTGCTTCGGCGAAATTTTGTTCGTCAGTTGTATATAGGAAGTCTGTTTATACCGAAAAGATAAGTTTCCTTCAGCCGGCGTTTCTTATCAACGTCATTAAAAATGAGCATCATTACTCAGGGTCCCAGGGCTGAGATTAAGCTCATTAAGTGCTTTTAAAAATTGTGTACTGTTAGTGGATACAATTTATTTTTAGTTAATATGCTTCTCGTAAAACTTGGTGCAGAGGCAAGCTGCTGCTTCACGCTTTGAAAGAGAATAATAGTGCTATAATCGCGCGTTGCGCCTGTCCAGCTAATTCATCATTATTTACCTAAACATACCCCACTAGTGTTGACTAATTGATACATGATTAATGGCCATTTGTTGTCCGGCGAGTCGTGAATGTTTATTATCAAGGGCTGGAATTATCCTGTTGACGTTGGGTTGCTCGACTCGGCGAGCCTGATACGGGGCCCCAGGTAACTGCTGCTCGCGTGCAGGGCACTTGACTGGGTTGAGCTATAGTCGCTGCCTAGATTCATGATGTGGAGGTCATAAAGCAAGGAAGACGTGATGCTTCGAAGTACTAAAAGAGGCGGTGCGGAGAGATGCTATCCCACAGGGAGAAATGATAGGAATGGAAGAGTAATGAGCGGTGGTGGCACTTACGGGCAACGGCAGCACCGCTGCTGCAAATTTACTTATGTAGTTCTTTTTTATTGTTGTTGGCGCTGAATGGGTGGAAATGGACGAGTGATGAGCAGTGGTGCTACTTACGGCATCCTTACCTCATCTTTGCATACCTATGTAGTTTTCATTATTGGTGGCGTTTCCAAAGTGAAGGGAGTGGAATTATGCCAAGGCAGCAATTACTACAAATTCTTTACATTTTTTTTTTTTTATTACAGTAGACATTGAGTCCGCAGCAATGAATAGTGACGACCAGCGATACTACTGATAAGAATTTAGCAACGGCTCGCTCACCACAAATTCAATCATGTATTTGAATCGTTGCCAGCGTTTAAAAAAATATATCACGTAATGGAAGCGTTAGAAACAGTTGTGTTTTTGCTAATACTTCCTATAGATTCATTTAGGCCGTTATTGCGTTACTGCTTCAGCAAAATTTTTGCAGGGGTAGAAACGGAGTCGAGCTAGGGGGCTGCACCCCTAACTGCATCGCTTATTATTGCTGGTGTTGATTGGACAGCACTGAGAAAATAATAATAAACGATGGTTCAACTTCTTGTCATGACTCGACAGAAATCCTTTAACTCACTCGTGCCTAGGCTTTTGTACTACTTTAACTATACTTCTCTTAGTCCCCTTGGGCAGAAAGGGTCATAGGTTTGTCCATCCTAACTTATGGGAATTAGCGCCTCTAGAATAACCCATAGGTTGCCTTTGTCTCAACTTGGCCTTCGGGATGTCTGTTTTCCGTGCCCACTTTTTTCCTCCATTTTCAAGCTCATACTGATGATACTTAGCTCTGTTCTTCTTTCGTTTCCGACTCCCTATTCCCATGCGCATTAAACCTGCGCGGGAACACCTTCATGCATGCCATAGTCGTGTCTGATGAGGCTTAAACAAATATGCACTCACATGCATTACCTACTTCCCCCACTCTACACTGCAATTGCTGTCTTTCGCATGCAATGTCTAACTATCGCACTTCATTGCTGGCTTGTTCGCACTTAATTCATAATTAAGAAATTTAATTCATCCGCTTTTCGTCTTTGCTCTCAGCTCTCATTCCGATTGTTATTTGTTTTTAATTACCACCTTTTCTTCACTGCCTAATTCGCTGCAGTTCCGTAACATTTGATGTTTTTTTTTTTTTTCTTTCATTCATCTACTGTCTACAATTCGAAGTAGTATTGTCTTTCGTTCGCCTATGAAATTAATGCAGTGCCAAAACTTTTGACAGTTTTACCGTTATGCTCTTCTAGTCTCTCAGCTGTTTCTTGGTCTCATATTCTCTAATACTGTTTTTCTCATATTATCATGCATTTTACAAAATAAGTAGAACTTGTTCTCTTCCGCGGCCGCTATACATTTACAGTAACGGTCACATACAATATAAGGAATGGAAACAACGCCGATATCAATCAGTTTATTACTTAGAAAGTAATAAGTGAATCGTAATGAAATTCATGCTAAATATTGGGTTATTATTCATAAATTAATGAGAAAGTTGCATAAAAAAATTTTCTAAAAAAATTTGAGGTAAAAGACACAAAGGAATTCAGAATACTTTTTCAACGGTAACTAAGGAGTTACTGTTGCAGAGAGTTCTCTGTGTGTACTGTCGATTAGCCTCCACAAAAGGCAGGACGAGTATACACGACTCGAGTAACGCAGCTGAAGCTGTTGGTAATGAGCAAATTTTGTGCCGTGTTTTGCTGCAGTTTCCGATTAGTTAAAAAAATTGATATGGCAATTCTTAAGCGACCGTGTTTTCAGACCCCAAAACGTCTCTCCTGCGCTTGGTGAAGCGTGGTTCTAAAGCGGCGCCGAACTTAACTAGAGTTGCAGCTCTCAGAGTTCTGACCTCAACATTTCTCGTTTCCATTCAATATCTTCCTTCTTACAATTTCAGAATTATCGTCGGTGCTTCTGTAATTCACTTACTATGCTATTCAATAAAATTGGATAATGTTGCCTTGCGTTTTCTCGTACAATTATCCTGAAGTCCACATTTTCGTTATTATCACTTCCTTATGTATTTTCGCTTGTAGGAACATTGGTATTTTACCCTCGTCTCCCAGCATGACTATTTACTACCTGATGTTTCAAAGTAACTGTTTTTTTTTTCTTCGCAGACGTGTACTGCAGTTGTACTATTGTTAACAAATATAACCCACCCTAGTGTTATTTTTTAGCTCTGCCAAAGAGGTTATATTTTCGTCGGATTTGTCTGTCTATCACCAAGATAGGCCTAACTCAAAAAAATTATGGAAGGATTTTAACGAAATTTACAGGGATTGTTATGTATGTTAGGAGAAACAGATGATTAACTTTTGGTGAAGATACGTCAATCCGTTTGTTTGTTTGTTTGTCTGCCTCATTTTTTCAATGCCATGACTCAAAAAAGTTATGGACGGATTTTTATGAAATTTACATGAGTTGTTAAGTATATTACGGAGAGTAAATGACCAAATTTTTGTAACGATCCGCTCGTTCATTCACTCGTTTGTCACTGTTTTTAATTTTATGCTTGTTAGTACAATGACTCAAAAATTATGAATGGATCTTCACGAAATTTAAAGGAGTTGTTAGTATTGTTAAAAGACCTAAATAATTAAATTTTGGTGCAGATCGGTTAGTTCGTTTGTATGTTTGATTCATGTTTTCATAATATTTGCCAGCAGCATAACTCTAAAACTTATGAACGGATCTTCAAGAAAATTGCATTAACTGGTATTACTATTCAAAGGCACAAATGATTAAAATGTGGAAATGATACAATGAAAATCATGGTTTCAGGGCAAAATTGAATTTTTCGTTACCGTTGTCGCGCTTGGCGGAGGTATGTACTCTCAAAGTGCTCTAGTAGTTGTTGTTGTTGTTGCTTTTCCCTTATTTCCTTGCAACGCACCTCTACTGCTTCTAATACAAATACAATCGTTTCCCGTCAGTATTTTCCGTTGCTTACAATTTCCAAACTTATGTCGTCGCTCCTTCACTAACATGTACGACAGTAATTATTAGTTTTGCTTTTAGCCTAAATTCCCTCGGGTTCCCTCACAACTATCGCCTTATGCTTGTATTATTTTTTTCCCCTGGCGGTCTCGTTCCCACAAGACGAGCCAAACTCACAATGTTTATCAGTCGAGACGACACTTGATGATTAGGCCGTGAGAGGGCAGGCTGTAGTGAGCGCTCGGCGTAGAGATAGCGGCGCGGTGCTGCAAGGAATGTTGATGTTAGACACGAGAGGCCCTGGTGCTCTGATAGCGCTGTTGCTCCCAGGCTTCGGGGCCCCTCGGGTCCGCTTCACTTCCAAGCATTAAAAGAAAATTTCAACGGTGACACGTTTGCGGTTAGAGTTTCTTTAATTAGTCTGCTCTGTCGCTAAATTTCGGCGTTTCCAACAGTTGCGTATAGATCTAAGAAAAATGGAAAACAATTTCTTCCTGCAATCTGAATCCAGTTCGACGAATACCGATATTGAAGGGGGATACAAAACTTCAGCAATTGACAGTTGTTCGCTGATGGTACGAGTTTTTTCAACCACTCCGCACTGCGGCCAGACATTGGCCTCCAGCAGTAGTAAAACTGTAAGAAAATTCCGCACTGTAGCTCGATTCCAGTTAAGTATCTCCATCAAATGAATAAAAAAAAATTATTGGCATTCGTGACACGCTTTTGAAAATGTGTTTTATTAGCAAGGCATCAGCTGCACGCCTCCACCAACTGAGGGCACTGAAGTTTTTGCAGTTACAAGCGCCTGGTATGTGTTAATTTCTGTGAACATTTATACTGCGGCCAGATACAAGGGCGTGCCTCTGGCAAAAGAACATTTGCAGGAGTTATGCTCTTCGCGGTTCTGTTATATTCTATGAGCAGTCGCAGCATCTGTTAGACTAGACGGCCCATCGAATTGGTTTTCACTCAATCACCAAATATCTTCGCCAGGGAATGGTGAAGCTTGTCTCGGGCCGCATATCGTCCCTCGGTATCAATTTATAAACAAAAAAGACTTCTAAGATTGAAGGTTTATTATTGTGTGAAGTATTTTACATTATTGCTCTGTCATAACCCTAATAAAAATATCGTAAACTCTCAACTTCCATTATTGCAAAATAAAGACGTTTTAAGTAAATTCCAAAAATGTGCAGGTCTGTCAAGCTTTTATAATTTGGAGGAAAACTCGAGTCACTGAAGTTTACGCTAAA
>LQNS02277219.1:6577753-6590062 GCA_001587735.2 Parhyale hawaiensis | reverse complement strand
TCAGAAAGGGCGTGGGCGTCTACAAGCTATACGTATGCACGAACGCACTCGCTCTGGCGCACACCTGCCGCCTCGCCTGCACGGGGTGCTGCGACCAGCTTTTGGCACAAGTGCGCCCTGGTTCTCTGATAGCGCTGTTGCTCCCAGGCTTCGGGGCCCCTCGGGTCCGCTTCACTTCCAAGCATTAAAAGAAAATTCCAACGGTGACACGTTTGTGGTTTGAATTTCTTGAATTAGTCTGCACTGTGGCTAAATTTGGGCGTTTCCAACAGTTGCGTAAGGGAAAACAACCTCTTCCTGCAATCTGAATCCAGTTCGACGAATACCGATATTGAAGGGGGATACAAAACTTCAGCAATTGACAGTGGTTCGCTGATGGTACGAGTTTTTTCGACTACTCCGCACTGCGGCCAGACATTGGCCTCCAGCAGTAATAAAACTGTAAGAAAATTCCGCACTGTAGCTCGATTCCAGTTAAGTATCTCCATCAAATGAATAGAAAAAAAATTATTGGCATTCGTGACACGCTTTTGAAATGTGTTTTATTAGCAAGACACCAGCTGCACGCCTCCACCAACTGAGGGCGCCGAAGTTTTTACAGTTACAAGCGACTCGTATGTCTTAATTTCTATGAACAATTATACTGCGGCTAGATAAAAGCGCGTGCCTCTGGCCAAAACGCGTTTGCAGGAGTAATGCTTTTCGCGGTACTGTCATTTTTTATGAGCAATCGCAGCATCTGTTAAACTAGACTGCTCATCGAATTGGTTTTCACTCTATCACCCAGTATCTTCGCGAGGGAATAGCTAAGCCTGTCTCGGGCCGCATATGAATAGGTATGAATTTACAAACAAAAAAGACGTCTAAGGTTGAAGGTTTGTTATTGTGTGAAGTACATTAATAATTACAATTTAACAGCCTTACTTACGATAAATAAGTAGAAAACTATTGTACTACGGAATTAACCTTAACTGTGTCACACCTAGAGAGAGAAAGAATTCAAATGTACCGCAACAAGTAAAAGGATACAATAACTGAAATCTCAAGGAACAGAATTCAACAGGCACAGTCCATAGGTAAGATGATAGTTATCTCAGGGTACCGAAATAAATTACCTCCCAGAGAGAGAAAACAGCCTCAGACGACAAAGATAATAACTGAAATTGGTAGCTGTGACGGAAGCTTAGGTAAGTGGCGGCCAAAGAAAGGTTAACATTGTGGGGCTTTACCGAACCCCAATTAAGTACATAGAATGCATGCATGGCAGTCCAAATGTAGGGTTTCATCTTGTTTATATGTACTTGCATTATTGGGCAGTATCAATTCCAGCGTATACACGGAGTAAAAATTGTAAAAAAATTGTAAATTATCTGGTTTGAGTTACATATGACGGTTATCGTTCCACCAAAGCTTGCATTGTGTGAATTCGCACAAATCGAATGTATCTGCATTATATAAAGATAGTTACGTTCTATGGCCTATTTTCTGCGCCCCTAAATGATAAATCTTACACTTTTAATTATGACATTGTTCTAAAGTACAGATAAAACCCATACGTAATGGTATAATGAAACAATTTTTATGAAAAGTTCTGTAACTAAGAAAAAAATATTGTATTAAACCTTCCTTCCCACGCACCGCAAAGCTGACAAATAGTATGAGTGAATTTTCTCGCATAAAGACTTAGAGAATCACTGGTTAGAACTGTCTAGGAGCACAAGAGCGTGATCGCATAGAATGAGCTTAATATATTTGGTAAATTGGAAACTTATAATATTGATTGAGTACTGTTTTCTTTTTTAGTTTTTACGTTTGATATTTTCAGCGGGTTTCTTATGTGTTTTATAACGTCAGGTCTTCACTCAATATTCGATATTAATTTTTTGACGTATATATATATGGTTTCACTTATGACACTATTTTTTTTATTCTATCTTCGTTGCATAGTTGTTTCATATCCGTTGTGCCATTTTTTTTTGCTTCTTAAAATTTTAATTTGTATGCAGTTCTTCACAGCCGGCATCCTGTTTCTTCAGCCAGTGCTCCCCGACACCTATTCAGGTTCCTGAGTTTCCTCCTCATTTTGTTCCCCACTGTGCGTCTCTTTCTTTTCGTCGTATAAAAAGTAGGTTGCCGTGCCAAGTGAGGGTTTCCTCGACATTGTTATTTAATTGTATGACCCTTGATAAAACCTAATGAACACTTTGTGCAGTTATCGAATACACACTTTCCAGCTTGATATCTTAGGTGTACATGGAGATAGTGCATAATATGAACACTAGGTAGACAAAAGTAGTCATACCCATTACTGTGTCTTTAACTAAACAGTCAATCACGTCTACGTTTGCAAATATTCACTGTTTACTGTCGTCACTGGGGTAACTCCAGCTAGTGCGAAATTTACTAGCGTAAAAAGGAATAACTGCAATATAGGAATTGAGTTAAGCATATTATATAGAGTAAATAATCTGCATTTAGCGTTTATATACTGATGACTCACCCGTAGAAAAAGTATATAGAAAGTTTCCTTAAGGTAGTAATTAAATATTGAGCTGCTCCAGCCTACAATTCTCGTTACGAGCGAAATTTTGGTGGTTATAAACTCATTTGTAGCTCACGGTACTGTCGCGCGGCTCCAACTTACAGTTGAACATATTGATGCAAAGGAAGCCCTGGCCGTGAAAATCATTAGTACCTCACGGCACTAACGCGCGGCTCCAACTTCTAGTTCAACATGTTGTTGCGAAGGAATCTCTGGCCGTGAGAATCGTTGGGGCGTCGCGTGTCAGCAGGTCGGCCGGCAACTTGACTGGCCATCATCATCGTGTGATGGCGGAGCGACTAACTTCATCTGGCCAGCCTCTGCCACTCTGCGTGATTATGTGCTTACTGTTAGGCCGCCAGTTATGTTTATGTGCTTGACAGTCTCGGTTATGAGCTGGGCAGTTATGATTATGTGACTGGCAGCTATGATTATAGGCTTGACAATGATAATTATGTGATCGATTGCCAAGATTTTGCGCTTGCCACTCATAATCATGCTTTTCAAAGCCACCATTACGTGCTTGACAGTGACTACTATGTAATTCCGGTCATGTTTGTGTGACTGGCAGCTTTTGTTGTGTACTAACCAGTCATGATTATGAGCTTACGCTACCCAGGTAGCAAACTTTGTTATATTCATATTAGAATAATATTAAAATAATATTAATAATGTCATTATAACATTATTCTAATATTAATGTAACAAAGTTTGCTACCTGGGTAATGAGATCAATTATGATTATATTCCATTACCAGCCGTGCATGTATACTTAGCTGTCATGATTATGAGCTTGCCAATCATGACAATTTTCTTTGTTGGGAGAATGTAGTTAACATTGCCCTATGTCTCAATTACTCAATCTATAATAATTACTGCTCATGAATGTCCGAATAGAGAGATATGGCAAATCTTTAATAAGTGAAGATTATGATTTTATATTCTGAACAAATTAAATTTTTCATTGACATTCTACACAAATATATATGACGTTTTGTTCCTAATCACTGCACTTGTATGAGGCAAGGAGAAATGATAGTTCTTGACGTTAATGATTATTAGCTTGCTACTCAATGACAAGTCAAGACCTCTCAGGGGGCATAGGATCGGCCATTGGGTGAGGTTAGCTAGGTTCGCCCCTCCTATGTTATGGAGAGAAGCGTCCCATGTCTATATAGGTTACCCTGGCCATTAGCTAGGCCTTCGGGACGTTTGTCTTTCATAGCCACTTTGCTTCCTTCCACTTTCATATCTCTACGGATGTTATTTTCCTTTTCTCTCCCAACTTCCTGTCTCATGCTTTTTGATCCTATGTGGGAACACCCTCGTACATGGGTTCCACGTTTTTATCGACATACTGTCCATTTTTACTTCCTCTGTGAGATCGGCTTAGTTGTGGCAACGGAGGCTCAAACTACTCAATAACAATACGATAACGTGATTACCAGTCATGATTATCAGCTTGATAGAGTGATTAACTGCTTGACAGTCATAATTTGCTGCTTGACAGTCATGATTATCTGCTCGACACTCATAATTATTTGCTTTACAGTCATGATTATCTGCTTGGCAGTCATGATTATCATCTTAGCAATCATGATTAAATATATGACCATATGTTGACGTTCAAGTTGTAGTTTGGTCACGGCTTGAATCAAAAGAAAATGTCTGACATCTCCAATTATTGACTGGCAGTCATGACAATGACGTTGATATTGGCAGATCAGTTATTATGCCTTTGACAAACTAGAGTGAGTACTTTACTCGTCGTTACGTTCTTGACGCTCGAAACTATGTGTTTGTCAGTAATAATTGTCAGCTAGCGAAAGACTGACCAGTATTGATTGTGTTCTTGCCTATCATTATCATGCGTTAAGCGGCTACGATTTTGAGCCCACTATATGGCGGCTAGTCTTGATTACATCTCCGCCAAGATGCTATGTTTTGTCTGTCTGTTTGTTCATTAGTTATTCTGTTTGTTTGTTTGTTCGTCTGTCTATCTCCATGATAACTCAAAAAGTCTTGGACAAAAATTTATGAAATTGACAAAGATTGTTAGGCGTGTTAGTAGTAGCAGGTGATTAAGCTTTGGTGAAGATCCGTTCAAACGTTTGTTTATCTGCCTCATTTTTCTCAGTACCATAACTCAAGAAGTTGTGGGCGGATGTTTATAAAAAAAATTATACGAGTCGTCATGTACATCATGAAGAATAAATGACCAAATACCTGACACGATTTGTTTGCTTGTCTCTGTGTTTGATTTTATGTTTGTTAGCAAATTAACCCAAAAAGTTATGAACGGACCTTTATGAAATTTACAGGAATTGTTATATATGTTAAAAGACATGAATGATCAAATTTTGGTGATGATTGGTTGGTATGTTGGTGTATTTGACTAATATTCGTTATCAACAGAACTAGAAAAGTTAGGAAAGGATCTTCAAAAAATTAAAGAATCTGTTATTGTCAGAAGACTCATGCGATTAGATTCAAGTGCTGATACAAAGGAAAATATGGTTTCACACACAATTTAAATTTTTCGTTACTGTTGCCTTGCTTGACGGAGGTATGCGCTCTCAGAGTGCTCTAATTGCATCATGAGTTTCACAGCCATTCTGAACTTAAACAATTGGTAGGCCAATCCTGATTATGGATATTGCAGTTATTACTATGTATTAGTAATTAAGATTATGTGTTATCCAGTCATGATTATGTCCTAACAGTCATGATTAGTTCATAATCATAGTTACGTGCTTACCAGTGGGAGTCCCATCACGATTAGGTGCTTACCATTGCACTTGCAGGCTAGTAACAATCATGTGCCTCCATTGGCACGCCAGTCGCAATGGCATGCGATCCACTTTGTGTATTTTATTTTCTTTTGTCTCCAAAATATTTAGTAATAAATGAGTTTTTTCGGAATTCTCTCAGAGGACTTTTATTCACAGAACAGGCTTCCCAAAATTGAGCAGATTAAACGTGTCTTAAAGTTGCGGAACTTCTTTAGAAAGCGTGATAACATAAACTGTCTTTATTTGGAGCGAGCGTACTTAAAAACTAGTATTAATACAAAGTAGAAAGATTAGTCTATCAATCACATATCTTGTATTGCTATAAGAAAAACACAATTGAATGGCAAGGGTAAAATCATTAGCCCTATAGGTAATCAAGTTAGAGTTGTCAAATCAGTAAGATCCAAATGAAATGAGATTTCGTTATGCATTAGATAAATCCTATCTGCTTCGAACGAATGAGGGATTGGATGTCAAGCCACACTTATCACGGCAAAAGTTTACACCACAAATGGATACTCAAAGAGAACGAGTTTGGTGGCCATGGGATTTTTACACCTTCCCTAATCTGATCGACTGGACGGCCCGCTTGATATCTTCGTGGCTACGTCACTTGATACTGTCCGATACCTGATGACTGACCAGGCAAATTTATCGTGTAAGCGAAACATAGTATGTGGCCTAAGGCCCAGCGCGTGAGATCTTCTGTGTAGACTATTGATGTGTGCGATTATGATTATAGACAAATCAAATGTCTGCCCGTTACATTCGTACTACCATTACATCCGTGCCGCATTGGCCGCTAGTAAACAGCCGATACGACAATTTTTTGACCGAAGTGTGTCTCCCCAAAAGGACATTTTGCCTCCTATATACTTCTCGTATACATGGACCTGCAGAGTGCAAATGGTCTCAAATTGAAGGCCAGGTATTTGAAGATCAAATTTTATTGACTATGGAACGCAATTCATTCAGACACTTTCATAATTAGGTGAAATAATATTATAATCCGTGCAGCGCGGCAATTGTCGTTCCTGCTGATGATACATAGTTCATTTTTACAACGTTCCTGCTGATGATACATAGTTCATTTTTACAAACGCATGGGGCGTCTGTAAGACCTCTAATTAACACACAAACCAAGGGGGTAACATTAACATGATATAGTAAATAGATGGAAGCGCTGCCGGTCTTGATTTTTTCAGGATATTTGAAGATGAGCGATGATCCAAAACAACAGTTAACAATCCTGGCATCGCAGCTGCGACGCTTGGAGGCAATGCGAAGACATGCCACGTTTGTTTCGTGGCGGTGAGTGTTGCCTGTAGCGTGGGTTGCCAGGCTCTAGCTGACCGTTGGTTGAAATTGAGTATACCGGGGATGATAATTGTAGGCATGACGTTTCAAACGGCAACAGTTATGTGCTTCCACTGTCAGGCGAGTCACAATTATGTACCTGCATTGGCAGCCCAGTCACAATTTTGTACCTGCATTGGGAGGTTAGTCACAATTATACGTACCTGCATAGGCAGGTCAGTTGTGATTATGTACCTCCATTGGCAGGTTAGTCGTGATATGTTACCACCGGGATTAGAATGCCTGATTATGCTGCTGAATGGCTTGAAGCATATTAGCACAAGTTCGTTGACTCTCATGAACTCACTTTTGTTCGTTCATTGACATCATTGAGGTAACCGGACTTGTCACATTTGCGTTTAAACTCTAGCGATGTAGGTACCATTATTGTGCGTTAAAAACGCTAGCTTAGTAATTCCTTTATTGTCTGTGTTAAATGAATTAATAGACATGTTCAAGATCTTAGTTTTATTGACCCAAGCATAAATAAATCAGTTTGACAGCAACCATGCATTTGTCGTGGTCTTTTGAAATGAAGTTCTTCGGTACAACTCAGCAGCAATAATCCCTCAGGAAGCATAGGATGAACTATGGCTAGGCCCCCAGGTTAGGTTGGTTAGTTTCGTCCATGCTATATTAAACATATGAGAGACGCGACTACAGGGGATCCAGTAGGTAAACTGAGCCTAGCTAGGCCCTCGGGACGTCGTTCGTTCCTGCCCACTTGGCTTGTTTCCATTTTCATACTACTTCTGATGTTAGTTTCCCCCCATGGTTTCTGTTATTTTCCGTCTTCCTGTTTCCATGCGCGTTGATCTTGTATGGAAGTAGGTATCCTCGCGCATGGGTTCCTCTTGTCTATCGACATACTGTATATCCTTTTTTTTTTCTTTGTGAGATCGTCTTCTTTGTAGAAACCGATGCTTAAGCTACCTAATATAATCAACAGCAACAAATTCTGTGTTTTGCTGATTAAACACACAAAAATAGTAGGTATATATAGTAGCAACAATGTGTATGCCGCGGTATCGTGTAAGACAATAATTTTTCCTCTCAACTCAACTGCAACATAGCGTGTGTGACCGAACGATTTTTTCAAGGAAGTTCCCGATCCTGCTCTTTGTGGAGATACGACGGGAGATCTCAGATAATCTTGTGAATTATAAGAGAGACGACGACTGATCACAAGTAAACCTACTTAAATATCGAATACATTGAGAGGTCAGAGCGACTCTCCTCCAGACACAAAGACGGTTGGATGTCTTGAGAAATGCGCTTCTTTTCATAGACTAGTAGACTGCACCAAGAGACAAGCGGTTACAAGCTTGTTATTTGAAAAGAAGCTAGAACAAAATCGGAAATGATTATGTGTAGTAAAAGACGCCAGTGAAATATCAGCAATTACTTAATTGCTAACGTAGTTGTAGTACTTGTCAACGACAGATGAAACGGACGTATGTTTGTCTACTTTTGTACTAATCTCTTATAAATTCATGCTGGTTTATTTTACGTACTAGTGGCCCGTGCCGTCCTTATAAATGACGGCAAAAAATTAACACTTCACCAAAACCCCCGCCGTCTTTTGGGCTTCCTCATTTTTCCCCCTATCTCATACTGAAGAAAAAGATTTCAAGGTACCCAACTTTTTTTTTCGCCTTTTGAAGTCTGAATTTTCTCCTATCTTATTAGTTCTATTTTTCCCCTATCTAATACTGAAGAAAAAGATTGCAAGGTACCCAACTTTTTTTTTCGCCAAAGAAAAAGATCGCAAGGTACCCCATTTTTTTTACATTTTGAAATCTAAATTTTCTCCTATCTTATTCCCATAGAGCGTGACTGGAAATATATAAATATATAAATAAATAAATAAATAAAAACACTACGTGAACTATTATATAGTACTGATATCTTCTTTTCTATTTTCTTAACTTCTTACTTCCAACGTTACATCTCGTGTTGTTGCAGTTTTGGTAGCAGAGAGTGCTATTATGCATTTTTGTTTGCAAGTATACAAGCAACGAGTCTTGCAAAAACCATATTGCACTATTTATGCACTTTTGTGGTCGACTTTAACCCTATTTACACCAGACAGGGTGTGTTGTTACGTTCCTACGATTCTCTGCCGTGTTGTATGCCTATATATAAAAAAATAGCGTTAGTAGTAGTAATGAGTAGCATAGTCTGATGCACATAGGATTAAGAGGTAAAAATATTTTTTGCATTTTTTCGTGACACAAACTTGAATTTGTTTTGTTTTCAGGTAAAAATCGTGAGGAGTAAATAGTGGTATTTAAAGTGCAGATATACCACAACGGAAGCTAAGAGAAATGGGATGTCAGCTCTATCTGTGCGGGGGAACAAGTCTGATATTGCAAGGAGATGAAGCCAACTGATCGCTTAATTACGACTTTCGTCAGCGCTAGAACCATAGCGCCGCCTCAACTAATCCTATTATGTTACAGCGGACAAGGCTGTAGCTTGCCCATTATTAAACCGTCTCACTATATTCTTAACAATTCTAGCTGCCACTGCAACTTGACCAGTTCGACTAGTGTCATTGTTGAAGTTTCAACTAACTCCCCCCCCCCCCCTCCAATTCTTAGAGAGTTTAAGTTCATAAGAATACTTATGTTTAGGATTTTTAGCTCAACGTTTGAATGATTGACGTTGTAGGACCGACAAGAGTCGTATTTGGTCGTATGGCATAAAAGTCAGTCCGGTTATCCTCCACAGCGTCGCGGATAGATTAAAGACCGCAACGATCGACCTGTTTCGAGCAGACTCCGGTTCTCGAATGGTCTACTGCTAAGAAATCATATGAATATGGTCTAGTCTAGCAATAACGCGACTTGCGAAAAGCAAACCATGATACAAAACATCTCTGAACCACTATCTTTAGGACCGCCAAGAATCAGGGTGGAAAAGGCTTGAGACATGTGGGAAGACCTTTGCTAACTATTTGCATACAAGAATGAATCACACCTTTGTTTTCTCAGGTGAAGAAAACTACACAATGGATTTGGACTTGAACAATCAGAACGATCGCGTTGGTGTCTTCAACAAAGACTTCTCAGAAGTTTGCTACGAGTGTCTGCAGCCAATCACTCGCCACTGTGATGCTTTGCTCACGATGAAGCCTTCGATGTCCAACTTACTGTGGCCCGCGCGTAGAAGAACAGATATCCTAATTCTAATTACTTCCATTATGGTGTACTGTACGTACTCGACGCCACTATATGCTGCTACTGATTACTGTCGAAAAAGAATAATTTTGAAGTAAATATAGCGGAGAATTATTTTTGCTCCTAAGGTGATCACAAACTGTAAAACTGAAGTGAAATAAGAGTTTGCCAAAACTCGACATATCACATTAATTCAATAGCAAACAAAATGCTGTTAAACACATAGTGTAAACAAATACCCTATTAATCCCTTCTCCCACTGCGTGGTCAATGCAAAATAGTTCAAACAGTACTATTCCTACCAGATGAAAAATTAATTAATGTGAGAAAGGATTAAGAGGTTGACAGAACGTGTACGCAGATAACACAACTATTGATCTCAGCATTCATCTCATCCATATTTATTCCCAGCTATATATCTTATCTATTTTCAAGGTAATTCTCTCCGCTACTACTTTTAAAACTTAGCAGTAATCAAGCTTTTTTCCGACGCTGTACTTTTCCTCGCAGCTTACACGGTGATGCCGAGAACATTCAATTCTCTCTAGAATTAAACTTTTTGCAGCTAGCATAAATATCTTCGGGAGTGCAGAAAAATAGAGGTAATAGAGATGTTCTCCGCGCGGAAAATCTTCTCTTCAAAGCGTTGGCGGCGGCGGCGCCGCAGGCTTTCCTATGCAAAATATTTCATTGAATTAACAGACCAGGAGCGCCAGTAGTCATTTTTATGCACATGGGCTGGCAAAACATCGAGTGCAAGATCCCACTTACTCTCGAGTCGAATATTTTATTTGCAAAAATAATGGAAGGAAAAGTTCTGAGTTAAACATCAAATATGCCCGTCTAGGCATCCTTTATTCGAAAGAAAAAAGAAATCTCGCTTTTTTTATTTCAAATGTACTACTATAGGGATGAGGATAAGAAATCCGGGTTTCTGTTTAAACTTTAAATAGGTACTTTCTTCGAATGAATATGGAAATAAGATATTCTGTTCTAGACTTCAGATACGCCGGTGTAGGTCAGCTTCTTTGCTGCACTTAAGGCCTGACCTATTCGTTTACTTAACAATACGTTTGATCAACTCCGGTTCGCCTTTGCTTTTCAAGAATTTAATATTGTATGCTGTGCTCTATTTTGCTCCATTTAATCGAATTTTGGTCACTAATGCCAAGCTGGTTGCGCTCCGCAGGAATGAGTAATAGGTTGATTACTTGCACTTGAAACTTCACCCATAATGGATGGCAAAACGAACTGAATCTCTAGCCAAGTTAAAGCTTATCTAATTAGATTACCTTGATTGCAATAGGGGAATTGATTTCGTCCATGCAACAGTGCCACAACCTCAATCAAATCTTGAAATGTGTTTTTAGAATTACCAAATATTTGGATAGAATGGAATACCTGAAGGAAACGAAGTGTTCAATGAAGCAATTCTGCATTAATATATACGAAAAATATCTTATGCTACACGCAGATAAGTATGTTCTTTAAGATAAAAAACACCTGGTTTCTTATCACTAACAACGTAATATTTTAGCTACAAAGCAATAATTAATCGTAAAAGACACTGTTGTTCATCAGAACGCTCTTGTTCATCTGTTGTTCATCACAAACGACAATGTGCATTGACACAAATTCAAACGACAAGGTAGCTTACAGTTAATTAATTTTGCTTAATGGCAAACAACCATTTTTCTGTGTGTATGTTAGCTAACGGAGAATTTTCAAGTAGGCACCGTACGTTCTCTAATGTGCTACTGTTTCTTAATTTTATCAAGAATTATTGAAGGTAGCCGGACAAAGGGGCTCATTCCCGGAGAATAGCGCTTCAGTTCGCTCGACCTAATGCTTCCTTCTATAGCAACTGCAGTACAAGAGCTCACAGACGTCCTAACGGAAAACGTGCAACCCATGGGTTGGTTGAATGAGCAAACAGGATCAGTTGTAGCATACTTGTTGGGTTGCTGACATCCAGTATTACCGTAGGCTTTTTATACAGAGAAAATAAAAATGCCTTTGAAGAATGAGGTGGCTGGTAGTTGAATTACGAGTTGCGCAAACTAACTGAGGTAAATTCCCCTAACTAAAAAATCAGCCTCTCAACTGAAGCAGTCATGAAACTACAACGCCTCTGTCTACAATCAAATTACTTCTAGTACGACAGCAAAATCTGCCACCAAATCAAAGGAACACCGATGGGGTCGCCAGTTTCCGTTGCACTGGCGGAAATCACGATGTAGCACGTGGAGAACAACATCCTCCAACATGCACCGTGCCCATTCTTGTTTTGGATCACATAAGTCGACGATATCCTCACCGCAATTCCAAACAATCAATGTCAAGTATTTCTCGACCATCTGAACGCCTTCAATCAACACATTCAGTTTTCAATGGAAATGGAAGAAGAAAGAACCATCCCATTTTTAGATTTGAAAAT
>LQNS02277219.1:6564364-6576601 GCA_001587735.2 Parhyale hawaiensis | reverse complement strand
GAAAATAGGCCGGATTGCAGAAGATGTCAAACGTATCTTAAGCAGGGACAGTTGAAATTCCAACAATGAAGACATCCCAGGCTTAGTCTGATTTGTACGAGTATTAGCTTCTCCATACATCGAATCTACGGCAAAGTATAGGGCCACCTTATATCTGAATGCACTTCTTGCATTGCCGAAGTTGAAATCGTAGCGCTGAAGGTATCTGAAGCTTCCGTTGGCACTCTCATTCGTAGTTTCTTCCACAGATGATTTCGTTGCATGAGCTATTCTTCTCACTTTGGTGCAATTGTCAACGAAACTGACCAACTATAAGTTTTCACGGGCAGTAAACAATTATTTCTTCTAGCTTACTGTTTTCCTCTGACGAAGCAGTTTTCTCTTCATATGTCTAAATTTGAGCTTCGCAAATGAAGCAGATATTTGAGGTGAAAAGACGGTTTCAACGGTATCTTTGCTACGGAGCGAACACATTGTATATAAGCTGCTATTTTGTTTAAGTTTGTTGGAATGTTTTTGTCAGGATGTTACTTCTGCCTGTCTATATAGAAGACCTAAGGATGACAGCACGGCATAGGATCAATGAAGAAAAGAAGAAAATTAAGAAGCAAATAAGAGAAGTGGAGATTCCGCACCGGCCTAGTGACATTAGGCAAACGTATAGGTTATTGCGTGAGTTTTTCGCGCACGGGTCCACTAGTTAGCTAATACCTAGCTATTTCTATCGATTTTTTTTTGTATTTTGAAGAGTTTCTAAGTTTTTTCAAAGGCTTTTATAGCTATTTCACTTTCTTCAGTTTATTACTCTGCTTTTAATGAGTTAGTAGCTAGCTTTTTCTGTCAAATTGTATTTGTAATTTGAAGTGTTTTCAAGTTTTTTATAGGATTTTATATTGCAGTAATTATAAGTCATAGCTTCTCTGCAGTTTGGATATTAACTGTAGCCATAGCAAATACGGGTACTCTGCTAATCGCTTTTTCTTAACCCCTTTTCTTAAAGTCATTCTTCTGCAATTAGAAAATGAAATTAAGCGACTATGATTGTTGATGATTAGCTAACTACATGTTTACAAAGCAGAAAACCCTTTAAATGTTCTATAAACTTCCTAGAACTAGAAAAAATAAAAAACACCAAAAAAAATGGGTTTATTTGGTTTTGCCCAAAAAAACCTTGGCTTTTGGTTTAAACAAAAAAAAAAAAACGGGGTTTTTGCCAACCCTGCAGCTGAATAACATCTGCTTTTTTTGCGAAATTGAAGACGATCGTGTTGACGACCCAACGGGTCATGGACTGTCTAGTATAATATTCAACTACTACTACTACTGCTGTTAGAATTTTCTCCACGCAAGCTCATCTGCCAGGTTGTGATCCATTCCATGAGGCGGTTGTGGTTCCTCTATCTCTGTCCTATAAGGCACATTGGGCGCTACGAATACTATCACATCGTCAAAGTTTTCGTTTTATATTCTTAAGATTAACACTTTTATCAAAGAACAAATTAAAAGGAATAAAAATTTGTCCATTCACTGTACCTAGGTAAATATATATATACTTTAGTTACAGTTCAAAAAATTAATGGACTGTTTGCCATTTGGAGCAGATTGTATTAGTTGCAGACTTGAGTACTCAGCGAGTGCGAAATAAATCACATAGTAATCTGCAGCGCCGTATTGTAGTAGTACGACTCATGTTAGCTCTTTCACTCCGGAGTTTAGTGTGTTGAGTCTCTTCCAGTGTAACACCTAGACTTCAAATTGAGATACCCTACAGTAGCCCAGTTTGATTGTAGATCTGGTCAACTTTTAATGTTTTATGTATTTATTTTTTGTAGTTTGTAGTGGATTCTACGAATCAATTGACAACCTCTACTATTCCCTTCGTTCCATAATCTGTGAGTGCCCAAACATATGAACATGTATTTGATGTTTGGTGTCATGCTCTTAACCACATAGATGGGAATAAATTAGCTCTGGCATTCTTGGCGTCAGTGTATTTATCTGTTTATTTTTATTAGAACGCGAAAACCCAACGTACAACGATAATTAAATTTGGTGAGAGCATCCAGGAGTTGAAAAGCGATGGTAGGCCTCTTGAGATGTTACAGCTCTCCAATATGCAGCATACCGATTATACATTTGCAGTTCCTCCACCAGCTGCATGATGTAATTTACTTGCCACAGCTTCTAAAATGAATTATTATCTTGAGACGGCATTATTAAAAATACTGAAGAAAACTAGAGAAGCTTATCAGAAATTTCGTTACCCACGACGCACGTTTCGCCACCCACATTTGCTTGTTTGTAATTTGTATTTAAAGTTTTAGAATCCACGGTATCGCTGCTACATCTTACTGGGATATCTTGCCAAGATTTTTGTAAATTTCTATGTCTTCAAATTCGATCATCTTCGACCTCCCACCTGATGAGTCGAGGTACGGCGAAACGCGCGTCGTGGGTAACGAAATTTCTGATAAGCTTCTCTAGTTTTCTTCAGTATTTATAATAATGCCATCTCAAGATAATATATATATAAATATATATATTTATATGTTTGGTGTCACGCTGTTAACGAAATAGATAGGCGGAATTTAGCCCAGGTTGGAGGCTCTGGTTGTCCTCTCAAGCTCCATTGAAAGTGATAGGCAGAAAATAGGCCGGGTTGCAGAAGATGGCAAACGTATCTTAAGCAGGGACAGTTGAAATTCCAGCAATGAAGAAATCGAAGGATTAGTCTGATTTGTACAAGTATTAGCTTCGCCATACATCGAATCTACGGCAAAGTATAGGGCGACCTTATGTCTGAATGCACTTCTTGCTTTGGCGAAGGTGAAATCGTAGCACTGAAGATATCTGAAGCTTCCGTTGGCACTCGCATGCTTCTTGATTCGTAGTTTCTTCCCACAGATGATTTCGTTGTATGAGCTATTCTTCCCACGTTGATGCAATTGTCAACGAAACTGACGAAACATAGGTTTTCACGGGCAGTAGAAAATTATTTCTTCTAGCTTACTGTTTTCCTCTGACGAAGCAGTTTTCTCTTCATAGGTCAAAATTTGAGCACGTAAATGAAGCAGATATTTGAGGTGGAAAAACTGTATCAACGGTATCTTTGCTACGGACCGAACACATTGTATATAAGCTGCTATTTTGTTTAGGTTTGTTGTAGTGTTTTACGCAAGAAGTTACTTCTGCCTATTTATATGGAAGACCTAAGGATGACAGCAGAACAAAGGATCAATGAAGAAAAGAAGAAAATTAAGAAGCAAATAAGAGATGAGCAGATTCCGCACGGGCCTAGAGGCATTAGGCAACCGTATAGGTTATTGCGTGAATTTTTCACGCACGGGTCCACTAGTCTATCTATATTATACTAGAAGTCTGTGAACCGGTCTTGCTTGTTTATTTGTGTCTTGCTTGTTTACTTGTGTTCTTGTTTGACACAGTTTCTTCACTTTTAGATAGGGAATAAATTCGATGGTTCTGAATCCTATCCTGGGGCATGGATTAGCTCTTTAATTCGATTGTATCTGTGATACGCACGTGGACCCTGCCCCTTGGTTGCAAGAACGGGCACGATAATTTAAAAGTTGCTCTGGAAAATGCAACTGGAATAACACCTTTAACACCTTTATTGTTCTCAAAAAGAAAATTACAAGCAGTCTAAAACACTTATGTCTAGTCCTAAAATCTGAGAACGTGCCCAGCTAAAAGCGAATCAATCGCTTGTGGGACACCGTACATANTAGGCCTCTTGAGATGTTACAGCTCTCCAATATGCAGCATACCGATTATACATTTGCAGTTCCTCCGCCAGCTGCATGATGTAATTTACTTGCCACAGCTTCTAAAATGAATTATTGTCTTGAGATGGCATTATTATAAATAGTGAAGAAAATTAGAGAAGCTTATCAGAAATTTCGTTACCCACGACGCGCGTTTCGCCGTACCTCGGCTCATCAGGTGCATATTGGAGAGCTGTAACATCTCAAGAGGCCTACCATCGCTTTTCAACTCCTGGATGCTCTCACCAAATTTAATTATTTTTATTACTATACATTTTTGTCACGCTTCAACAAAACAGATAGGCGAAAATTAGGCGCGGTTGGAGACTGTGATCATCCTGTCAAGATTCTTTGAAAACTGAAGGTAGAAAATAATCCAGGTTGCAGATGATGGCACGCATATCGTTTATCTGATTCAGGTCTTTGTTTGACAACGTTGAAGTCCTATCAATGCAGGTACACATAATTTCTCTAAGCCATCTCTTGCATCTCGATTTGTACTCTCTTCTGAGGTCTATTTCATCCAAATTTCAGCTGCCCTTAGATTACACTGATACTCTTATTGACTTCATAATCATCGAAGCAAATGGTAAGAAATTCTTCAGCGGTCGGCAGGCGGGTGCCTTAAGAACACGAGGATTTCTTGACAGCAAATAATTTTCTCCATTTTGGGCTTTTCTTTCAACATAACAGCTTTTCACTTGTGGAAAAAACTTCCAAGTTTTATGACACCTTCGAGTATGAATTGTGTATTGTATGCGGATGACGCAGTTTTCTACACCAATAGTAGTAATTTTCAAGCTGCTATAGCTGATAGGCAAACTTTTTTAATTGTGTTATCTGAATGGTTAACTCAAAATAGATTAACTGCTCATGAGAATAAAACCAAATTAATGCTTTTCTCACCCTGTGCTCACCAGCAGTTGCCACCTATCTTCTTTAACAATAACCTACTAGAATGGGTGCCCCAAATAAGATATCTTGGACTGATCCTGGATGAAAAGCTGTGTTTTAAGTTCCATATTGAAGACATTGAACGCAAGCTTAGCATGGTTCTCGGCATAATCTATGCAATATCCAATTATGTTGATCGTGAAGCATTAAGAATAGTCTACTACTCGTTGGCTCATTCAGTGCTGGTCCAGAATATCATCGTTTGGGGAGGAGCCTCACGTTGTCACATTCACAAGCTTGAAGTAATATTGAATAATATACTTAGGCGAATGCTACGTGTAAGACGCAACGAAAACAATGTGCCTCTAATGAGATGCAGTGAAATGTACTTGTCTTTACAAATGTAAAGGATGCTCAAAACTATTCCTTACTTAAATTTTTTTCCCGATTTGTGCTCTATAATCATCCTGTAGTGTTTCTAAACTATTTCAGTCCCCTTATTCCCCAACAAAATTACGAACTGAGACGTACTGTTCTCAATCTCCCAACTGTGCATGTTGACGTTGAGAAACGCGCTACAGTATTTCAAATTGCAACTCTTTTCAATAATCTTCCTGCGTATTTATTAGATCCCATTTCTGATAATGTCTTAAAAAACGTTTTAAAGAATACGTCATGCAATTTTATTAGCTTTTGTTTTTTGTTGCTTTCAGTGGCTACGCTGATGCATAATTCCATAGTGTATTACTACTTTACCAAATACTTGTAACATATAAAATGTGTCTGTGTGTAATAAACCTATCAAACCAATCAAAACTATCCTGGATACAAAGCTCAGTAGGCTATGCATTAGGAGCAATATCGACCGCGGGCAAAAAAAAAAAAAAAACAATATTTTTAGCGGTTCACCGAAGGAAACCTTGGCGTTGTTCAGCCTAGCATGCTTATCAGTAATGTTCCCTATTGGCAGTTGCATTACAACCTACATAAAGTAGTTAATAAAAAAATTATGATCAAAGAAGACGGGTCGCCACAAATTCTTTGCTGCCATTTTTGACAGCGCGGGTGCTCTAGTTAACTTAAGAAATCAAATTGTACAGCAGACTTCCCCAACCTCGGCCATACCCATTCATATTTTTGAAGGTCCTAGATAAAAGATGATCGTAGTACGGAACGAACCCATTTTTTTTTTTCAGCCCAAGCTAGGGGGCAGACTACATCGTGGAAAATGCCTATTTTTTCTTCGGGCATGTACATCGTGCAAGTAAAAAATACTTATATCTTTATTGATCACTGCATTAGCTGAGGGACAGGTGACATCGTCGAAAATTTCAATTTCTTCTTTCATCCCAACCTGAGTTGTAGGAAAGAGTACACTGCTGAAAATACCCATTTCGTCGTTGATCATATCCCCAGGAGAGGAACCGATAGCAACGACGGAAGTGTCTATTATTCTCCCATCATGAGCTTGTCAGTGAGACATAATATCGTCGAAAATACGCATTTTTTACCTCTTCCATCACAATAGCGGCTGCAGGAGAGATGATGTAGCCGCTATTGTGATGGAAGAGGTAAAAAATGCGTATTTTCGACGATATTATGTTGAAGGTACCCAGTTCTTTTTCCATCACAACCCCAACGAAGTACGACGTTGAAAGATACCCATTTCTATTCTATTACAGCCCCGACGGAGATTCGGATGACGCTTAATTCTTTACTGTATAGGGGAAGTTTAGTTGCCCAGTGCAGGGCGTTATCGCTATTCATCATATCGCCGAATTAGAGGTAACGGGTGGTTAACTTTACGCTTTAATGATGAAACATAATTCATGCTGACCAGTTCGGCACGCACGCCTGCTGACTTAGTTATTATTCTATATATCAGCATACTCAACAGCTTGCTTTCAGAGATAAAGCATTAACGAATCAGAAAAACGGGAGGTGGCCAATCTTGGCAAAGTTGCACTCCTCGATCGGCAGGAGTTGATTATAATTGTGACGATATGCTGGGTGTGTTCTTAAGTCATTATCAATAGAGCAGGTCATTTTTTGCTAATTTCAGACATTTGCAATGACTGCTGTCGTAGAACTAGCCTGATTATTGATATACTGGATGCATGTTTAAGATTCTTACGTATGTGTAACATTAAAGGTAATAATAGAAAAGCTCGCATTCAAGGTCTCCTGCATGAGGCAGCAGATGCTTTTCAATAGATGGCTTTCGGTAACACTTGGTGTACTTTAAAATTCTTGCGAATATTATCACATTGTTGATAATGCCATGCATACGTACAAAATGGGTACTCTCGCCGCAGATACTCTCTAAGAATATTATGGAAAAAAACTTGTTAAATGGTTTTTGTTTCATAGTTTCACGTCTCGCTGGCTGTATGTAGTGCTTGAAGCTCATTTAAACTAATATCACATTAAATTTATTGCCTTTGGCAAAATTTGCAGAACTCATACGTATATCTAAGCGTAAAATAGCAACATATAAAAGGTGAAAAGAGTTGCTGTGAAACAAATTTTTCTTGCTTAAAAAAATTGTGTAAATGATGAAAGCATTTCCTTATAAATCACTATGTTGCATTATGTGACACGGTTTTTGTTGGGAAGGGGAGGAGGTTAAAAAATTATAATTATTAGTAAGCTGCTTAGCTTCTATATTTTATGCACTTTAGCTAATCCTGTTATTGAATTGATGAACGCGCTTAATTGTTTAATAGCATTTACTACAATCACAGAGAAGAGCTAGTCCATCATATTTCTGCTGATAATCTTCTGCGCAGTTCTCCTCCCCCCAAAAAATAAATAATTTTCAAGCATATATGACAACATTCAAGGACTGCCTTATCTGTTGCTGTGGATATGCAGGTGTGCGTGGGGTAATTTTTAACAGACTGGTATGGGCCGCTGGCAGAAGGTGGCTGATAGTCGATGATGTATGGTAAGGTAAGAAATGCCCAAGCTGCTGTCGAGGCCCATCTTTGAATTGCCAAAATCCTCATTTCGGTCGCTGTTTTTTCTTCTGAAAACTGAGACGACATAGAATTCACAAGGCAGCGGTGAATGGTTATCTGAGTTTTCTCTTTATATTAGATAATTGGCAATACGCGAACCAACAAGCCCATTTCATAAGATCCGGGACTTACGTTCCGGCCCTCGATGAGCTATTGCCAGTAGGTACGTCAGAATCATAGAGATATCTGATAAAGAAAAGAAGATGAAGAGAATAAACTCAGCCAAAGTTGATCGTGCAAGCACAATGAATTACTGCAGTTTCGCGGAGCTAGGGGACGGTACGTACATTGGGGCATAAAAGGAAGGGAATTACGGTCGGGTAGAATCTTTGGCCGTTTCAAGTTTGGGACTCTTGGGGGAGGATTCCCTAGCTGTGGAGGATGTTGCTTCCAATGTTTGTCGACACGATTTTTAAACACATTGACTGTCTCCGCACCGGCAACTTCGGGGAGGAGTCTATAACAAATGTTCACTACGAAGTACGGAAAGAACTGCTTGCTGGAAGTAGTTCTTCTATCTTTATGCTCGAACTTCTGGCCGTTGTTTCGCAGGCGAGCATTAACGGCTCTCTCAAAAAGTGCCGTTGTTGGCAGGTCGCTTGAGCCATTCAAATACCTGAATATTTCTATTAGTTACCCACTCAGTCGTCTCTGTTTGAGAGGTGCATGGGTCCCACTTCCCCCAGCCAATAATAATTATCTAGCTTGTTTCGCAGCTCAGGCAACAATTTTGTTGCTCCGCCTTGGATTCTTTACGTTTTATCGATATCCTTACACTGATGTGTCAATCAGAATTGAGCCGCTAATTCTAAATGCAGGCGCCCTAGTGCTTTGTGTCCTTGGATTGTACTCAAAATTCTTGGTAATGCGTTGACCGACACGTACATATAAAATCAATTTAAAAAGCTCAATTTTAAAATTTTCTATCTAAATACTTGTGATCGTGATGAAGGGAAAGACCAACCAAAAGAGCAAGTAAACAACCAACCGCTCAACCAGCAACTGTTATAGTAGATTGCCGATTTAAGACATAAGCCAGCTACCTATTCTGATTAAATCATTTGCATCTGGTGGCGTTTGAGCAACATTATTTGGATTTCAGTGGCATAAAGTGTGAAAATTGCACTAAAGCAAAAGACTTAATCCCGATGCAAATATTTAATCACGATTCATTCTCCTCGATCTACTGCACGGAAAATTCTGGTGCGTACGGTGGCATCGCTTGTACCTACAAAGGACACAGTATTTGCAGTTATGGTCGAGAGCGGAAATTGTGCCCGTCCTATGAGCTATTCCGGACGTGAAGGGTCTGTACTCGCACTGCCTTCAATTGTCACGCTTCTGTGGAGTTGTGTCTCGCCGATATTGCACCGGCGGCCCGCCAGCTGTTGGCCTCACATTCGCTGTTGCAGTGGCAGCAATCTATCATATTGCAACAATCGTGCTTGCTGATCGATGCTAAATACGTTCTATAAACCTGGTGCCCTGAGCTCCGGGGCTCGTAAAAAAGACCCTCTGCGCCTGCTGTAGTAGGGAAGGATTGCTTTTTGTGTTTTGTTCGTTCTGAAAATCAGGACGTTTCCAGTTCTCTAAAGTAAGTTTATACTTAAGACTGCCTTTAATTGATGCCTTAACACCCCTAAGTATACCTTTACTTCTCTTTAGGTGAGTTTACACTATCGACTTTTGTTCCGCTTAAGCCCATCAGTTGTTCGCTGAAAACATAAGCAGGCTAGTTGGGATACTCACTAGACTGTGAACAATGCTTTGCTACTGCAAAGAACATTCGCCGCAGTATATTTACAGAATGACAATAAATTCATAACGCAAATTGGCTGCAATTGTGATTGTACGTGAATCAACAACCTACATCATTTTATAATACTATTAGGTCGAACTTCTTGAAAAAATGCTTGAGCGCAACCTATTGACGAACGGCGAGGTAACAATGGGGTAATATGAAAAGTTTGGTCTACAGTGCCGGCAAAAAAAAAAACCTTTACACTTCAACGGCAAGATACGAGAAATGTGAGTTAGTGCTTCGTTTGTTCTGCCGACATAATAAAGCGAGAAGATGTTAGTGATGATGCATCCCCTCCGTCCACTCTTAGCAAACGTCCATCACCCAGCCAACCCTCAGCGAGGGTTGTGTGCTGCTGCAATGAGGTTGACTGTGGGCGCTCTTGCCGACGTTTTATTTTTTCTTTCTTATAAGTTTGAAGTCATATAACTTTACACCTACTCCATACAATGGGTCAAAACGAAATACTAACTCAAATTTATCGTGTCTTTACCAATCAAGTGTAAAGATTTTTTTCGCCGGCACTGTCTTCATGTTGTGCATACACTCCAATAAAAGAGCAGAAACAAAGTAAGCAGTTTTAAATCTTTGATTAATCTCCCATTGCCAGTGAAGCGTCTTTAGATGTCTTGTTGCCTCGATCTACAAAACTAAGAATTTTAATTTGAGTTCGCTTTATAAAACGCCTGAACTTAGTGACTTGGCAGTGAGATTTGAATAGAAAACGATGAGAATTTGCATGATTAAACACTTCCTTCGAATGTAACAATGTAGTTTGGCCAAATGCTTTATTATTTTTACATTTCTTACATTGTAGCACGTAACAGACTCATACTTGCGCACTGTTTGTAAAATAGTTGCCTAAGCTTGGATCTTCGACTTTATGGCTGTAGCGTGATGCGCGTTTTACGTAGAAATAGTAAGACATCTTGGAACATTTTTTTGCTGCTCTTCCGTTATTTGAAACGAACGACGGGCTTATGCAAACACCTCTGTTTCCTGCCGAAATCATATTTCAAAAGTAATTGATTCGGCATTTCCTGAAACGAAGCTCACCCGAACTTCGTGTCGCCGGTGTAAAAATATAACCTGCAGCACTCTGCCGTCACCCACTCTAGCTCTGTTGATCGTCAGAGTAGGTTATTAGATTAGATAGCAGGCAATAGACAGATAAACAGGCCCATTGCTAGAGACTAGCCGAGACTATCACTCCGGCCTTCTAAATAGGGTAATTACCTAATTGCCGAACTAATCCTATTTCCGAACAAAGAGCTATTATTTGATAGGTTTATAACACAAGCCTTTTAAATTATAGCTCTTTGTTCTGATATAGTTTTAGTTCGGCAATCGGGTAATTACTTACTGTAAGTATCAGCTATTGCCGTACGTAGCCGATGGGCTGTGACGCCAGCGAGTGTCACTAGTGTGAATCTGCCTTCAGAAATGACAGTTTTTGCCTCCACCAAGATTATGTTTTTTGCTCGGGATTATTTGTCTTCCGTGCGCGTCTGTAAGCAATGTCGCTCAAAAAGTTAAGGGCGGATGCTTCTAAAATTTATAAGAACTATTGTGAATGTGGCGAGCCACAGATGATTAAATCCTGGCGATGATCCGAGTGTTTGTCTTTCTGTCGACTATTCAGTTTCTAGAATTGCGTTTCATGAGGGAGAGCTACGCTCTAAAAATGCAGCTCCAGTTTGCAATGCCGAATTGACATTAGACAGTGTGAATTTTTAATATTATTAGCAACAGTTTTTAAGGAAACAGCACTACAAAGCCTACTGTGGTCATACGTGGAATATTTAATATGCAATAATTCAAATGGATCAGTCAGGTAATAGACCAGAAGAACGTTAAAAATTCCACGACTGGAATAAGCATCACTATTTATAAAAAAAAAACTATCATGTAGTGTAGTCGTAGCCCTGTGGGCGCTTTACCATTTTTATAGGGGGGGGGGAATAAGTGTTCGTATACAAAAAAAATTACTTGTTAATCGCAATAGTAGCAACTTAAAAACGCAAATAACATTTTTGCACGTGTATTTTGAGGCATAGAATCTGAATCTTCGAATGAAAACATAAAAATCATTTATATATAGCAGTACATGCATTTCATATTCTTGGGGTAAAAAAATAGAACAGTGTAAATTTAACGTTATAAAGCTGTTGATTTTAATTAAGCTGAAGAGAAGACTATTCTAATTTGCTCTAGAATGTTCTCAGTAACTCTAGTTAACCTTTTGGTGAAAACCGGGACATTCTGCAAGCACTTCTCAGAGATGGCGGTTCTAAGTATGGCTAGAGGGACGGAATTAACTAACACACAAAAAGTACTGGCCTTTAAGCTGTGGAAAGATGGAAAATTTTACAGAAAGATCTCCGGTGACTTGAACATCCCATTTACCGCAATTTGTCCATCCTGAACAAGATTTGAAAACGTGATACTGTTGAGAACAAATGCAGGCCAATTGCTCTTAGGAAGATCTCTCTAGGATTACGAAGATCTTAGGACGACAGATCCAAAAAATTCCATCGCCATTCAAGCACATCTTTAGAATTATTTACTTTCATTAGGAGTTCAGGTAACTAAGCGAACAATAAGTAATGAAATCAACAGAGACACTCTAAAGTTGCGTAAACCAAGGAAGAACCACTCCTCTTGAAACGGTACAGAGATGCATGCAAGGTTAAAATTTTCAAAAGAGCAAAATGATAAGACAAATTTTTATTGGGTTTCA
>LQNS02277219.1:6485103-6510148 GCA_001587735.2 Parhyale hawaiensis | reverse complement strand
ACCAATAACACAATCCTCTGGGGATTCAGTTCCTGCAACATCAGTGACTACTCAATCAGGCACCATCCGCCAGAGTCATGTATTTGCTCATAGCCAAGATTTGAGGGACTCTGTCACTGAAGTTGAAATCCTACATTGCCTTAATTTTGTGGACACGCACTGTTCTTTCAGATCAGCAGAGAAAAGTTGTGAACTATTCTGTGCTATGTTTCCAGATAGCCAAATTGATGCGGGTTTTAAAATGTCAAAGGATAAATTGAACTACATAGTCACTTATGGACTTGGTGAATATTATCATGAGAAAGCAATGGAAACTATGCAAACAGCTGATTATTTTGCACTCCAGTTTGATGAATCCCTCAACAAATCAGGCTGGGAGTGGCTATAAGGGGAGTTGTGGAGGCCACTAGCAGGGTCAGACTAGGTTGCCCGTTCTCTTGTGAGTGAAGGTGCTAAAATATATTTTTGATAAGTACTAAAAAGTGCTAAACAGTACTAAAATCCAACACTAGAATCCCAGTAGACACCTTGTTATATGTAAATCACGTTCTTTCGTCACCCAGAGGATATAACTTCTATCTTCTTTTCAGGTAACGATAACCTAATGTGTAACAATCTCCCCAGAGCGGCTCGTGATCAGTGTTTACCTCTGAAGTTAATCTCAGTAGTGTCGCGAGAGTGTCCGTGTCATTACACCCGTAGAAACTTTGGATATTGTAAACTGCTAATATCTGCACGAAATGACAGCGATGGTCATTAGAATAGGAACGGGAAGTTTCATTTCATACTCGACTCAGGTTGCTATCGTGTCAGTTATATGACACTAGTATAGAGGGTTGCAAATTGCAGTCTTCCTGACATCAGCTTTAACTGCCAAACGAAGCTATGAATAATTTCTTTTAGCGCTCATACTCCACCTTGTCACCGTTTATGAAAGATCACTGCACACGTTCACAATCGTCAGTTGTATGACAATAGCTAAGGTTCGGAAATTGTTCTTTCTTGCAACCTAAACTGCGACACGAAGCTTCTTTAGCTCCCATACTTTCCTTTAATGTCATCTTACGAAAGCTCCATGTACACTTCAACTACCGTCAGTCATACGAGGCTATTTGTAGTCGTCTTTAGCTTGTATAACTGCTGAACTTGGTTTCCTGTAGCTCCCCTACCTGCTTTCCCTTCATTTCATCTTACCAAAGCTCACCATAGACCTTCACAATACTTCTCTTCAGCCACCAAAAAATTCACCGCTTGCGGGCAACAGGCGACAGTCACGGTGGAGTGTATCCTCACGGAGCAAACTTGGCTTTTTCTGCCTCTTCGCCGGTCGATTCCGAACGGACCTTGGAACCCGGGAGCTCTTCGTTTGCTGACCAAAATACCGGAGCTGGTGAACGCCTCTCAAATTGTCGAGTGCAGAGCGGGATTCCGTGCTCGGCCAAGTCTTCTACAACCATTTTTCCAGGCTGGTTACGGCCAGGCAACCGAAGTAAACGCCAGCAGACTAGCAACAGCAGACGCTCCGGAGAATCAGCTTCTGGAATATCATCAACAAACGCTGAAATTGCAGGGAAGGAGGGGTCAGCGCCCCCTGTCGCTGACCCACAGTCCTTTCCTCCTCCTCCTCTCCCTTCGGACTCGCTCACCTCCAGAAGCTCTAACGGCTCGGGCGGCTGCTTCCTTCGCAGGCTCTTGCAGCGAAGATCTCAGGTCAGTGCTGTATTTCTTCTAGAATCGCCAGCTCTTGTAAAAAACTTGTATTTATCCCATAATTACTCGGTGTGTTCCGTGGAGGATGTTTAATACTGTGCTGTGATATTGCTATGAGAATAAGAGATCATAATTATTAGACATCCGGTTGAGGGTTATGTCAGGATTATTATTATTATTAGTATATTTTTTTTGTTCTTTTCAGATGGGGTGAGCTTTGGAAGCGCGATTGTTATTTTGTCCCTAAACTGCTCAGTCACCCCCATGGTAGCTGTTAACCTTTTAATGATGTTTTTTTTTTCAAAATCTCTTTTATTTAGAAGAAATAATATATAAGCACTAGACAATTACTTCTCGGATGCACTCGAAATATAGCAAGTTTAGAATCGAATTAAGCCAATAACTCATTTCTTTGAAGTGTAGGGCAGTTTCCATTTGCGCTTCATTCTGTAGGTTATTAATTTTTTTACTTTTTTTTCTCTGTGTGGTACCCTCTAGATGACAGTAAGTATACAGTTTGATAATGGTGGGGAGGTGTAAGAAGAAAAAGTTAACGGTAGTGAGAGCAGATGATTTTAAGAATTTGCTGATACTTTCATGCTTCCAATCTTCCACAGCTAAGAACTCCTACACGAGTCGCAAGCACTTATAGGCCAAAGCTTCCCAGGCCATTTTAAGCTGACTTCTTCTCACTTCCGCTCCATTTATATATATTTAAGTTCCGCATATCAACGGCTATCGATCATGATTGCGTGCATTCATGACCATCTCATTGGCGGAGATTTTTCTCCAACTTTTTTATTTTTTCTTTCTTTCTTTTTCTATTTCGTCTTCCATTTTTTCTCCTCTCGTTTCCTCAGTCCTCTACATCCTACTAACATAATGGCACTAGCCCATAGAGGGCCGGGGTGTAAGCTCCGGTGTCTCTTTGGGAATGGGCACCTTGGTTCGTCTACTGCCGCCTATCTAATCTAATATAATAAAACGCTTGTTGTTTTTATTTATTTCGTATCCGCTCTTAAGAAATAGATAGGCAAAAATAGGCCAGGTTGCAGATTTTGTACAGATCGATGACCAGGTTGTAGAAGATGGTGATAGTTGGATCCTTTTCTCCTTATCTGAATGCACTTCTTGCTTGAAACACTTCTTGAAATCTGAACTTAATATATATGCAGCTTCTGGGGTCAGATTCTATGGCTTTTTCTCTCAGGTCATCACGTATAAATACGATATAGATGATCAACTGAGCTTCCACAACGGGTAGTAGACAATTATTTCTTTTAGCTTACTGCCTTTCCCTGAGAGAGCAAATTTCACTTCAGAGGCTAAAATTTCCGCCGTTCAATTTAGCAGGTAGTTAAGTATGGAATGGAAGACGGTATTATGGATACGGTGCACTCATTTTGCATAAATAAGCTGACTGGAGTTCCATTCACGTCTATTGTAGCGTGTTACTCAATATTTTACTTTGAAAGACTCATGTTTAATAAAGAAAGAACAGATGGAACGTAAAAGAAGAACGATACTACGACAGTTTCAAGAACGAAGACGTGCTCCCATGCAATGGAGAGAGATGAAGCGTCTATGCGACACAGTGACAAGAAAGATTGGAAGCAGAAAGATTACAGAAGGGAATGAGAGTGAGCGGGAAAATACGGAAACGGCAAGTCAGAGAAGAAAGCAAACATATCGATTTTAGCGTGGATTTTTTCACGCACGGGTCCACTAGTTACTTAATAATTTCCAACTTCATCTACAAGTTCCTGCGGATGATTTGCTACGATCTGCATAAGGATGATAACGGAGTTTATGTGAACTGTTGAAAATTTTAAATCAGTCCTGAAATTCAGGACCTGGCCTGCTCCATTCATTTTTTTTTTTTTTTTTGTGCCAACGTGTCAGTTTCATGGAGCTTTTATGCAATGTGGCAGTGCGCCATATTTCAGGCCTTCAAAGCAGCGCCAAGTGTTTTTGGGCCGGCGCTCGGCGCACCAGTTCTTCCATAATACTACAGCGTAAAAAAGAGCCCGAAATACATTATTAAATATAATGCTGCCAACCCAAATACTGCTCCAATGGCTTATCATATCAATATAAGGTAGTCCATGGGAAACTTATTAGTGCACTCACAACTGCTAAAAATGATCGCCTTATATACATTGTTCATTAAAAATTGAAATCCATGAATACTGAAAGTAAATTGCCGTTTTACAAGTTACGCCTCTGTTGTATTTCTCCCATGTATAGTTCTTTTTCTAAGCTATTTACTATGATTTCTCTTTTAGTATCATTCTCTTTAACATAGTGCCCCACCATGCCCTCTGCTTGAACCTAACGAGGCCCACTATGCGCTTATTATTTAGCAAGGAAACGATGATAGTGGATGAAAAACGTGAACAGTAACTAATCTAAGGTTGACTTTGCGTTACAACACACTTGTTAGGCATCTCCGACTGACCGCTTTAAACGTTAATCTGGTTTCAGATTATCCCGAAATGCGTTCGACTTGTATTGTTACAGGAGGTTCGCTCACGAGTATTGGAATTCGCATCGCCTTTGCATTACGAATATTTGTTTTTAGTTGAAGAGCAGATTATACACGACCGTATTATCTGCTTCTGAGCTGTTTTAGAGCGCCTTTGATTCGCTTCCGATCAAATTATCTTCAAACTGCATGGTTGATGATGAAAAATAACCATCGATTAAAGCGAATCGAACGCACACGGAGATTATCTGAAACTGCGTTGCAATTGGAAGTGGCTGATCAGAGATGCCTGACATGCCAAGGCCACAACCAATGAGCAACTGCTGACTGTGTTAAGTAAGCTTACTGAGTTGCGTCAAATACATTAAGTTGTCAAAAATATCGTTAGCATCTTCTGCGACATGAATTTAAAGTTTTTTTGTATGTAGCGTGTTTTGTTATAAAATAGTTCCCACTGTCATAAGTGGATTTCGGTCACTGTTTCCCCTGAAATAGGGCATTCAGTTGCCCACGGTGATTGAATGCCAAAACAACGACATTAAAAATTAGAGAAGCGCTCATAAGAGAGCATACCTCAGTCACTAAGATATCTTTTTCATCAACACCAAAATTTGATCAACCTTCTCTCGTAACGTTCCTAGCAGTTCGTGTAAATTTCGTAATAATCTGCTTATAACTTTTCAGTTATACATTGAACTAAGTCAGACAGGGTGACCAACAACGAAATAGCTAACCGGATCCTCACATAGATAGAATTGATTTTTCCTTTCAACAATAATATTCAAACAGTTTCTGTGCATTTTATCAATTTTATAAGTTTTTTAAGTTATGTTCTGGCAAACAGAGTAGCGAACACAGAGACGAACATCCAAACGGACTCGACGATCATCGCAGAAGCTTGGTCATTATTTTGTCTCGTAACATTTCTTTCATTTCCTGCAAATTTCATCAAGACCCGTGCATATAACATTCTGTCGTATGTTGCTGCCAAACACAAAACAAAGAGATGAACCAGCATATCACCAATGTTTATCCATTAGTTCAACGTATTATTTGTAACAGCTATCGAAAATTTCATGAACATCCCTTCGTTATTGTTTGAGTTATGGGGTAAAAAAAAGGAAAGTGGACGGATTATCACCTCAAGTTAATCACCTGTTTCTCCTAACCTACCCAACAGTCTCTGTAAATTTCGTAAGATCCGTGCATACCTTTTGGAGTTATTTCGGTGTCAAGTAAGAGCCAAACTCCGCCTAAGAACATAACTTCCTTGGCGGAGGTAAAATGGTTAGTGTCTTTTCCTCGTTGTATAATCATTTTTTCCCTCTTCGTTGCTCCTCCCATTTTTATACTCGTATTAATGATGCTTCATTTTGTTCTTTGTGTTCTTTCCCTTTTTGCTGATCCCATGTTTGTTGATTCTGCATGGGAAATTAGGAATATTTTCGTGCAGGAATCACGTTTCGGTAGGCGTATTACATGCCCCTTCCTTTTCAGGAGGCAGTATATCCCTCACTGGCCGCACGGTGCGTCTTGCTAGAAAGAAAGTACTCATAATAACATTGCTGACAACTAAAGAGCTCACTGCCCGATGAGCGTAATTCCTGTACTATCGTACAGCTCTAGGGGCCAACTTGTTCCGACACCCCTGCAGGCAGCAGAAGTGAGTGTTGCACGCTGCCGCAATGCGTAAGACAGTCACTGACTATCGATATGTAGTATTCAATATACAATCTGACGCAAAAATTATTCTTGCGTCAGCTGTCGCTTCAAAAGTTCCCGTGCAGGTGCCGGGCACCACCATTTTGCCGACCGCCAGCGGCACAAAACGCGCGAAACTGTCACCATGCTGGGGCTTTGCTGAAATGAAGTTGACCGTTACGCTTAACTCAAATTAAATGAACATGAATAAGATATTTCTTACAAATGCACCTATCGTCGGGATACATATATGTAGCTACTGCAGGCATATGCGAGCGAACGATGGATTCGAGGATCCAGAGGTCAGAGTAAGTTTGCTCGTTCGTTTTCTTTCCAAATTTCCTAGGTACTGCCGTACATGGGTGCTTCCAGTTACTTACTGCATGTCCGTTATTCCGTGCACGTTTTCAATAACCACACCTTTCATGAACGAGGTGATGCGCAATCTAGAAATGAACAGCTTCTGGTATAAGTGAGGTCTGCAATGGAAATGTATATTGGTCCACAATTGATAGTGTTTTTGTTACTTCAATGAATTCTAAAACAATTTTTCCTTTGTCAAAGCAGAATTTCGTTAAACTATGCTGTGTCTGAAATGGAAATGTAAAGGAGCACTGTCCCAGTGTTCTGTCATATACAATCCCAGGTTCATTGATGTTTCCTCTGTATTCAAATTTCACGTCCCAGAACTCTCTCTTCTGTAGCACAGAGAATCCAACCGAGTTCCCAATACCTATCGCCAATTCCTGCCCGTTCGTTCAGTCCTGGAATGCTTCCGATTTAACAGCGCCGCGCATTTCTCAAACGCTGAGCTGGTCTTAACCTCGCAATGCCCAGTGTCTTCCGCTGAGAATCTCAAACAATGCTATTTGTACGGGAAACCGAATTTTATTCGGGCGTTTTCGCCTTAAAAGATCAGCAACGTAAAGTTTGATGCGCCGTTCCTGTCGTTTTACGAGACTCGTTCTTTCGACCGCCAGGGGTAGAAGCTAGCAGACCTGCTTCGTTCCTTGCTGCTGAACTTTGCGTCGTGACCGCACCGATAAATGCCTACTTCTCGACATTGGATGGGACAATTGCTGTCCAAGATATTAGGAAAGTTGTGATCCAAACCGAAGGGATTTAGATGTCTTCCCTTGGCCGACCTACCAACTCCACCGTAATATAATCGAAAGCCTTTCGGCCTCATTGTGTTCTTCATGGCTACTGAGGATCCCTTTGTTGTGAGTAGAAGCCGGCCCTGGAAAATCCGAAACTCCAATTAAATGAGAGCCTACGAGCGCTCACCAATTAGCTCTCAATCGTCAGTTGGTAAAAAAAGCTATCGAGAAAATTAGCTGTGTTTATTTAGGACGCGCAGAATCATTATCACTGTTTTTTAAAGGTTTTAATGTCTAAAATGTTTTACTGCGCTAGCTGTAGTTACAGCAACCGGATCCTATTTACTAACGAAATTATTTGTGTTTCAGAATATGCAAAGAAATAATAGGTTTGAGTTATTTGCATAGCGCGTTTGTTTTTTCACCGATAAATATATGTTGATCGGTAGCTTGCTCTCTCATATTGAATAACTTACTATTTTCATTGGCGGTGAACCTCTATTCATGCATTAATTCGCTCTTCTGCAGCAACTACGTATCAGCTGTTCATTTCTCTACATTGCCCTTATTAAGGATATGTAATTTTAAAGTTGATGTACATTGAAAGTAAGCTGTTTGAACTCGTAAGATCTTGGCAAAGGCTTAGACTGTTAGAAAAAATTCACCTTTACAGTCATTTCGAATGATAGACCAAGATTGATTTAGATAGTTTCGTTCGAGCAATCCAAGGCAAATCAAATCACGTTTTCTCCTATTAACTTTCTGCAAGCGCTTGCAATGCTAAGATTGTTTACTGCAACTGATGCACTGTCGTCCATGATAGATATGAAGAGGATTTCCATGTGGTTCTGGAGGCTGCTACTTTTCCTGAAATGGATGCATTTCGATCTTGCATAGATGTGGCGATTGAATTTGACGATGCACGTTACCCGAGTACCAGGTGGGCTGAACCCTTCGGTACGAGACGTCGATTGTGTGTGAGAAATACTAATTAGTAGTCCTTGACCCCTTAGAGCACATATTAGCATACCTTATTGTATCAGAATTTGACTAAGCTTCACATACCACACGACTACCATAATGCCTTTCCACTGGGGTTGTTGCATGTGACTGCAGCTCCTGCTGTGAGATTAATGTGTAATGTTAGGCAAGAAGATCGGTTTTTCTTTTTCCTCTTCGTTCTGCACCTTTTTCCCTTGCCACTAGTGGTGCATTTGGCATGTATGGGACGAATTACATGGCTTATTTGAGCACACGGTGATCAGTGAAGTTAGCGTACAGCGTCCTTATCCAACCTCACTATTTGGTTTGCACATTTATATTGGTGCTTTGCTGTACTTAGAAATGTAATAAACACAATAAACTGTAGAATTTCATGTGCCTCTTAATTTATAAGTATTCATATGCAACAAAGCAATATATATATATACAAAACACCATCGTGTGTTTATGTTTGGATATGTTTCGTGTCACGCTTTAAACGAAATAGCGAAAAAAAGGTCAGGTTTTGTAAACTTTATAATTATGTTGCCCCTTGATGGAGATGGATAAACAAAATTTAGACCAAGTTAGAAAACATGGCCAAATCTTGAATTCGTTATCTCTTCATTGAATGCAATTATAGCTCAGCCAACGTAGAAGTACACAAACAATGAAGATAATACAAAATCGACTAATAAACAAAATTTGATGTTTCGGGATGAAAAAATCCCATCGGAAAAGAAAACTTATCTACAACCTATAAATAAAATATTTCTTTATTTTTTATGTTGTGAGGGGAGCATATGTGGTCGGGGGAAGTCTAAAAAGCGAATGAGCAGAGCTCATATAGCTTTTCTCATCGATACCGTGGAGTCGAATTTTTATATTACCTTCTCCATGCATTGAATCTACATTTGTTCTCAGTTTACTACATATTAATTCAGTAGATGATCAACGAAGCGCAGGAGAAGCTATTTTCACTCTGTAGTACTGTACATACCGTAGCTATTTTCCCCGCTTGCTTTCTTCCATTAACGAAGCAGTTTTCGCTTAAACGCAAATATTTCGATGTATTGCAGTTCAATCATACCGTAATTAGCATTCGCAGCGGCGAACTTAAAATTCACTGTTGATTTACTGCTAGCAAATTTATTTTATTTTTTTTTTTTCATGGCATCTCAAGAAGGAAGGACTCAGATAAATGGCAACTGAGAACACTCATTTCTGACGACAATTTGAGTGGGCTGTTGTAGCGTATCATTCAGAAGATATTAGTAACCAAAGTATGATCAGTGAGGAAGGGTCATCACAAATTTCATAGCGTCATATTTGACAGCGTGGCCACTTTCATATATTTAACTTTCCTGTCACGCTGTAACGAGATGAAATAAGGATGACTGCCAGCCTCGAAATAACGTCTATTGCATTTGGTAGGAGAAGCGGTTGGTATTAGTGATACGAAAAATTCCACTTGTGGCTACATTTATCAGCTGACAGGTTGATTTAGTTGTGGCTTGAGAAGTCTTTTGCAAAGCAGATAATAGCAAAGAAAACGGTGATTTCACTGAAAAAAAAATATTTCTATCGTCATTTTATGACGATGCGACCTGCTAGTTATTGAAATGAAGAGGAAGTGTATTGCACTGCAACAAGCCATGGTGCCCACAGATAGTTGGTTGTGGTAGTAGAGGCGACGTCACAAATATTTGAAATTGTTTCGATGCTAGAGACGACGATAACATAGAGTACGACGAGCAAGTGTGAGCTGTTTTTCCTCGAGTATGTACCAAAATTCGACGGAACGGCTGAATTCAAGTGGCTGGCACTAGCTATCGCGAGCATTCAGTTGTGGCTTAGCTGCNGATGCTAGAGACGACGATAACATAGAGTACGACGAGCAAGTGTGAGCTGTTTTTCCTCGAGTATGTACCAAAATTCGACGGAACGGCTGAATTCAAGTGGCTGGCACTAGCTATCGCGAGCATTCAGTTGTGGCTTAGCTGCATCAAATAGGTCCAAAAGATTTCCAGAACTAGTTGGATCTAAACTCTAGCCTGAGGTGCAAAGCTCTTTTCACATCAAGGATACCCTATTTTCACCCATCTAACCCTGAACGCGAACAAATTGATGGATGAAACCAAGGAGGTTTCGATAGAAGGAGGGATCACAGCCTCATTTCGGCGTACTGGCCAGGAATTTCTTGTTCTTTCGATGGCTGCTTCATCGGATGAGCTCCATGGAGCAAACGGCAACCAGAAAAGAGATCACCTGGCTGTTACCATAGCCGTGTGCCCAACATTCCACAGTCAGCTTCTCTCCCTACCTTTCGATGGCACAAACGAGACTCTTTTTCTTTCTTTTCTTCCTCTCTTCCCCTTTCTTTTTTTCACTTATATGCTAATCCCGTGCTGTGAGCGGCAGGGCCATGGGAAGTTGGTGGAGCCACCCACATGTCTACCGCGACTGTCGTCTCCATAACCTGGCGAACCTGGGGGTTCGCCTTGCTCGGTATGCAGCTCTGCCGAGTGGACCATACTTGTGCATAAGCTGATCATCTGTTTATGGGATTTCTTTTATCTATTTTGCGTAGTTTTGAGCATTTCTTAATCTCTCTGAACATTTCTGTTTCTATCGTCTTTTCTCTTCTACTTTGCGGTGACGTGGAGAGTATCCGGGACCGCGTCGGGCTCAGGAGTGTCATCTCCTTTATTGCAATATTAGAGGACTGCATGCGAACCCCGCAGAGCTTGGATTTGTGTCCCGTGGTGTGGATGTCGTGTGCTGTTCCGAGACGCTGGTGTAGGGTAGGAGGCACGACGGGGAGCTTGCCTTGGCTGGTTTTTAGTCCCCTTTTCGCAGGCTGGTGGGATCGGGGCCGGGATTTCGCAGCATGGCCGTGTAAGTCCGGAGTGATTTCTGCGATCACCGGCAGCCAGTCCAAGAGTGCACCTGTTATGAGGGTGTGTGGCCGTCTGAATAATTTTTATTTATTCCTCCTATATCGGAGCCTTACAACTGATGATTATCTGTAAGACTGTTTGCTGACGGCGATGGCTTCGATCCAGAGTACGGATCCTGAGTCAGCGTTTGTTTCTGTGGGGGAAGTTAATGCCCACCACAGGGACTGGTTGGGATCTGTTTCACCGACTGATGATGCTGCATTAGACTTTTGCACCTTATCTAGTTGTGTACAGCTAGTCCGTGAGTCCACGCATATTGCTGGAAATTGTCTCGACATCGCTAAGACTGATGTCCGGACATGATGATTGTGTCAGTTTGTTCCCTTATCGGCACTTCAGAAACCCACATCTAGTTGTCATTGAACCTGAACCAGGTTTTTCTTTTGGTAGAAACCGGGAGAGTGGTTTTCGTTAAGAGCAGTGCTAATTGGGATGCTATTACTGGAGCAGTAAGGGCGTTACCCTGGCGCCGGATTATTTTGCCGTGAGGATCCTATCTCTGAGCTTAACGACTTGACTGTGTCTGTTTTGGAGACTATTCTTGTGAGGTGTCGGGACAAACCGTGGTTCGAAGACCAGTGTCGGTTAGCTTTTGAAGCGAAACAAGCGGGTAATCGGGCTTGGTGGCGTTCGCGTGACCGCATGTTGTGTCAGACTAATATTGATCGTAGGGTCGAGGCTAAGCGTGTGTATGAGAATGAGAAGACACAGCATCGTCGCAGGGAGCGTTCCAGGGAGTCTCTACTGAGTATTAATCATCCACAGCGTTAGTGGAGTGAGCTAAAGGGTTCAGTTTTCGCTGCTGAACCTTCGTTGCCGTCCCTTGTTGGTCCCGGTGGTGCTATCATTGCTGATCCCTTGGATAGGGCGGAACTCATGTCGGTTCACTTTGACGGGAAGCAGAGCATAGATGTGTTGTCATTGCCTCATGGATGTCAATCTGAATCTCGTTTAACTTCTTTGGCGTTCAGATCTTGTACTATCAGGGTGCTGCTCGAGGGTCTTGATCCTTACGGAGGTGTGGACGAGGTGGGTAAGTTTCCTCCGTTTAAAAAGCACCTTGCTGACGTTCTCGCCCCTAATCTTGGGGTGATCTTCCGGTGCCTGATACGGTTGGGAAATTTTTCCCGTTGTTGGTGTACTGGGAATATTACTCGCATTCCTAATGGTTCAGTGTCGCCCCATGTTGCCAATTACAGACCTATTACGGTGACGCCCATTTTGTCGAATGTGTTCGAGAAATTAGTCGCTTCTAAACTTGGACGTTTTGATGAGGCTACGGGTTTGCTGCCTGCAGGTTTGTTTCCGTGCAGAACTAGTTTGGGTTGTTGTGATGCACTGTTGTCGGTGTCACACTATTTGCAGTCTGCACTGGATTGTGGATTTGAGGCACGCCGTGTACAGTTGGACTTCTGCTCGGCGTTTGACAGGGTCAACCGCATGTGTCTTTTGTACTAGTTTGAGTAGTTTGGTGTGGGTGGTAGGGTTCTGTCAACCATTCGTGATTTTGCTTCTGAACGAACGCAGAGTGTATCTGTTGACGGATTTTTAAGTGCTCAGTCGCGACGGAGTTTAGTGTTCCTCACGGTAGCGTACTTGGCCCGCTGTTGTTCGTTCTGTATACTAGTGACATGCTCTCTTCGCTAGAGACACGATGATCAACTATACCGATAATTCCATTTTGATAGCAGTGATACCTGCCCCCATCGTGCGTAATGATGTTATCCAGTCTCTGAAAAGGAATCTGTCACGCATTAGTGCATGGTGCTCGGCCTCTATATGAAGCTGAATTTCAGCATGACCAAGTCTATGATTGTCACTAGGTCTCGGATACTTTTACCGCAGCATCTACATCTGAAGATAGAGGACACTTTGCTTTTGGAGTCTAGCTCCTTGGAGGTTCTCTGTGTTGTCTTTGGTAAAAAACTTACTTTTGAGCCGTATATTAGGCGACTGGTGTCACGTGCTTCCAGTAAAATTCGGCTCCTGCATAAGGTGAATTTGGTGTTTGGTGACAGTGAGGTTGTTCACAGATGCTTTTGTGCTTTCTTGCTGCCTGTGTTTGAGTACTGCTCACCAGTCTGGGCTTCAGCTGCTGACAGTCACTTGCGTCTGCTAGGCCGAAAATAATTTGGTAATAATTTGGTTAATCTTGCCCATAGGAGAGAAGTGGCCGCACTCTGTGTGTTTTATGCGGTTTACAACAATGAAAGACATTGGTTGCAATCTTCTGTCTCGGCCCTCAAGCTCTCAAGGAGGATTGCACGTGCTGCGGTTGGCGCGCACTCTTTCACTTTGAGAAGTGTTTGATGCTGAACTAGTCAGTTTAGCAGGTGCTTCGTGCCCTAGTCTGTTGGGGTTTGGAAATCATTGCCGGCATCGGCTTGCAGTCGTGTTGGCCTGCAAGCATTTAAGTCAGCTGTTAATGGTTTTTTGTTAGATTTTCTTTCGCAGCGTTTGGGGCTTCCCGGTGTTGCAAAACGCTTCATTTGTGTTGTACTACCTGTCCGTGGTGGGTCGGGTGTGAAGGTTTAATAATAATCATCTGACTCCTATCTGCTCCCGTTTGGTTGACCACGGAAGAGACTCTCCGCACGAGAGTTGTTTTTTTTTTCACCGGTCTCTTTCTCTTCGTTTCTTGCACTGTGCCTCTCGGCTGTGCGAATTCGTTCAGCCGAGCCGTGTAGAGTTGGAAATGCCTTGCTCCTTTTCCCCGCCAGTAGTAGCGTACTCGGCTGAGACTTGCCGGCAGAATGCCAACATAAAACATTCATAAACTGACGTGACATCATCAACAGTCTCACTGCTTAGATCGCGTCGTATGACGTAATGTTCGTACCCTGCTCGATAAGCACTGCTATACTCAAACCCTAATGTTGGCACGCTGCTCGACAACCCTGCTATACTCAAACCCTAATGTCCTCCCTCTGCTCGACAACCAATGCTATACTCAAACCCTAATGATCGCACCCTGCTCAACAACCACTAGTATATAGTCAAACCCTAGTGTTCGTATCATGCTCGACAACCACTGCTATACTCAAACCCGAATGTTTGCACCCTGCTCGACAAGCACTGCTAGACTCAAACCCTAATGTTCTCACCCTGCTCGACAACCACTGCTATGCTCAAACCCTAATATTCTCACTCTGCGCAACAACCACTGCTATACTCGGTCTTTAATGTTCACAGCCTGCTCGACAACTACTGTTATACTCAAACCCTAATGTTCTCCCTCTGCTGGACAACCACTGCTATACTCAAACCCTAATGTTCACACTCCTCTCGACAGCCACTGCTATGCTCAAACCTTAATATTCTCACTCTGCTCGACAACCACTGCTATACTCGGACCTTAATGTTCACACCCTGCTCGACAACTACTCTTATACTCAAACCCTAATGTTCTCACTCTGCTGGACAACCACTGCTATACTCAAACCCTAATGTTCACACCCCTCTCGACAACTACTGCTATACTCAAACCCTAATGTTCGCACCCTGCTTGACAAGCAGTGCTATACTCAAACCCTAATGTTCGCACCCTGCTCGACAACCACGGTTATGGTCGTTTTGCAGCTGTCGACCAGCAATAACTTGCGTTTGGCTAGCGTCAGCAATGACACCGTTGACAAATCTAATTACAGTTATGGATGCTCTGTTACATGGCCCCGCCATTTATGTTATTGGGCATTTAGTGAGATGAGCGTCGAAATCATAATGGCTTATGTAACGACCTCTATGTTTAATTTGACGACCAGTGCCAATCGGCTCGATACGTTGCTGTTGCTGGCTTCACGCTACTGAATATATTGTTGAAATTAAAATCTATAATGAACACCGTTGTATACTGATTATTCTGTATATCAATGCCCATATTTTTGTTCACACTAGAAGCGCATTGACTGAAATGATACTCTTTCTTCGCTTATTTCCATTTCTGGAAATATCTTCGCAGTGGCTACGAATTCTGAATCTAACTTTCGAATACATAACATTAACATTGGGGTTGCCGAATAGGAGTCACACATTTTCGGTTTCCTATTAGTCAAAATCAGAAACTTGCCGGAACGAACCCGGTGTCGATATCAGACCTGGACCCTCCTACTCGACTACCCTGCTTTTTTATTGTCTTTTTTGTGTTTTGGGTATGTTTTTATTTGCGATGATTTTCCATGCGTTTCGTGTTTTCTTGGCTTGCATTTTCCCTTTTTTATTGTTCGTACCATCTTTCTTTGATTCTCGTTTGAAATTTTGAATGGAAACTAAAGATACTTTATCTTCCAGCAGACTATTGCGTTAAACATTGTGCATCAAACCTAATTTAAATTTTGTAATTAATTGAAAGTGTTTTTATTTCGAACACATAATATTTTAATCTATTTATCAAACTAATAGTGGCTAAAGTTTCCGTTACCAGACCTACGGCAACAGTAAGTAGGTATCCCACAGGCTCCCTTCTTCCGCAATTGCAGAATCAAGTGCGCATTAGGTCAAAGGCCTCAGTAAATTACCGTCGCTCATCCTATGTTATGGGGAGTCACGCCCAAAAGAGTATGTTTTAGATTACCCTAATCTTAGATAAAGGTCTCTAGTGCCGTCATTTCCTATACATTTTAGTCGTCGTTTGCCTTTATTCATAGATGGGCTGCATTAAAATACAAATTTATTTAAGATAGTGTCCAAGTTCATTTGGGTTCATAAAATATATTTATATATGCATTTCAAAATGTGTAATTAAATTCTACATTTAAATATATCCTTGGTGCATTAAATGCACTAGATGCAAGACTTTGAAATAGGACTTTTAAAAGCATTTCATGTTATTTTATACAGTTTTTGCAACGCATTATTGTTCATATTCTTTCCATCTTGCTCACAACTAGAGCATGCCATGCACCTGGCGTCCATAATTTTTTGTATGTGTCTGCATTTTGTGTAGAAAATTGTTCGTACACTGGCGTTTTCCATATTTTTTTCTGTTGATTACGTGTAAAGCATTATAATCCTAACAAAATACTTAGCCGCCCCAGAAATTGACTAACTATTTTAGCTTCAGGGGTGACTCAAAATCTAGTTAGGAAATTTGAGGAATGAAACTAAGATATTGCGTAGATATTATTCTAACGCCAATCCACGTAAATTTACTTCATAACTAACTTTATCTTTGTCAGATTATTTTGGGCCTCACACCCGCAGGATTTCCTGAGCGACTTTCACAAGGCATGCTACATGTGGCAGAACTTCGTGCTGAAAAGGTTTCTATGTAAGGCTAAGTTGGTTCTCTAGACATTCACTTCTGTTCTGCCAGGTGGGCCCTCTAACGGTGGTAAGCGAAACATTCCATGGGTCTCCTATCTGCTTCCATTTAGAGGGAGGGCACGGAAGGGACCCTTCGCACAGGTGTTTCTTTCCTCTGTCTTCATCTCCTTCCTACTTTCATCTTCTTGCCCCTATTTTTTTTCGGCGTGGCTGAACGAATTCATTCAGCCGTTCTATATGTGGTTATTGAAGCTTTGCCCCTTATTTCCCGACCAGTAATAGCACACTCTGCGAAGAATGAGACAAATATGGAACGCACATGGTGAGTTAACCATCAGACTGAAATTTTCAGGCAGAAATGGCGAGTAAAACGCATATCACTCTTAACATAGCGCCTCGTCCTGCTGCTGCGTTGGTTAAACTAGGACTGAAGTAATAATAATAATTTTGTAACTCGATGAATGAATAAACTTATCATTTAAAGCGTCTTGTACACGTAACATTAATGAATAAGGTGGCCCGTTCATCGTTCAATATTGTAGGTAACAATTTGGCGGTCTCGAGACTAGTCCCCTCATGGCTTCTCATGTTACAGTGAAATGAGCCATCCAACATTCCAACTGAGCTTGTCTATTTTTATATCCTATTTATTTTATTTTGGTATGTATTGAGCATTTCTTTGTCTCTCGTCTAACCAAGAAGCTGTATAATTCTAATTCTATTCTCAGCTAGGCTATCATAGGTACCAATGCGAAAATATTCGCGTCTGGATGGTTTAGCTTTGATATTCAAGAGAGTATGGCGTATATATATGGCTTCTTCACATGCTTGTTATCAATTGAATTAGAATACCTTCCATTTTCCTACTCCCACCATAGTTTTGTTCTAGTTCTTTTTTTTTCTAAACTCGCTTGCTCCTTCTGTGGTGTTGATTGGTCCTACGGTTGACGGTTTTTCTCAGCGCATTGTACGTCCCTGCCCATTTACCTCTTTGAAACACAGTACTCACAAACATATTGAAACCAACCGACATTTATTGCCGTCATCTAACTTGGGTGATCTTGCTATTTACTCGAATGACTTCAAAGCCCGACGGAGTTCATCGGATACGCCATCCATCAAATTATTTTTTTTTCTTTTTTTCCTCGACCGAGAGCGCGACTGTCAGGCCTAACATTTATTCCGAAGCGCATTCGGTTCACTGCAAGCGAGATCTGTGGGTGGCCTTCATATTCGGGGTCAGTAACTGCGTCTGCTGGTGACTGGCAGAGCTACTTAAGATGATTGATGTCCCTTCTGGGGCGCTGCTCCCGCGCTCCCTTATGTAAGTCGAGACTCGAGCGGAGCAGCCTGCCCTATGCCACTGTTCTACCTAGTTTAATGAACTCTAAATAGCCTTCTCTGTGCCATTGCTCTGCTTAGTTTAGTAAACTTTTAACCACATATTGTGTACGATTGTTCTGCCTCTGTAGTTTTATAAATTTTTTATGGTCTTCTTTGTGCGATTGCTCTGCCCAGTTTAATTAACTGTAGACAGCCTGTTCTATGCAATTGCTCTGCCCAGCTTGATAAACTGTAGAGTGTAGACAGCGTGTTCTGTGCAATCGTTCCATCTAGGTGAATGAACTGTAGACCACCAGCTCTACGCGTCTGTTATACACTGTTTATTGATCTGTAAATAACCTATTCTGCGCGGCAGTTTTACCGAGCGTATGGACGTGGGAAGACACAGAGGAAATATTCCCATTACATATATAGCTTTACTTCGAATGACTATGACTAGATAGATGGCTGTGGACAGACTGAAAGACATATTGTCAGACTGCAACCGGGACTAACGCTCCGGCCTTCTACGAGCCGGTCGTTAAGTAAGTTGAAGCATGACATAAAGGAATATGTGTAGCAGCTAAAAAATTGACCATTAGAGTTAGTGAGTACTGGAGGGGGAGTTGGGAAGGTGGGATGGAGTGCTGCTCTCGGTGTTTAATATGATTTTTGAACGCACTGACTGTCGCTGCCCCGATACGTTCTGAGGGAGTTAATTCCAAATATTTACTATTAACTGCAGGAAAAACCGCTGGTTAGCAGAACCAGTCTGTCTGTTAAAGCATCCTTTTGAGGAGCAGAGAAATGACCGAAGGATTAGGATGTTTTTATCAGATTAAGTTGTAATGAAGCTTTGGATATTTTTACCCCACTATAACTCTTAATATTACACAAACTCGATGTAGTATTGCTAATTGCCTAGTTTCTCTGTCCGCTTTTTTCCTACTCATGCTAGTCTCTTGTGTCTCTTGCTGCTCCCATGAGCAGCGATTTTTACTATATCTGCTCCTCGTTTTCCTTAAAATGCCCATTTCTTGCGCTCTCTTTGGATTGGCAATCTAAATTTATAATTCCCAGTCGATATAAAGTCTGCTCTTGCGACAGCAAACTGTAAAGGAAACAGCGCTCTCGTTCCTGCGTGATTCTGTGTGTCCGCAACTGTCTGCCCGATTAATTTGCTATAGCGAGGGATTTTCTATTTTTTTTTTCTGGATGATGGCGCATGTGTGTGTTCGAACGGAATCAAGTAGGTGATACCAATGTAAGTACCGATACTGGAATCATCGTCCTAATATCCGTAGACTTCTGAGTGTGAAAAAAATTACGTTAGATTAGTAAACGTTAAAAATATTGACAGCGTTCCATTGGTGTGCTTATCTCTCCGAATTTCATCACTTATTACACATTTTCGTAGAGCCACTCGATCCCCATTGACTTATACCAGTCTGTCCGTGCCTTGAGTGCGTCTGAGACACGAGGAATTTATTGACAACAATTGGCAGACAATTCGAAAGGTGTTATGTCCATTTTCGTGGCAGTTTCTGATGGTGTGCAAACATTTGCGGCAATGCTCTACCGAAGTAAAATTGGACGCAATCGCCTTATCCCCAAGCATTAACAAAGGTAGGGCGCCAGTGCTAATTCTTTGCCGTCGTTTCTGGCGTAACTGCGCTCGTTTATATTCCATCTTCCTATCTAACTGCACCACTTCCATATAACTGAAATATGTTTTCCAGTTGTAATTGCTGCGTAATTTAGTGACACAATTTGAACTCGTTCTAAGAATAAAAATTACGATTTCTTAAACTGCTTAGTAAATAACATAGCACCATGGTGACTGTTGCGAATGTCAACATAATGATTTAGTTTCAGGGAGGAAAAATGTAAATAAATGCTGTTCAGCCCAATTTTTAGTCCCTGTCTTTACGACTTATAGCAAAAATGATTATTTCGTTCATAGTACTTTTAGGTTTTTTGATAAAATCCGTTCTTTTAAATATGCAAACCTGTACGTCATGCCCTCGTTTGGTATTTATTTACTAACATTCCCGTCCGTGAGACCATAGATGTATGCCTAGAACTTTTATTTGCAGACCCTCTAGAGACTATTATAGGTCTACATCGAGCTCATTTTAAAACTGGCCTAAAACATTCTGCATTATATATTTTTTTTTTATTTTAGTGGACAGTTGTTTAAAGAGGGGGAAGGCTGTCACAGGAACGGGTCTGCCATTGGGCCCAACATTTGCCAACATTTTTGTGCGTTACCGTGAGGATAAAAATGGTTGTCAGAGTCTCCTCACGAATTTCAGTCTGTCCTCTCTCAGATGAATTGAAACTGCTAGCACTCATCTCGTACGGCAAGTTGAGTTGGCTGGTGCAGCGCACATTAGTGACAAAAGTATTATATCAACGAATCAACGAAGAAGGGTCATCACAATATCCTCGCTGTCATTTTTGACAGCGCGGGCACTCTAAAAAGATTACAGATTACTTGCTGGGACATGTGCAAATTTGGCAGGATAGAAGCATCGTTCTGCAATTAGACCCTCAGACCTAGCTGTGATTTGCGAACAGTAGCAGCATAAAGTCGAATTTGACTTTTATTCACACTGGAATGCTCGCGCTTGCAAAAATGACATAAGAATTTGTGATGGCCCTTCCTCATTGATCATAGCTTCGTTACTCATATGCTTGTGAAGGTTGCCTACACTACAACAACCAACTAAATGTCTACAATTGTAACATGAGTTGAGTACTCTCTGTTTCATTTCATCTGAGCAGCACCCGTCATTAAATGACTTCGGAAAGTTAGTAGTTCACAAAAAAGTTGACTTTTTTCCTCTTCTGAAGGCTTCTCAAATGAAAATTCAACATTCTGTCTCAAATATTGGACATATGTATTTGTATATATAGATGTCGCATTGGCCTGATAGAGGTACACCCCTTCCGAGAACCTTGCAGGTTAGGGGCTAGGACTGGTTCTACTAATGTCCTATGGCAAATATAGGTCTTTATGCGGGTTCACTATGTCTTAAACGTCATATTTCACTACGCGAACAAGTCCTGGATTACCTAACCTACAAGGTGGGCGGGGTAAGAGCTCATTGTAAGGGGGCTGGTACTACGGTGGATGTTGGAAGCACAAAAAAGTTTTTTTAATTTTACCATCGAGAAGTATGCGTGCGTTGGTACGTAGACTTGTAGACTTATTTTCCCTCAAAATGAGACCAAATTTGCATAAATCCACGGTGTTTATAGTGTTTGTTTTTCACTTTTTGAAGATTGAGGCCGTTAGGTGGCCAGGATTTTAGTACCTGTAGCGAACCAGAAGGCCACTTAACAGGCCGTATATGAATATTCTTAGCCTTCTTATAGCCCGTTTCGAACTATATGGCTCAGCCAAATGGCTTTTCCGGTATTACCTTTGACATGTAAGAATACGTTCCTGCAGGCGAGCTCAGGTCCATAGTAACAAATAAATCAACCCTTGGTTTGGGTTATTCTTTCAGATATTAGTGGATTTTTTGCTGTTCACTCAATATGGCGTTGGCTAGCAGCGATTGTATTTCTTCCTATCTTATTCTTTCGCTGCGTTGCGCAACACATAAATAATGTATAAATTAATGTACTTATATTACACGGTCGCTCAAGTAGTTGATATAGTCATGTATATCAACATACGGCGGTGTTGAATATATTGTTTTGATTTGTTGTTTGAAAGTAATGTCGAGGAGCTAACGGTTCTCGGTTTGAATACCTCACGGTATCGACATTTAGATGTGTTCCAGCGCTTGCACTTCAAAGGCAGTTTAAAGGGCGAGAGATCTCTTGGCCACGGCTTGTCCAGCTCTTGTATACTGAGAGGTGATACCTCCTGCGTCTGCAAGAGTTCCCGTATATTCTCTCCGCATTATGGTTGTTTGTGATGCAAAATATTAATATTAAAGGTTTAATTTTTCCCCTAGGTATACGAGTATGTTATTTCCCTGCTACCCTGGGGCACCCTAACTATGACTATATACAGGTACTCGTGGAGTCAAATCTTCTGTCGTTTCTGAAAATAGTATGAAACTGCACAGAAAACAGCTTGTGAGTATTTGTTGTGTTAAAATCAGAGTTATTGAGTTTTGTAACCACTTGCCCTAGATGAACAAAAGATGGTCCATGGGGTCAGGCTAGCTAAGTTTGCCCTTTCTCTGCTATTTGGATTAGCGTCCCCAAGGGAACATACTTGTGTTGCCTTGGCTTGTTTCTATATTCCCCATCAGTGAGGCATAGGATGGGTCATAGGGTTAGGTTAGTTAAGTTCACCCATCCTATGTTATGGGGAGCAGGGACGCCACACCATGAAGGTGTTCCATTAGCTGGGCTGTCGGGACGTCTTTCTTTCGTACCTTCTTTGCCTAATGCCGCTTTCATACTCCTACGGATGCTACATTCCTTTGGAAGGAGTTGTATGAAACCTCGTGATTCCTCTGTTCTTTCTCTTCTTTCCCAACTTGCTGGTCTCATGCGTGTTGATCCTGTGTGGGAACATCCTCCTGCTGGTATTCGCTCTGAAAATTTGGACAACATATTTTACAACCCCTTGAAGTCTGTGCTGGTATTTTATTTACGACTGAATAAAACTGGAGGTGGAACTCATGTGACTACGATGATAGGGTCTGCTATGAGCTTCTTTTAGAACCTCACAGCAAGATCAGAGTTTCTGGGACCGAAAGGGATAAACTAGAAGAATACGACTACTGCTCACCTCCATCTCGAAACCTCGACAGTGCCATTTGGTGACAGTCTGGGGTTATCAGAATTGTACCTCCTCAATGACTCGTAAGTGCACCATTCTACTCACGTATAATCAGAGCCGATTCCGGCCTCCATGCAAAATTTGCAGAGATTGCCCCCCTCCTCACAGAAATGATTCAGCCTCCAGAGCAATACAGTGCTGCCCTGCATTAACTTCATAACTCAGTAGTTGCGCATCCACCCAGTAGGGTTCTGGGCTATCAATGCCCTATTTTTCTCCCCAGACCTTTGCGCTCAATCCTCTCTCAACTGCGTTCGGGCCACTGCTCATCTTAACAGACCGTGAATTCCGACTGGGAGAGATTGATGATCCTTCTTGTCAGCTCTCAGACATGGTGAGCGACTGTCAGTTACCTTGTACGATCTAACTACCCCACTGATCTTACGGCGAACAGTCTCTGGCTGTACCCACCCAATTAGGGCTGCGCGTTTCATTGCTGCTCTTCCTCTCTTCGACTTTTTTCCCCGCTGCCCATGCCCCCTCTAGAGCCTCCTCCCCAAGTCGGCGAAGAGATGCCCTGACGAAGGCAACCAATCAACAATAATATAATAATAGCCATCAGGGGTATATTCTGATGGGGCCCTTTCCCAGTCACAATATAAATGGACCTAGAGCAAAAAGGGTTGTCCCGAGTGCCTTTTTCGCAGAGAATATTGCAGCTGGTCGCAGTTCCTGCAGAGAAGGTGAGTTTTGTGAAGCTAGGTAGGTTCTCTATTTTCCCTTTGTGTTCCGTGAGGTGGGCTGCCAATCGAGATAGCTGACCTAGTGCGCGGGACACCTCTAGTCTCTCTCATGTGGAAAGCCACAAAAGGGGCCGTTCACTCGGGTGTCTTTTTGTATTCTTTGCGCCTTTTTCCTGCCAGTAGTAGCGCACTGAGCCAACTTATTCTATATGGCAGAGGACAGACGATATTGAGAAATAGGATATTCTTACTCCAGCCTCCTGGCCGACTAGCATCACTGTGCGGATCGCCCCTTGCAGGAAACGGTGGTTGAACTAATCATTTAATAATATAATATTAACTAGTGGCCCGAGCCGTCCTTACAGATGACGGCAGAAACTTAGTATTTTACGAAACGCCCGTTGTCCCTTAATTTGTGCTTTTACTTCTCAGCGGACTTTTTGAATGAAAATTCAGCATTCTGCCTCAAAAACTGGACAGAATTATATTAAATGGCGCAGTCAAGTTGCATCTCCCATAACACCTTTGAACATGTCCAAACACGGTCTTGTGGGCGAGCTCAGGGGCCGGATACTCAAACGCCTTGTCAAGTTACAAGCATAAACATCGTAACTGTACAACCGCAGGCACGAATGCAACCATTGAACGGCTGAAGTCTTACAATTTTACTCCTTGATTTAGGTATATATCATTTGGAACTTCAAATTCCCTTCGATCATAATTTTGTGAAGATCAATATAAGAAAGTAACTAAATCTGAGCCGCGATGCCAGTACTTCTTCAAGGAACTGTACAGTTTACGTTACCGTAACTTTACAAGGTGTACGCGCATCCGTACCCAGGTCCCTCAGCTAGAGTTCCGAGTGCAAACCCCGTATCCAAGATACTGTCTTCGGCACTTGAATTTCTTCTTATCTTATTCCTGTAGAGCGTGACAGGAAAGATATAAATATATTAATAGATCAATAAATACATAAAAACACAACATGAATTACAGATAGTACTGATAAATTTTTAACAAATAGCATCTCGTATTGGGCGTAGTCAAGATACACAACAGATTAAATTCGTCCCGATCGAAAACCATGCTATAAATTGGACTTTCGCTGCAATGTTCAATGTGCAGCTCGAATAAGTTTATTTCAAATGTTATATAAGGAAGAACGATATAGATAGCTCATTTTTGTTACTTGGTGGAGGCATAAAATATACAGTCTATGTCGGGAAAACGGAGATTGGTCTTGATTATAGAACGACCATGGACACTGCGTGCATTTCATTATTCGCCAGAACTGACTCTTTAGTTCAGCCCAAAAAATGCAGTTGACTTTTGGCAGCAGTGTCATGGATCCACTTCTGTGCATTATGAAATTACTTGGTGGAGATCTACCGGAAAGTTGAGATCTGGTGGCATACTAACAAGGGAGATGCCGTTAGGTGTGGTAGCATAGCTGCAGGGAAGATGCTATGAGATTGGTGGCATACTCGTGCTAACAATAGAGTTGCAGTCACGTCGGGGAGCATACTTGTAGATGCAATAAAAATGTCGTGTAAATGGGCGGAATGGATACTTATCTCGATAATTGTAGAATTTTCCCGGTCCAATTTGTACTGATGCCCAGTAATTTTATTCCTTATACCCAACGATGTTTTTCGCTTGCGTGTAATGATATGATTAGAGCACATGTTTCATCACATCTTAAGTTATGAATATAATAGTAATAACAGTTTTTAATGCCATTCACTTCATTATAAGAAGAGACACGCTATCGAGCACTGATTTTTCCTGCACCAGGCCAACTTTGCGTTTTTATCTGATGTCAGAAAGGCCTTCTTTCGTCTTAGGACGTTGTTATTAAATATCTGATGCCCTAGGCTGTCGCTTATATCAAGTTGGCAAGCTTGTAGAGGATCCCAGGGCTTGTGTGGACGTTCATTACACGCGTCTGCCTCAGCCAAAGTTTGCTTTTTTGCCCGATATCAGAGGTTTTCCCTCTGCTGAAGACAAGGTAAACTCGTAACTTCTTTATT
>LQNS02277219.1:6467509-6483353 GCA_001587735.2 Parhyale hawaiensis | reverse complement strand
TAAAGGGGTTTAAAGCAGGCACAAAATAGATAGAGCATAAGTCACTAGAATGGAAGTGCACAGTATTGATGAATTATCTTTGCTGGGTACGAAAAACGTACCAAGTTTGCAGAGCTAGTGCTGCAAGATTTGGAGGAAACATGCTCGGGAAAATCTACTTCTCCCAATCTTTATGGAGCGCTAACACCCGTGACGAAAAAGAGCTGACGGTGGAAAACCCGTTCGTCGAGCCGTTAACCGTATTCCGCCGTAGCTGCTCTGAAATCTGAAGAATTTCCTTGGGCCAACGTATTTTTACCTGCAACAGAGTTGTCAATTCCGAATAAGAAAACGGTTAAGAGTTGGATTCGCTGTAACATCGTCGCTTAATTTTACATGGACGTGTATTTGCCTACTATGCTGTCTCCTTACATATAATACAATAATCTTATCGCAGCATGAATTCCCTTCAGGAGGCATTAGATAAGCTATAACGTTAGGTTCGCCAATAATATGTCATGGGTAGCAGCGATCTCATTAGGGCCCCATAGGTTAAAATTACCTTACCCAGGACTTCCGGCGTCTTTCCTTCGTTCCCACTTTGCCATAGGCCATAGGTTCGCCCATGCTATCTTATGTGGAGCAGCGATCCCAACGCCACAGTGTAGTCTACCTTAGCCAAAGCTAGGCCTTCGGGACATCTTTCTTTGGTGCTCAATACGCTTCCTTCTCCTTTCATACTCTTATGATGTTACTTCCCGGTTTTTATCGACGTACAATGTCCCTTGTTCTTTCCTCTGTGACATCGTTTTCGTGCGGGAACGGAGTCTATAACTTACTTTACTTGCCTGGTTGGTCTTTCCAATCCCGATTTGAATGGGTAGATAGGACAAAATTTATTAGCTGAAAGCCATCGTGATGAGATACAGTAGAAGGAACTTCAAACCTCTTATTAACAGGAAAACGGGAATTTTTAATGAGCTCTATGTACTTCTGTGCACTTCTCAGCGTCTTTTTCCTTGATTTAGGAAATGAGAGGCTTATCTGCTGTGAATTACCCGTTGCCCCTGATGTGATTAGCAGTACGTAGTGTTTTTTATAGTATCAAATGCGTCACTTCATTCCGGCTTTGCGCTCTTATCAGACTTCCTGCCTGAGGCTCATAAAGCGTATTCCAGGCGAATATTATTATTATTAAAACTTCACGCTTGAGCTCCGAGGGACAGGTAATACAACACAAATGAAGCATCTTGCAACACCGGGAAGCCCAAAACGCTACTAAAAGAAATCCAGCAAAAAACATTAACTGCTGACTTAAACGCCTGCTGGCCATTAGGACCAAATGCCGATGCTGGTAACAAATTCCAAACCTTAGCCGACCAAGACACGAAGCACCGACAGAACTGATTAGTTCGACACACGACAGCCTCCAAAGTGAAAGAGTGCGCTCCGCACCCAATACGAGTCTCTCCCAAATACCTTGAGGGCAGGGAGAGAAGAATGCAACCAATGCTTAACATCATTGTACACCTTATAAAACATAACATAGCTCAGCTACTCTTCTGCTGTGGGACAGGTTCACCAGATCATTATCAGCGCACAGCCTGCTGGCTGAACTAACAAGTCGGTCCAACAGACGCAAGTGAGTGTCAGCAGCTGAAACCCAGACCGGTGAGCAATACTCTGACACAGGCAGCAAAAAAGCATAAAAACCTCTGCGGACAACCTGACTGTCACCAAACACAGAATTCACCTTACGCAGGAGCACAATCTTAGTGGAAGCACGTGACACCAACCTCCTAATATGCTGCTTAAAAGCAAGCTTCTCATCGACGACAACACCAAGAATCTCCAAGGACCTAGACTCCTGAAGCAAAGTGTCATCAATCTCCAGTTAGGGATGCTGCGGTACAAGTGTCCGAGACCGACTGATAATCATCGACTTGGTCTTACTGGCATTCAGTTTCATACTACAGGCCGAGCACCACGCACTAATACGCAACAAATCCCTATTCAGAGACTGGGCGACAGCATCACGCAGGCGAGGAGCAGGTATCACTGCTATCAAAGTGGAATCGTCGGCATAGTTGATCAACGTGTTCTCGAGTGAAGAGAACATGTCACTAGTATAGAGAACGAACAACAGCGGGCCAAACACACTGCCCTGAGGGACGCCAGACACCACTGCGACTGGGGCGCTGTAAACGCCGGCAACAGACGCACTCTGTGTTCGCTCAGAAACAAAATCGTGAATGATTGACAGAACCCTACCCCCCATACCAAAGGACTCCAGCTTGTATAATAGACCCCTGTGGTTAACCCTGTCAAACGCCGCGCTAAAGTCCAAGTGGACAAGGTGTACCTCTGACCTACAATCCAACGCAGACTGTAAATGGTGTGACGCCGACAACAGAGCGTCACAACAACCCAAGCCAGTTCTGTACGCAAACTGACCAGCAGGCAGCAACCCTGCAACCTCAGTGAAACGACCAAGCTTACCAGCGATCAAGTTCTCGAACACCTTCGACAAAATGGGCGTCAGTGTGATGGGTCGATAGTTGGCAACATTAGATAGTTATATAAGGTGGAGACTGATGAACAATCGTAAGCTGATGAATTCTGGTCAATGAACAATTATGAACATGGTTAACTTCCGCAAACTTAACTGGCTTGTAAGGATGGCTGAGAAAAGTTTGACATTGATTATGATCATGACAGCTTCTGTATGTTTTTGGTATTTCTTTTTATGCTGAAAATATACCAATCTGGTGTGCTCGATAATTATTCGAGTAGAAGCGAAGCACTATTATCGTCTCTGACATAGCTATTTATTGACAAACGAAAACCAGCAAGTGTTCTTGATTGACTTTAAAAATGAAAAAAAAAAAGCTCTTAGTGATAAACATTTACCTTTCGCAGGCGTCGCCAAGTTACAAGACAACTTAACTGCCCACTGCCCACCTTCAGCAAAATAATGATTTGTATTATAGAGCTTTGCATCAAGCCTCCAAAAGCTGGTGTATTTTCTGCCCGACATCGTCATTCGTCTCCGGGCGAAAGCCAGCAACTGTTGTGCCTGTTATGTGAACGTCTTATAGAGATCCTGCGAGCGGTGCTTTCTCTATGCCCGAAATTACGTATAGTGCGACAGCTGCTGATGCCTATGCTCTTTTGCATCAACTTGAGCGGCGTTTACTGTGATGCAAAAGACTAGTGCTATCGGGCGACCGCTAGTCTAATGCGAAAATGAGTGGAATCTAGCGAAGAGACGTGTTGTAAGCTCGAGCATCAGCAGCTGTCGCACAGTAAGTAATTTCGGGCATTAAGGCGCTAGAACACCAAAAGCAATTCAGAGAGAAGCAGGCAGGCTGGCTGTTTTTGAGAATCACGGAATGCATTGGAGCACCCACACCGAACAGCGGCAGTTGAGCAGGCCGCTGCCGCTGTTCGGTGTGCGCGCTCCAATGCATTCCGTGCTTCTCAAAAACTGCCAGTTCTCGCTGAATTGCTTTTGATGTGCCAGCGCCCCTAGAGTCGTCACTTGAGATAAACGGGGGATACATTAGTACGTTGGCTTTTGCTAGGGAACCTGGAAGAAAACTTACAAAATGTAATATTATACAAAAAAGAGCTCCTGAGAGCGCAGAGCTCCACCAGGCAAAGCAACGTTAAAGAAAAAAAAAATGGTTCTGAAACCAGGAGTTCTTTTCTATCGTCACCAAACTTTGGTCATGACCTTCATAGCATGTTGTGGATTTTCTTGAAGAAGCATCTGTAACTTTTTTTTAATTATATTTTGAAAGATTCTGAGACAATCATATCGTCAAACACCCAAACGGACCAACCGATCATCACTAAAATGTGGTCATTTTATGCCTCATAGCATTTTAAACAATTCCTACACTTTCATTATAGAACCTTTTATAACTTTTTTGGGTTATGTTGTTATTACTATCATCTTACAAATTAAACCACCCCAGACACAATAACAGTGATTCCGGAGTAATGGGTTATGTTACTGACAAACTTAATCACAAAATTTGATTCTTTGCTCCTCGTAAATTCCTAAAAATTCATGCAAATTTCATGAAAATAAGTTGATATTGAGTTATGTTATCAGGAACAAAAGCCTGACAAACAAACGATCGAATCGGTCTTTACCATATGTTAATCAACTGTTCTCCCCAACAGGCCCCGTAAATTTCGTTATGATCCGTCCTTAACTTTTCTTAGTTATCTGGGTAACAGACATATACAGACGCACAAGCAAACAGACAAACTCAGAAAAAAAACATGACCTCTTTGGTGGAGGTACAGTAAATATGTGAAAAAATATACATATATGAAAAAATAATAGGTAAATACATATCGATCACAATGTAGTGTTTCGAATATGGGATGAACATTGTTAGTATATTTTAGTTTCACTTATCCGTTCTGTGTTTTCACAGTACCAGTATTTTTCATTGATTTCATAAAGAAATTAATGTATCCGCTTCAGTAAAATACAGTACTCTCGCTATTCATATGTCGAATGATAATTTAATTGTGGTGACAAGACAGGTTTCCTTTTTTGTCCACGTTTCTTATTATATGCATGTGCTACCCTTCTGCATTCTTTGCATTGGGTTGGCCATAAAGTTCATTTTTTTTTCAAGTGGAAATTCATATTTCACACTTGTTTTGAATATGTAGAGAATATCTATGGCTTGTCTGGTCGTCAGATCGCTGTCTTGTTTGCCTACAGCTTACATTTAGGCCGGCCAGAGTGAGGTATCTCTCACTGAAAATTCCCCGGTAAATTTTTACAAAGCACTATGTATATATATATACACTATCGAGAAGTTAGCGTGCGCGAACGTAGATTTGATTTTCCTTCAAAATGAGACCATTTTTAGATAAATCTACGGTATTTTTAACACGTTTTTCACTTTTTGAAGTTGAAATACCGTTAGGTGGCCAAGATTCTTGGTACCTCTATCAAAACATTAGCCACCTAACAGGCCGTTTTTAAAGCGTCTTGGCCATCTAATAGCCCGTTTTGAAATATATATATATATATATACGGTCCCCGGCTAATTCAATACTCGAGAGCACTAGTACTCTATTAAAGAAGTGCAGTGATACCAAAATATATTGATCAGTAATGGTTAATTTTTATTTCATTGATCTTTTTTGTTGATACAGAGTGAAGCTGTTCTGAATATTTTAGAGTAAACAGAACCTAATTTACCTAGCCTAAACTATTTTAGCATGAAGTAGTTTTTAAGTAGTCAGATAGCTAACGGCCATATTTTTTACCTCCGCCAAGTAGGTTGTGCTTTCGTCGGGGACTGTTTGTCTCTTAGTCTGTTGGGCTGTTTGTCTGTCTTTCGGTCTGTCGCCAAGATGACTCAAAAAGTTTTGGACGGATTTTGACGGAATTTACAAGGATTGTTAGGTATGTTAGAAGAAACTGATGATTAACTTTTGGTGAAGATCCGTCCATCCGTTTGTTTGTTTGTTTGTCTGCCTCATTTTTGCCTACGCCAAGGAGGTTATGTTTTCGTCGTGTTTGTCTGTCTCTTTCTGTGTTTCTTTATCTGCCGCCAAGATAACTCAGAAAGTTATGAACCGATTTGGACGAAATTAACAGGGATTGTTAGGCATGTTAGGAAGAGAAGATGATTAACTTTTGGTGAAGATATATCTATCCGTTTGTGTGTTTGATTGTTTTCCTCATTTTTCTCAATGCCATGACTCAAAAAGTTATGGATGGTTTTTTATGAAAATAACATGAGTTGTTAGGTATATAACGAAGAGTAGATGAGTAGATGATCAAATTGTGGTAAATATCAGTTAGTTCGTTCGTTTGTCACTGTTTTTATTTTATGCTTGTTACCACAATAACTGGAAAAATAATGAATGGATCTTTATGAAATCCTTAGTTATTAGTAATGTTAAAAGACATAAATGATTGCATTATGGTACAGATCGGTTTGTTCGTTTGTATGTTTGACTCACGTTTGCCTTAGCGTTTGCTAGCAGTAAACTCAAAAAGTTATCGACGGATCTTCAAGAAAATTGCACAAGCTGTTATTACTATCAAAAGGCACAAATGATTAGATTTTGGAGTTTGTACAGAGAAAATTATGGTTTCAAAGCCAATTTGAATTTTTTGCTACCGTTGCCGCGTTTGGCGGAGGTATCAGCTCCCAGAGTGCTCTAGTTCTCAATGCCATAACTCAAAAAGTGATGAATTGATTTACATGAAATTTACATGAGTTGTTTGGTATATCACAAAGAGTAAATGACCAAATTTTTGTGATGATCTGTTAGTTCGTTCGTATGTTTGTGGCTGTGTTTGGTTTTATGTTTGTTGGCGAATAACTAACAAAGTTTTGAGTGAATCTTTATGGAACTTACAGGAATTGTTAGTAATGTTAAAGGGCAAAAATGGTACAATTTTGGAACAGATCGGTTGATTCGTTTCTATTTTTGAGTTGTGTTTGTCATAATGTTTGTTACGCAATAGCTCAAAAATTTTGAATGGATCTATATGAAATTTACAGGAGTTGTTAATAATTTTAAAAGGTAATAATTGTTAAATTTTGGTGCAGATCGGTTGGTTCGTTTGTATGTTTGGCTGATGTTTGTCATAATGTTTGTTAGCAGCATAACTAAAGCAGTTATGAAAGGATCTTCAAAGAAATTGCAGGCGCTGTTAAAACTATTAAGAGGAACAAATGATTAGATTTTGGAGTTGATACAAAAGAAATCATTGCTTCAGAGCCAAGTTAACTTTTTCGTTACCGTTGCTTTACTTGGCAGAGGTATGCGGTCTCAGAGTGCTCTAGTTTCATAATATTTTTAATTGTTTTTTTTAATGAATCAAAAACTCACACACTATAACAAGCGCACCCAGTTGGTGGTGGCCATATTGTTTGTTTACATTAGAGCGATGTAAACAGGGCTGATGCAAGCTTGATGCGCTCGTTATAATGTGTGCTTTTATTGCAGATTTCTACGGAGAATAACAACGTACTTTCAAATGTTCAGAAAAGCTTTACCTTGTGTGAACAAAAAATCAATATAGAAAAATCTATGCATTTCCGACTGCTATTTCTAGGTATCATTGCACTCGTTTAAAAGTCTAAAAGTTGCTGCTATTGTTTATTTTTTAATTTCGCTGATTTAATTAAGCTAAAGCTACTGCATCTCGGTTACTTTCAGTAAAGAGAGGCTGTGTTATTTGTTATGTTTTGAATTTCACCGACGCAGTCAAGCCAAGGCAACATTGCTTACCAAGCAACATATTACGTGCCGTGAAGAGAGGCTGTGTATATTTTAATATTTCCTGCAGGTTTCTGTCGACTTTCTCACTCGTATCGAAAGCAAAAGCTCGCATTGTGACGTTTGCCACCAGGGCGTCTCCTCGCCAAGAATTGCTGTCCCATTTGTATAAAAAAAGTGCCGCCAAAATATCCGTGTTCTGAGGTTTCCCGATAGAACATTTCCACGAGAGATACGGGAAAATATTTGAAGTGTTGAATAACCTCGGATCTTTTGTAAATATTCTTCTGGCAAAGAAGGTGTTGGAATTTTNGAATTGCTGTCCCATTTGTATAAAAAAGTGCCGCCAAAATATCCGTGTTCTGAGGTTTCCCGATAGAACATTTCCACGAGAGATACGGGAAAATATTTGAAGTGTTGAATAACCTCGGATCTTTTGTAAATATTCTTCTGGCAAGGAAGGTGTTGGAGTTTTTTGGCGTTTGCCTTACGGTGCAGAGGTTGGGTCTGGCGGATGGCTGGAGTAGCGAAGATGTAGAGTTTTGTTTCTTACATCCCCTTTTGAAACATATTGGGGAAACTTTACTAATACAGTGTTTCTTACAGTTCTCTTAAATGTGTTCAGGAAAAAAAAAGTAAATTTCCCTGAGGCAGACTACTGCTTAATACGTTATTGAAGTACGTCACATCTAACCCAATCCAAACTAAAGGACATTTGTCGGCTTTTATCGGATACCTTTCACTATTTACTGACAGACAGCTGATAAATGCCTATAAATTCCCGATTGGGTAATAGGTCCATATAACTCTAAATAGGTTTTAAGGCTTCACAAGTTTCGGCTTAGTTTTCGTTTTTTTTTTCAGCGTCTTGATACCCTATTCATGCCGTCCTTTCTTTCAGGCTGTTGTTTTGTCGTCTCAATCAGTTTTACATTTAGCCCGTCTTTCCATAATTTCTAGTTTCTTGCTGTATTTTGCCTTTTGATATTTCATTTACTTCTACGGAAGTGTTTGCAGCTTGAGTTGTTCTTCTACAACTTCTAGCGCCTGATTTTATACGCAAGCAACTCTCTCATATATATATATATATATTTTTTTTTTTGCCTTCTCGTTAGAATTTTTTAGCTCCCCACGCTAGTTTTTACCTCTTTGTGATATTTTTTTTAACTATGCAAGATATTTTCAACTATGCAAGACATTTTCAACTCTTAGTGATATCTTACTTTTTATTGATGATTTTTACCTCTTGGTGATACTTTTTGTCCCCTTGTTAGTTGCGCCCTCTTCCTGACACTTTTGCCATAGGCGTTATAGTTTACCATCTCCGTGAGAGGTTCTGCCAACTCCGTGATTTTTTTGTCCTCTCTTTGTCTGTGCTTGTCTTCTCCGCGACATTTTTCCCTCGCCGTAACATTTTTTCGTCCTCGCAGTGGCTTTTTCTTAGTCCTGCCCCGGAGATTTTTTGTTCGCTCTGTGACATTTTTGTCCTCTCCGGGACATTTTTTTCCCCTTCGATAACAGTTTTCAACCTTCGTAACATTTTCCTGTTCCATAATATTTTCACTTTTCAATACGATTTCCTTTTCCGTGACATTTTTCACTCTCCGTGACATTTTTTACTCTGCGTCATCCGCATACAATACACAATTCATACTGAGGGTAGTAATGTCATAAATAAAAATGTTAGACAATAACAGGCCTAAAATGCTTCCTTGGGGAACACCTGAACTTCACATCAATTTCTACGCAACCCGGCCGCAGATGGTTTGATTTATGGATGAGAAGTTTTAAGTAGAGGAGGATGTTAGGACAACGTTTAATCCAACTCCAGAATTTCAGTCTCATTCCTTCTTGTTAAATCTTTCAATTGATTGGACGTAGACGGTAATGTTCCCAATAAAAAATTTTGAGGCGATTATCCAATATTATCCGATGCCGCTTATTGTATACTCGTACACATCGGATAAATCCTAATTATTTTTCGATAGGGTTGTGTCCATTTGAAATTTACTGCACTCAACTCCTATTTTTCTGAGAATCGTGTAGCTTCCAGGTGCACTGTATTTTCTGCGGTACAATATTAGCCATGAGATAAAACGATAAAGCCCGTTCAGGGAAATACAATAATTGGCCTGGGTCATATCGTAAAATTAGTTAGGTTATAAGCTCTTTTTGTAAAGCGCCGCACAAGGAAAAGTACTCTCAAGACAAGTGCCGTAAAAGTGGAGACAGCAGAAATTGCTTTCACGCTTGCTGAAGGATATAAGGAAATATACTTCGCTCATCACAAATAGTTAATAAAGAAGGAATAAGTAATAGGAAAAGAAAAGATTTCTTTACAGAAATCAGTTAATCGGCATGGGTCCTTTAGTCAATCACAGCATAATAAATTCACATAAGTAATTGACCATAGCAACTGCACCCAGCCTAAATTATTTCAGCTTAATGGATGTGTGAAGGTTAGTAGGTATCTTTAAGAGAAAATTAATTACGAAGGTCAGTCAGACAGACGGACTAATGGGCAGTTGAAAAGATTATAGCAGCAAGATATAGGATGAGCAATTATCCAATGTTCCTGAGCACTTCCAACTTCCACCCTCGAGCCGCGAAGTCCCACACTCCTCTCCCTGAGGTACCTACTACGTACACCGAAATCGTGAGCCGACACTTCCTGCAGTAGTTGCTGCAGTCGCCAAACGCGCCCTCTAATGGATCTTACTTGAACCGTGGAATTAATTATAATTTTAAAACTGCAACACTGTAAGGTCGTTCAATTTTCCATATGAGCACTTCACAATTAAATTCTCAGCTCTTAGATACACTATTGAGAATGATTTCGGTAATTTTAAATCATGAAGAATAGGTCCCCTAGCGGTGAACACTTCAATGAATGAAATTAAGTAGTTCAAAGTAGGCACCAGACCAATCAACTCTACCAGACTCCGATGCCACGCTGCTCCGTCTCTCCAACCAATCAACGCCCTCCACACCGCAGGAGCCGAATGTTGCCCATCTCGACAACTTCCAACCAAATTGGACGAAGTACCTCTGAAGTCTTTCTTTTAACGATATAACTTCTTGGCAGGGTCTACTGAATTAACTTCAAAATTCAGTGCGAACGTATAGAAATAGAATTTTCTAGTATAGAATTCTTCCTGTAAACATGATCAAAATCGCTTTCCAGAATGAACTCCAGAAAGTATACGAAGACTCCAAGCATGGAACGAGCAGGACTGAACTCGCGATGTAACTCGTACATGGTATTTATAAACCTGACCTAGCCTAGAATACAGCCAACTATGGCTTCTATTAAAAGCTAAGTAAGACTTGTAAATTTCAACTCTTTTTCAGAGCTATAAATTTTACAAGGTTCACCAATCCTATGTTATGGGGTGCAGCGCGCTTACACGGGGACCCCGCAGGTTACCTGTCTTTTAGCATGGTCTCCGCGATATCTTTCCTTCGTGCCCATATTACTTTCTTCAACTTCTATGATCTAACGAACACTTTGCGTTCTGTTCTGTCTTTTCTCCTATTTACAGTTCTCTTGCGTGTTGCTCCTGTTGGGACCAGGTGGACCTGTTGGGACCAGGTGGACCTGTTGGGACCAGGTAGACCTGTTGGGACCAGGTAGACCTGTTGGGACCAGGTAGACCTGTTGGGACCAGGTAGACCTGTTGGGACCATATAGACCTGTTGGGACCATATAGACCTGTTGGGACCATATAGACCTGTTGGGACCATATAGACCTGTTGGGACCATATAGACCTGTTGGGACCATATAGACCTGTTGGGACCATGTCGACCTATTGGGACCTTGTAGACCAGTTGGAGACCTGTTGGGAACAGGTAGAAGATTCACTGCATGACTTGCAACATTTTTCACCCTTCGTATGCATGATACCTACGGGCCCAAGGGCACCTACAGTATAATAAATACCCCTGTGTAATTATCTGTTTGTTTATCCATTTTTTGTCACGCTTTAACAAAACAGATAGGCGGAAATTACCCCAGGTTGGAGGCTGTTCATGGTCATCCTGTCAAGCTTCATTGAAAACTGACAGGTAGAAAATAGGCCAGATTGAAGATGATGACAAACGTTTCTTAATCAGCAAGATGGCAAACTTACATCTCAATTCAGTTTTTTTTCTCTTCCAACGTTGAAGTTCACTTAATGCAGATTCATACAACTTCTCTAAGCAATCGTTGCATCGTGATACGTGTTTTTGTTCGCGATTTTCCGGAACGCTACGCAATCCTCTCTTTCTCTTTCTTGAAACACCGCTGTGCACTGTCCACAGAGGGTAAACTACCCTATGATCTCATTTAATTATATTTGCATCCATGATATACTACGGTAGCATCTACAAATACATGTAATACATGTGCTGTGTTTTAACTGCATTAAAACGTGCTTATCGGACTTTTTTCAAAAATGACCCTAAGATTTCTTCAAATATATCATATTTTGTGTGCCCAGTAAATGTGAAAGGAACGGGCACCTAAACTTTGCATGCCGCCTCCAATGAGAAACTAATCTCTTTTGTGATCCCTGCAAAGAAGAGATACTTCGATCAGGTTCGAAATGTTTCTCACCACTTTGCAAACTTAGACATAAACTACCGAGAAATCTCGGCGAAGCTCTAAAAGCCTTCCTAAGATCCTATCGATATCCTTTCAATGAAATCCGGAGGCAACGGATCCATTAATCCTAACTTTTCTCCTCTGATCAAAGTCCTGAAAAACATCGCAAAAGTTCACTTAATTAACTGGGCAAGAAAAGGACGGATGATTTCTTCGGGTCACACCTCGTGCCATGGAGAGGGAGATTGGTCTGGTACAGTGGCGGGGTTGTGTTGCATTTGGTGTCACCTCAGGGGGCATGGGGCAACCCAAAACCATGCTGTCATCTTCTCCAATCCAATTATGCGTGGAGTTAAACTCTGAGTAAAAGTCAAAGGTCATCTCAGCCAAGTTGGACCATAGGGACGTCATTCACTTTGCACCCGCAATGCTACTCTAGTGCTGCTACTGATTATTTCTTTTGTCGCGCTTTTTTTGTTTTCCTGATTTTCTAATCCCATGCCTCGGTTTCTCAATTTGCTTGGCGAGCTACAACATATCCCGTCCCTTTTCCTCCTTTTATTCATCACTTTGCTTCTACAGAGACGTAAACTAACGTTGCCTCTGGTGACGCCCTTAAATTGTATTTAGTCTTTGTTTTCCTCAAGGGAAAAGCATGATCTTACATTTTTAACTCGTTCTGAACTGGCTGTTCTCATGGGCGACAATCCTGCACTACCGCTCACAGTGGCAGAGTGGAGGAGGGCTGCTCCTGCGCACTCGACGGCGCGTCGGGTGTTCGCTTCCCTACCATGCAGGTGATTTCTTGCGATGCTCCAGGTGCAGTGTCGGTCTTCTGGCTTTCATAATCCACTCCCAGCGAAATGACCTAATTAGATACGAAGATGGTCGTAATGTCGCCATTGTTGCTTGAGCTTGCTGTCTTTGATGTCATACTTCTGGCTGCAGCTGTACAGTTACGTGCCTCCTAGTGAATATTTTTATCTACAGCACTAGCCAGTGGGTGGACATTTCCAGAAATGTGTGTTTAAGTTGACTTTGCATTTAGTCTTGTCGCTTTGCTGGTCCAGAAATTTGTATTCCTTTTTACATGTTAAAACACCTTGCAGTGGCAAAGTCAGCCGAATTAATTTCTAATGTAATACTTTCCTAGATTAATGGATAGTTTAACAGATCGACTGACTTCTTGATCCTTTCATTCCTCAATGAACTGTCAGTTTTCCCATGAATGGTACGGTTTGCAAGGTTCTCAGACGGATACAGCAGATTGTAATACCGCTTCTCCTATCATTACTTCAAGAAAACCGTTTATTTTTTCGAAGATTGTTAATTTTTTGTGTGTATGTTTTCCATGGTAACTTTTTGTTTTACCTGCATTGTCAGTTTATATCTTTTTTAGTTTTTGAAATTAAGTTAGGAAAACATGCTACCTTTATAATATAAGCATCATGCAGATGGCTAATTCTGAAACGCAAATTAAGCGAAAACTCGAGCATGCTTGTCTCCGCCAGGGATGATATTAGCCCTATTTTAACCTGGCTGTTATTTTGCTAGAAGAAGGGGGCCTTGCTCACTTGTTTTCCTACTGAATAATAACCTACCGCAGCGAGGTAGCTCGGCCTAGCTGGTTTAGATTTGGTTAGCAACCATTTCACGAAAGTAGTAACCGTCTGCTGCGAGGCTATATTCCTGTGGGACAGTTTAAACCAGGAAGCAAAGAGTGTAATGGGAGGACTCAATAGGACGAAAATAAAACTTAGCCGTGACCTCATGTAGCCTAATGACGTCACAACGACGAGTCAAAGTATTTGAGGGTCGGACCTCAGACCCTTCGAAGATTGGGCTTGTAATGTTAACCAAATATATGAGCAGCGTTATATTCTTGATGCCAGAGAAACCATCAGAATAGTTATTGCTTAAACTTTCTGTACTTGACGACAGCTATTGTACCGTGTTTTATGTATGCGTGCAGCTAAAGTAGCTAGCCAGTCAGGAGAGGGAGATTGAATTAATTAAGTCGAAAAAGTACGATGATATGTTTAATTAAGTTTCGTGAAGAACTCTGTGACCTAAATATGAAAAGTAAATGAGGTTTCACTTCAGGGAGGAAGTTAATTCAGGGTGCCACACTGGCCCAGATCTTGCCTCTGGTGCTATGAAAGCTTCAATCATCCTCCACTGAACATTTTTATTGATCATTATGTTTATTGTTGAATTAGTATCCGTTCTTTTGATTAATTTATTTATGTGCTTAAGGGATGAAATTTGCTATTGACGACGATTTTACGGGCGAAATTAATTAAAATACTCATAGGCTTCTCAGCCATACCGCTCGTCTATGTTGACGTCAATTTTCGATGCTAGTTTCTCGTGATTCCTCCCTTTACACTCCTTGCTTCCTGGTTTAAGCAGTGCTATTTCCACCAAATTAAATTTTCAATGCTTTCGCCAGTGAGTTAATCCTAATGGTCCCAACAGAGCGTGGGTTTCCGGTAGGAATATCATTGGTCGAAATGAGGTCTATGAAATGCGCTGGTTCATTATTGGGTTAATGAGCACCTCTTGCAGGAAAAGAGCGAAGTGTAAAGTCGAAGTATAGTCGACATGAAAAGGTGAATGGGATATTAGCCATTGTCAATTTTTCTCGAAGTTTCAAGCAATGTTATTCACAGCCCGCTATTTACAGCGGCATGCATGTGTGTGCATCTGTCCTTCTCAAGTTCTCAACAGTTCATGTTCCTGATACGGTGAGTGATACCTCCAGTGTAACGACAGCGGTAGTGGGATGTGTATGCGTGACGCTCTTTGAGGTGGGACTTGGTGGGTAGTGAGTGGGTTGGTCCTGACCTGTTTACTACCTCGGTTTTATTTTGACGAGAAACTGAATTTTGACGAAGTCCCTGCTTATGGACTTGCTGAATTCACTTGTTTCTAGAATTTGCTGTAACAGCATATGTATCACATGGTGTGTAAACGTATTTTATTTCCACGCACCTAAATAATGGAATGAGTGCTATATTCACACGTAGTGTTAGAAAAAAACTCGTTTCAATCAACATTGCCGAGTGCAGACTTTGCTTGACATCTCAGGCAATGCATTTCCAAAGACAGACGATTTTTCAGCTATCCTATTTTTGCTTCGATCAAACATCAGTTTCCTGAGGACTAGCACGGTTGGTAACTTACACAAACATGTACAGTATGCACGAAATGTCTTACGTCGCTTTAGTTAACCGAGCTGTACCATTTTGCCGCTTTGGTTTTTTGCGCTACGATATTCGTGCAACAGCAAAAGCCTACAGGCGTGTACTCCTCTGCGGCCAGCTGGGCCATACCTCCAGCACCTATAACAGTGCGCGTGTGGGTTTCCCAGTTGGGTTGTGCGCTGTAATTACTACACCTTTACGTTGCCCTAGTGAGGCAGCACAACGTATGTAAGGTTGGGGTTAAATTGCAGTGGGGGCGGTAAAATCTGTTCCAATATTTGGTAGAACGTAGAGTACCGGTACTCTCGAGTACCAGTTGCCGGCGCTCCCGAGAGTGTTATTCGTACGAAACCTAGTTTTTTAGCCATTTTCCGGGAGATTCACCACCAATAGTTACTTCCATGGTACTATTCCTGCAAGAGCGTTTTTTTTTTCAGCCTGCCTGTAAAAGGCTTGTTGGGATGTCACTGATAAAAACCGGCGGGTTGGTCTTCTTGTAACTGCCTACTCTGCCTACTGCGCGCCGATAGGGTCGCGTTGGGGGGAAATAAAGTTGTTCGGAATTTTACGTAAGGCGAAGTCCAGTGGAGCGGCCAGGGGCTGCGGCTGAAGTTGTGCCGTCCGTAAACTGCGATAAATTAGCGAAGTGTTGAGGTATTTGGAGGAGCTCTGGAGGCCCGGCAACGACATTGTGGCTCGAGTGGGAGGCGGAGTGACTGTTAAAGCTGCCGTGGTCCGTGCAGCTGCTGCCGCTGCTGCTGGTGATGCTCCTGTTGCTGCCGCTGGTGATGCTCCTGTTGC
>LQNS02277219.1:6441643-6457010 GCA_001587735.2 Parhyale hawaiensis | reverse complement strand
GAAGTTAACTACCCCCAGGAGGGCAACTACCGATTTGCAATAATAAACACGATTAAATTAGATGTGCAACTAATTACATTAAAATCCGACAAGCATACCGGTAAAAAGGAATTTTCCTAACACTCAATATAAAGTTGGTAAACCGTGAATATTTTCACGGGTCCAGCTAGTTTATATTAATACGCTAGGGTCTACGTGTGTGTGCCACGCTGTTCTTAAATTAAAGGAAACTCGAGATTTGACTTCAAATGTGCATCAGGCAGCAATGCCTTCAAGGGTTCAGCTATCTATAATTTTATTCTGCTAGAGGCTCTGTCTGCCCTTCACGCTTTTCAGTATTAGAGAGGAGAAAATTCAATTTGCAAGAAACTCTGATTTTCACTGGAAGGATGTACAACCATAGCTGCCTTCGTTTCTCTGCTTGAAAAAAAAAAAAAAAAAAATTCAGTCAGTTTTGAAGCAAAGACATGGATTATTTCACACGTATCAAAGCTACCGCTTTTTTTTTACGCCATATTATATTCGCTTAGCTGGTGGTGGATAACATTCTTAATAGGGCCAGATGCGTATCTAGGATACGGTGCCGGAGAAAAGAGCGGGTAGTGTTGGACATCTCGATTCAAAAGTATTTTTTTAAGAGACTGTGCGTGTCTAAGAAAGACAATGACATCTTCAAAATAGAAGGTTACGATGCTGCGACGGAAGAAATTGTCCCAGGCTCTTGTACTTTGTTATATAGATATTACATCAAACAAAGCAGAAAAATAATGGGCTACTGACCAATATCCACGGGTCTCGTAATAGTGCAAAAATAGAAATTTTGATAATAATCTTACACGCCGATACAAAACTGGAACATGCAAGATTATGGCGAACTAAATTTTTTGTTACTTGTGGGAAATAGAGCTTAGAAACGATTTGCGGATACATAGAAGAACAATGCAAAAAGTAACGTCGTACTTCTATGTCTTTATCAAGACACAAGTACGAATTCTTTACTGACGGAAAAATGCACGATTCACAGGTGATATCAGAATACTAAGAGAGGTTAGACGAGCTGCAAGGAAGACAAACCGGACTGCGTAACTGTGGACAGGGTTAAGCGGCAGATATTAGTTTATACCGTGTGGGTTTTGTCAGAAGCGCAGTCTCGGGTGAAGCCAAGGTACAGTGCTTTGACATAAGTATTTGCACAACTCTATTTTTTAAATACAATAAAAAATTTAGGGACTGCTCTAGGATAAATAATACAGGAAGTTCATATAAAATATATATGTAATAGAATATTTAAACAGAACAGTCAAATGTGCACTTATAACAAGAAAATTTAACACAGGGAAAAGTAGCGAGGGACAAAAGTATATGAAAAAAAAAAGTATGACATTAGTACTTGGTGGCGTGACCTTTATTGGCAATAACAGCATGAAGACTATTGTTATAGCTGGAAATTAACTTTTCACAATTACTTGGTGGTATTTTTTTCCATTCTTCCATGCAGATAACCTTTAATTCAGTAAGGTTTTTAAGGCACCGTTTGTGGACACCAGATTTAAAAAGACGCCACAAATTTTCTATTGAATTAAGGTCCGGTGCTAGGCCATGGAAGAAAATTTTCTTCTTTTGAAACCAGTCTTTCGTTAAAATCGCAGTATGCGTGGGGTCGTTGTCTTGTTGGAAGGTCTACCTGCGCCGTCCGTAGAATTTTTTGGCACTTGAAAGCATCTTCTTCTCTAATATCTCCCTGTACATAGAACTATTCATCTTGCCAGCAATGATACATATGAAGATCCCAACACCATGGGCAGCAAAGCATCCCCACACCATGATGCTGCCCCCTCCATGCTTCACGGTGGGGATGGTGTTCTTGGGGTCTTAGGCAGTATCACGTTTTCTCCATACATGCCGAGCTTCGTTTCGACCAAAAAATTCTATTTTAGTTTCGTCAGACCATATACCCCCTTCCCAAAACTCATTTCCTTTGTCCAGGTGGTCTTTGGCCAATGTTAAGCGGCTCTTGACATGTTTTGCTGTAAGAAGAGGAGTGTAAGAATAAATGCTAGTACGGTTCAATTCCCTGACACTAGTTTTCTTGCTGACATGCAGTCCCTGAGACGCTAGTTCACTCTGAAGGTCAGTACAAGTTGTCATGGGGTCATTAGTCACCTTACATAGCATGTAGCGCCGAGGACGACCCATGATCTTACGGGGAGCTCCAGCTCATGGCAGGTTGGAGACCGCCCCAGTCCCTTGATGCTTGCGGACTATGGCTCCAACCGTTGAAAAAGGAACATTGACACGTTCTGCTATTACTCTATAAGTTAATCCCTCACTACGAAGTTGAATTATCCGTTTCCGAAGTAGCTTCAGGGATTTCTTTAACTTTGGGCATTGTAGTGAGAGTGTGCGTGACTTCATCGAAGTCTAGAGAGGTAATGATTGCGCCGGCTGTGGTTTGTTTACATTGCATTTGTTTCAAGACGTTTCGTGAACGTTGTAGAATGATTTCCAAATTAATTTATTCAATTTATACTATTAAATATCAAAGATTCAACATCATATTTATTTTAGTCAAATACTTGTGTCCCTCATTACTTTTACTTGTATTGAATTTTCTTGTTATAAGTGCACATTTGACTGTTCTATTTAAATATTCTATTATGTATGTATGTTATATAAAATTCCTGTATTAATTATCCTATAGCAGTCCCTAAATTTTTTAAAATGCATATTAAATAGAGTTGTGCAAATACTTATGTCTAGGCACTGTATGTGCAAACATTATCTAGAGCAGTCTAAGAGCGCATACCTCCGCCAAGCAAGGCACGGTAACGAAAAATTAAAATTGGTTCTGAAACTATGATTTTCTTTGTATTAACGCCAAAATCCAATTATTTGTACCTTTTGGCAGTGTAAAGAGTTTCCGTTATTTTCTTGAAGAGCCGTTCATAACTTTTTGAGTTATGCTGCTAACAAGCATTCTGACAAACATTAATCAAACACACAAACAAACCAACTGATCATCACCAAAATATAATCATTTATGCATTTTAATATTACTAACAATTTCTGTAAGTTTTATATTGATCCACTGACAATTTTTTAGTTATTGTGATAGCAAGCATTAAATCAAACACAGTAACAAACATACGAACGAAAAAATAGATCATCACAGAAATTTGACCATTTACTCCTCATGATATACCTAACAACTCATGTAAATTTCATAAAAATCCGTCCATACCTTCTTGAGTTATGGCAATAAGAAAAATGAGACAGACAAACTCATGGAAGGACGGTTCTTCACCAAAAGTTAACCATCTGTTCCTCCTGACATACCTAACAATTCCAGTAAATTTCGTTGAAATCCGTCCTTAGCCTTTCAGTTATAGACAAGCAGAGAGACGAAGAGACAGGCACACCGACAGACAGCCGGACAGACAGGCTGACGGACAGACACGACGAAAATATAACTTCCTTGGTGGAAGTAGTTAACCGCGAGTTATTAATAATAACTGTAATGGTATGAATATCTGAAACTTGTAATTTCGTCCCGACGGATATCGGAAACTTGTATTGTCTCTGCTATGACTACCTGAATAACATTTTTACTGAAGTGGATATCTGAACCGTGCGTTCTTGCAGCTACCAATTCATAAAACATTCTTTCTCACTGCTTGGATCTTAAACAGCACATTTTCANAAACTTACAATTTCGTCACGACGGATATCGGAAACTTGTATTGTCTCTGCTATGACTACCTGAATAACATTTTTACTGAAGTGGATATCTGAACCGTGCGTTCTTGCAGCTACCAATTCATAAAACATTCTTTCTCACTGCTTGGATATTAAACAGCACATTTTCACTGGTATGAATGCCTGAAACATGCATCCTCACTGCTATGAATACTTAACTACCTCGCTTGAGCACATCCGTACGGCAATGGTATCAATTGCAAGAACAAAGCCTGGCAACAGGAGCAGCAGAAAATGGTCTCCAGCTTTACGGGCGAGTCTTTTAAACGTTGGACTCGCAACAGCTTCCCCCATCATTTGCAGAGCAAGGCAGCCTTATTGGTGCCCTATTGTTCTGCACGTCCGCACAATTTCCTGAGTAAACGAGGGGAAAATTGAAAGACAGAACCCTTCATGGACTCCTTGCAATGCGCAGCACTAAGAGTATGTAGTTGGCTACAGACGGTAGGGTTTTTCATCAACGGCATATAGAAAGGGCGAAATGATATTTTAATTAGCCTGTCGAGCAGAAGTATGCGACACGTGTTGGAGTCTCCACTTCCGAACACACATTGGGAGCTTGGTTGCTGCAAGTAGCCCAGTGTGGTGCATTTCCGCCGTTCTATTACTTGCAGTGTCACTGTAAGAGAGTTGATGAGAGAGTTTACTTGACCGAACTCCCTAAGTGAAGCAGATCACATGCACTGCTTTTTTGCTGGAAACAGATGCCTTCTGGCCCGAGAGAAATGCACAGCTCCAGGCAATCAGAGCAAGCATATCAGAGACGGAAAGCTCTTATGACAACTGCCACTCTCCAGGCCATTCCTATTTCTGGTTAGGGTTACTGCTCTCGCAGTAGCGTCTGAATGCCGGATGCATGGACTCGGCAAACCTATCACCGCAAGAATCCTCGTGTCTGGTCGAGAGGCTCAGTCTTCCTTACTAGCGAGCGTGAGGCTAACACTATAATATTTTATCACTAGGAGCTAGCAGTCAGTTTTGGCTGGCGACGCCATCAGGGGTTTATTCTGGCGAGCCCTTTCCCTGTCGCAATATATTTGGACATCACAACCCCAAGGGTCCCTAGTGCCTTCTCCGTAGGAGATGTTGCAATATGCCGGATTTCCTGTTGACGAGGTTAGTTTTGTAAAGTTAGGTAGGCTCTCAGTACTTCCACTTCTGTTTCGGGAGGTGGGCCATGTATCGAGGTGGCCGACCTATGCCCGTCAGACATCTACCTTCTCGTATTTTGTTTTCTTTCCCCGCGCGCCGTAGCTGAGCGAATGCGTTCAGCCGTGCCCGGGGGTTGGTCAGTAGCGCACTGACTACTCTGAGACCTACCGGCAGAAACGCCGAAACACAAATCATTGATAATTTGAAACGAGACGTTCATCGCGCCCGAGTGGCGCACAAGCCTGTGTCAAGTCAAACCACAAGAATAGTTCGGCGCGATATAGACATTGTGTCTCTGATGCGCTAGTAAAATTTTCTACTACTACTGCATTGGCTGGCGACGAGATTATAGTCATCATTTGTTTGGTAGCCGGTGCAATCATTACCTCTCTAGACTTCGATGAAGTCGCGCACTCGTCTTATTGTTGCATAAGTGTCGCATAATTTAGCGAGGACGAGAAAATTCGCCCACCGTATTGCTACCATTCCGCTCCTGCGCACAAGTTTCAGAGTAAAGGATAAGAAAATTATTCCCTTCTTTATTCCTGCGCTATTGTTCTGCACGTCCTCACAGTTTCCTTAGGATAAGGAAGTTATCCCCCCCTATATGGGTCCGGTATTGTGCTCCATGTCCTCATAATTTCCTGAGGACCGGAAAATTATCCCCCTTATATGGGTCCGGTATTGTCCTTCACGTCCTCATAATTTCCTCAGGACGGGAAAATTAGCCCACCGTATTGGTGCGCTATTGTTCCGCACGTCCGCACAATTTCCTGAGCAAAGGACGAGAAAATTACCCCGCCTTGTTTTCAATCAGCTTCGCTCGTTCTGCGCCAACTTGCGAGATAGAATTGTTGGGGAGCAAAGTTCCGAGGCTCCGTGACGTCAATGGAAATGACGAAAATTTTTTATGCGAACTCGGAAATAAAAGTTCCCGTCCATTCGATGAATATTTTAAACTCGGATGTAATAGAGAGTAATTGCTAGGCAGTGAAGATTGACTGTGCTTTGCAGAACGAGGACGGCTTTGCAGCGTGGAAATTTTCGAATCTACTGAATCAAGTGTGAGTGAAGTGTGAAAGCTTGAAAGACTTTCAAGGTTGAACGGTATGAATCTATTTTGTTTTTGAGAAGCAACCTTACTATGAAACCATTTGAATGGAATGAATTTCATTTTCGATTAGTAATTTTTTTCTGTAAGGTATTTTTCTGCACCCAAATAGCCTTTATTTCATAATCAGAGTAACGACTTTCAAACTTCACCTTTGTGGGTTTCCCACTGCTTCTCATGTAATCACCGGAATGCTGTCATAATCCGAAATTCAAAATATCTATTTATTTGTACGTTTCACATAGAAGATAGCTTAGTTTTCTCATGAATGAGGAAGAACAGATTTAAGTTAGATTGATTCGCTCATCTTATTACGACTTTACTTGGAGTGTTGCGGCCCCGAAGGACCCGTAGCCCATCATAGCCTTAGCTCGCACTCCGGAGCGTCTTCATTCCTGCCAGTTTTCTTTCTACTATTGGCCAATGGCCATCATTACTCACGACTTTCTTGTTGCTCCTTTCCTAACTTGCTGTTCACGACGTATAACTTAATTGTCCCCACAAGCTGATAACAGACGCGAGTACCGCATTAGTGAAATTCTCACTGTATCTGAAGTTGTCAATGTTATGCTGCTCCATGTTTCCACGTGCAAAATTACCACTACGCCTCGGATAATAATAAATTTCTTAGTCTAGTATACAATCTAATATTTTTTTTGTAAATTTAAATAAAAACTTATACCAATAAACTCCAGTAGAATTCTCGTGCGCTTCAACTCGGTTACTTTATTTGTGGTAAAATGGCTCAGTTACTCCACTATCCGAGCAGACTTTCCAACATCCAACATCCGGAAATTCCCAAAGTGTCACAACTGAATTCTAACCCTTTATCTACGGCAAAAACACTTTAGCTTCCCCGTAATGCAAGCAAAGACTTTCCGACGACGCTGCCGCCGAAAAATTCTCAGAGCTTCTCAACTCTGTGTTAGCATCTTATCAGAAGCTCGACTCTTCAAGAGCTCAGATCCAACAAAGGAACTCATTAGAAGGAGGGTGTCAGACTTTCTGTGGCACTTCGGAAAATTGGCTCTCGGCATTGCTTCACGGCTTCTTGCTTACTTCCACCTGTGTCATTGTAGGCAAAAGTGGTTTAGTTCTGCCTTACCTGCACGTGTGTTCCTGTGGGCTAAGGCGGCCTAGTACTGCCTTATCTGCACGTGTGTTCCTGTAGGTAAGGCGGCCTAGTAGTGCGTTAACTGTAAGTTTTAATATTCTTCATTACACATTCATCCCTTCTGGAGATTATCAAATGTCCAATACCTACCTATACGTAAGGTTTTCATTCTCTCTTCATGGGAGAACGTGTAAAAGTAGTCTAGCTAATACTTCATTTCATCTCATTTCAACATTTAAAGAACTTATATACCTTCCTATTCACCCTGTGTATGATTAGGACGCGCACGCATAAAATATCCAGAAGTTTTCGTTGGGTTTTCATCCTTTCTCGATATCATCGTAACTTGCTGCCGTAAAATCTTTCAGAGCCCCTTTTTTTTAATTCCCTGAGCCGTTTATGGAACACTCGGCCAGGACCCGAGCCTCCGATCGAGATCTTCGCTCGATCGATGCGCTCAACAAGATTCTGATGCGGCGTCGTGCTGGGAGCGCCGATGGAGACGCTATCGAATATTTGATTGTAGAGGTTTCAGCCACAGGAATTCTCTGTTCGCACTTCTCCAAGCTTTGCTGCAAATTTGAAAGAGGACTTGGAATTTGTTTGTCATGAATATTACTGTAACCGTCTTCTACTCATCATCAGGGGTCATAGGATGGATCATGGACAGCAGAATTACGTCAGTAAGGTTCCTCAATCTATTTTATGGGAAGTTGCGCAACCCTCCCGAAACCTCATAGCAAGTTACGGTAGCCTAACTTGTGGTTTAGGAACATAGGATGGACCCCAGGGTTACGTTTGTTAGGTTTGCCCATCTTATGTTATGGGGAGCAGTGCCCCAGAGGGACCTGTAGGTTACCGTAGCCTAGGCTAGATCGTCGGGACGTTTTTTCTTCGTGCCCACCCTACTTCCTTCAACTTTCATAGGCTCACTGATTGTGCTTCATTCTGATCTTCCTCTTCTTTCAGACTTTCTGTTCTTATACTCGCTGACTCATGCATATGTTCCATGTTTTTCGTGATATTCTTCACGCCTTTTCTTTTTTCCTCTCTTATCGATCACGGTGCGTGTACTCTGTGAGCAGAGCTGAGACTACCTAATGAAATTCGGTTTCGGTAGTATCGGCGGTATTTTCATCAACAGAAATACCGGATCTTTACTGAATCTTCTACCGATACCGTTACCGAATGACTTTCTTCGGTAGATTTGAATTTTCCGCGCCCACAGAAGAAGCTTCTTCTATGACCCACCATCCTTCCTGGAAGACATTGGGAAAATCCCACTGATTTTCATTCAGTTGAGCTTTTTCACTCTGTATTGAACGTCATTGAAGAGAAGAGACGTTGCCCTGTGAGAATTGGGCATAGTGTGTCATAACGTTTCACTCACTCAACTGTCACATCCTTCCGAGCTTAGTGGAGCATGAACTGCCAGTGGATGATGTAGTTCAAAGCTTGAAATACGTGTTCTATAGGCTCTAGAATGTATTAAAAAGTTTTTAAATGAGTTTTTTTACATACACATATGTGTAAGGAGTTTTTTTAAATCTACATGCTTGGTGGGCATGAATCCTCTGTTTCATAAGCAGCTTGCTTGCGTTCTTGCCCATAACCTAGCAGTGATCTTCCGGCGCCTGATACGGTTAGGGATTTTCGCCGTTATTGGCGTACTGGGAATACTAGTTCCATTGCCAAGGGTCAAGTGTCAGCCCCATGTCGCCAACTACTGCCCCATTACGCTGACGCCCACTTTGTCGAAAGTGTTCTAGAAATTGGTTGCATGTAAGCTTGGTCGTTTTACTGGGGTTATGGGTGTGCTGACTGCTGATCAGTTTGCGTACGGAACTGGTGTGGGTTGTTGTGACGCCTTGTTGTCGGTACCACACCATCTACAGTCTGCGCTGGATTGTCCGTCTGAGGCACGATTTGTACAGTTGGACTTTAGCACGGCGTTTGACAGGGTCAACCACCAGGGTCTATTATACAAGCTTGAGTCGTTTGGTGTGGTTGGTAGGATTCTGTCAGTCATTCGTAATTTTGTTTCTGAGGGAACACAGAGTGTGTCAGTTGTCGGCGTTGTTGAGTGTCTCAGTCGCTGTGGTGTCTGGCGTCCCCCAGGGTATCGTGCTTGGCCCGCTGCTGTTCGTTCTCTTTACTAGTGACTGATTCTCTTTGCTGGAAAACTCGATTGTCAACTTTGCTGGTGATTCCACTTTGATAGCAGTGATACCTGCTCCCCGCATGCGTAAAGCTGTCGCCCAGTCTCTCAATAGGTAGTTGTCACGCATTAATGCATGCTGCTCGTCCTGGAGTATGAAGCTGAATGCCCGGAGATGATGTCGATGATAATCATTCTGTCTCGAGCACTTGTACCGCAGCATTCACACCTGGAGATAGCTGGCACTTCGCTTCAGGAGTCTAGCTTCTTGGAGATTCTTGGTGTTGTCTTTTATTAGAAGATTACTTTTGAGCTGCATATTAAGCATCACGTGTTTCCAGTAAGATTGGGGGCTCCTGTGTAAGGTGAATTCTGTGTTCGGTGACAGTGAGGTTGTCCGCAGCTGCTTTTATGGTTTTTTGCTGTCTGTGTTGGAGTATTGCTCACCGGTCTGGGCTTCAGCTGCTGACAGCCACGTCTGTTAGACCGACTAGTTAGTTCGGCAAGCAAGCTGTGTGCAGATAATGATCTGGTGAAACTGTCCCACAGGAGAGGGGGTAGCCGAACTCTGTGTGTTTTATAAGGTGTACAATAATGAGAGGCATTGGTTGTATTCATCTGTCCCGGCCCTCAAAGTTTTTTGGAGAATAACACGTGCTGCGGTCGGTGCACACTCTTTCACGTTAATAAATTTTACGTGTCGAACTAATCAGTTCGCCCGGTGCTTCGTACCCTGGTCTGTTAGGGTTTGGAACTCATTGCTGGCATCGGCTTTCGGTCGTGTTGACTTGCAGGCGTTTAAGTCAGCTGTAAATAATTTTTTGATGAATTTCCTTAATCGGCGTTTCGGGCTTCGCGGTGTTTCAAAGTGCTTCATTTGTGTTACGCTTTCTGTCCTTGGAGACCCGGGCGGGAAGTTTTAATAATACCGAATTATTCGGTAGATTTTTTTTGGAAATCTACCGAAATACCGAGCCGAATGACCCGTTTTCATCTACCGAATATCGATACCGACGGTACACAAAAATATAAAATACCGAATCCCAGCTCTGTCTGTGAGTAAAGATGCTGGAACTAGTAGTATTGATAATAATGGCTATAATATAATTATTTAGGGATATCATTTCTCTGTTGCAGTTGGCTGTTTTTGTACTCCCTTTCACGGTATTTTTATTACTCTTTTATTTAATCTACAATATAATAAAGACAGATGTGTATTTATCTGTTTGTTCATTTATCGGTTTATCCATTTTATGTCTCGCTTTAGCAAAACACATAGGCGGAAATTAGCCCAGGTTGGAGGCTCTGGTCGTCCTCTCAAGTTCCATTGAAAACTGTTAAGTAGAAAATAGGCCGGGTTACACAAGATGGCAAACGTATCTTAATCAGGAGCAGTTAAAATTCCAACAATGAAGACATCGCAGGCTTAGTCTGATTTGTACTAGTATTAGCTTCTCCGTACATCGAATCTATGGCAAAGTATCCGGCGACCTTATGTCTGAATGCACTTTTTGCATTGCCGAAGTTAAAACCGCAGCACTGAAGATATCTGAAGCTTCTATTGGCACTCTCATGCATCTTGATTCACAGTTTCTTCCTACAGATGATTTCGTTGCTTCAGCTATTCTCCCGAATGTAATTAAGTGGTCGATGAAACAGCTTTCGCTGAGCAAAAATCATTGCCCCTGTATTGGCTAGCCTACCTTGTCCGCAATAACGAATCTGAGCCATTACTTTGAGCGTTACTGATCGGGCTGCAATAAGCCATGAATTTTCTCCATTTCAGAAAGAGAAGAGAGAGAAAAGTTTCGATACTGAGCGGTTGTGAAGCCGTAAACGCACTTCTCAGGGTGCTTAGGTTAGCAGTTGTAATAACGAATGTATGATCGACGAAGAAGGTCATCACAAATTCTTCGCTGTCATTGTAAGACAGCGCGGGCCCTCTAGTAGTCCATATTGCATTTTGTATTATCCTCCTTTCTTTGCTCTCATTGAATGCTTTTGTGGTTGGAGGGGGGGGGGGGGGGGTTGGAGCGGCTTAACCTAGGGATATAGATAGGAAGTTTACATCGAAGTCATTACTGGCGGCCCTTTCCCTGCCACAATATATTTGGGCCTCACGAACCCAACGAACCCAAGGGACCGAAGGGCCTTCTCCGCAGTGGATGTTGCAGCTGACCGCAGCCCTAGCTGAAAAGGTTAGTTGTGTAAAATTAGGCAGATTCTCAATATTTTCCGCTCTATTTCGTGAGGTGGGCTGTCGATCGAGATAACCGACCTAGTGCGCTGGACGCTTCTACTCTATCTCGTGTGTTTTTCTATTCTTGACGCTTTTTCCCCGCCAGTAGTAGCGCACTCGGCCAACTGAGACTTACCGGCAGTAATGCCGAGGTAAAACAGTCTTATACTTGTGTGACGTAATAAACTGAGTCACGTTGCTTGGATCACGTCGTATGACGTGGGTGCGGTGGTAAAACCAGGAATATAATAACATTGAAGCCGTTAGGGTACTGTAGGTGTTGAATCATGTACTTATTTTTCCATCGCCTGCTCATTGCCTGTCGCTCGCAGTCTTGGCGTGTGTTGCTGTTACGTGAGTGCAGATGTTACTAACGCCCTCCGTCCGCGGATTTTTTTTTTTTTTTTTTTTTACGGAGATTAGCCACAAATTATGTACCGCTCGTTTTCGGTGCGCCTCAGTTCACAGGAGCTCTTACCTCTTACTTGCAGTGCCAGCCGCCACCAGGATCTTGTTAAAACTTATACCGAGATGGATCATTTTGCAGAAGGATTTTTGGTCTCTCCATTTATATATTTTGCGGCATAACGACTTGTATACAGCATTAATATCTATGTAGTATAACCATTCCGGGCAAATAGCGATACGGTCATTTTGGGGGCAAAATATTATTTCGGCCTCAGGGGAGTTAAATCGCTATGGACAAGAAATGAGTGCATAAACTCTTAGAGCATTTATTTGCTGTCATTTCAGTGTTTGTATTGCTTATCTAAGTTAAAAAATGAATGTGTGAGGCCGGAATAATTTGTTTACCCTCAAAATGACCTTATCGGCATTTGCCCCGAATGGTTATATATGCTATCTATGCACTCTCTACTATCGGTGCACTTTATAATTTGTCTGCACTGTCTGCTAGTTACATATATACTCTGTTATCTGTCTAAAGCTGTCCGGCGCCATTGGTATACTACTACGATCTCGGCGCCAGTTGCGTGTTCCCGAACAGTCTACAAATGCGGAAGACAACAAAACCTCCGCACAACTCGGGCAGTTCGTGCTCTCGGGAATTTCCCTTTCCTCTTCAACAGAAAACAAAAAATCTCACCTGCGGCCATGTTTGCTTTCCAATGGACTTGTTTCCTTTTGCCTCGAACAATTGCATGGATTACCGACCCCAGTGCGCCAGGATTTCTTTGTATGCTCGACTTGGTGCTCACTTGCGGTGCTGGACTGCCGTGCAGAAGTGCGGCGTGTTTTGACTTACTTACACTAGGGTAATATACATAAAAAAGAACTGCGCAATATCTTGGGTGAAACTAGGAATGCTGTTATAAAGTGCGGCGTATCGTAGCTTATATTAGGGATGTTGGTCGACTATTCCGTATCTAAATCACACTAATCAAGAGCGTTGCGTAATTATTTTGCTGGGACTAAGTTTATTTCTCAACTACTTTTGTGTTACGGTTGCAGCACTGATGGGGATCGAACGCCTTACCTGAGTGTGTGTATTTCGATACGACTAAATCACTGGGTAACTGTCAATATGTTATTTGCCAGGTGGAAGAATATAACTACATTCAGTAAGAAATCACAGTAATATTTTGGAGCATGAGCAGTAATGTGCTAATGGTTTGCTGAAGTGGAAGTAGCCCTGCGCACATCTTTTATTTTAGTATCAAACTTAGGCACGCTGAGAAAAAAAATAATTGTCTTTGTTGATCAGCATCGAAACTGCACGAGCAGGAACCATGAAGACGGGTCAGTGGATACAATGAGCCACAAACCCTGAGTTAGATTAGTTAAGTTTCCTCATCTTGTCCTTAAGGGAATAGTGACTCCTGCCCTAACAAAATTTGGGGCCACCGCGGCGCCACCCAGCAGCTCAACTACAGTTTTAGCTTCTGCGGCGGCCCTGCGTTTTGATAGGGTGGAGCTCAGCTTGCCGAAACTAGGCCCTCAGAACATATTTCGTTCGTGCCTACCCACTTGGCTTCCTTCCCTGTCCACGCTTTTACTACTTATGCTTGGTTTCGTTCTTTCGTGTTACGGGGAGCAGGGGCCCCAAGGAAGATTCTATATATATAGTTTACTTTAACTTTAGCTTGGCATTCGGGACATATTTCCTTCGTGCCCATTATTCTTCCTTTCACCTTATACTCCTACTGATGATGCTTTATTCAGTGCTTCCTCTTCTTTCCGACTTGTTCCCTTGAGCATTGATCCTGTGTAAGAACTCCCTCGAGCATAGCTTGCACGTGTGTCTCGACATTCTACGTGTCTCTTCTTTTGCCTCTTTGATTCGTTGGCTGCAAGTCGAAGGCCGATTCACATGTTAGTCTTTAATTCTAGTGTGTGTTGCCTCCACTCATTATTTAATTCCTCCCAATTTTTTACCGTGTCATTGCACACGCAATCATTATGCGTACACTAATACATTTGCTGTAATTATAGCCATCAAATCGGTTTGCTTTGCAAGTGTCACTACCCAGTCGGAAATAATGGTTGCGATTACAGTAGAATATAGCTAGTGCTGTATGAGAGATTACGGTTGATTATGGATGATGAGAGAATATGGTAGATATGTCGACCAAAACATAAAATGTTGATTTTAGTATATTTAGGTCGATATTGGTGGAGGCAATATTGGTTGTTTAAGGTTTGTCAGGAGACGAAGGTGGAAGGTAGTACATAGATGTATGAAGACTATATATGGTGGATGGTAGTACATGGATGTTTGAAGATTAAATATGGTAGCGCACATGCTAGAAGCATAACGATGGTAGGTTATCAACGGGCTTCCGTACGATCAAGAGTGGAATTCCTCCCATTATTTGGGGAAGAATGTATATGGCTTGCCACGGATTATAATATGGCTAGAATTCCCAACATAATCAACCAAAATAATGTTGTATGACTATAAGTTTGAATGCAAAACATCTTGAATTTCATATTGTAGTGCAGAACTTGTGCACATTTTCAGTTTTTTATTCCTGTCGATGAATTGCAAAAAATTGCAGGCTATGTAAGGACGCTAACTGTCTTACCGTTATTTTTATCTACTGTTTCTGCATTTTACTAACGCTTCACCACTTTGGCGTAGTTACCCGTAATTTTGATTTATTTGTTGTATCCTTTGTAAAACAGTATTGCAACATTTGATCAAATTTTGCCATCTATTTTTATGGTTATTCAGTTTATACCTGTAAAGTTTCATTAACAAATTATTCCTCTCAGCTCTATGGAAAACAATGTTGAGTTTCTTATTAAATTTCGCTTACGTACCCTGACAAAGGGGTACGGCCAATATTCATCAATCGACTAGTGACTTCCTCTAAACTGTGTCGTATAACTGCATACCAGCTTAGAGTTAATAAAGAAGTCGTACATACGTACATTAGCTGCACAGACTGGTTCAAGCTCCTACTCTATAGCATCGTTTTGAAGCTTAGAGCCTTTCACCATTCTGAGCTGCAGGCCTATCTAACACGTATAAATTACCTTTTTTGTATAAGGAATTAATCATCAGCAAACAAAGCAGGCATCCAGGGCATAATATGTCAACAGTTGGAAAAGTTGATTTTGGTAGAATATAGTTTTATCATTTTTGGTGGTGAATGGTGTTTCTTACGGTTCACTATGGTAGATCATTGTTGTGCAGCTAAAACCTTTATGGTTGTATGATAGGCAGAAAATAGGCCGTGTTGCAGAAGATGGCGAACGTATCTTAAGCAGGGACAGTTGAAATTCCAACAATGAAGACATCGCACGCTTAGTCTGATTTGTACGAGTATTAGCTTCTCCATACATCGAATCTATGGCAAAGTATAGGGCGACCTT
>LQNS02277219.1:6419903-6431830 GCA_001587735.2 Parhyale hawaiensis | reverse complement strand
AGTGTTAACTTTTCCCACGAAATTTTTAATGATACATGGCATTAATGAGCTTTCAATAACTCCTGCAGCTCTAATGGTATTAATTGAAATTAGTGTGCTATCAAGCGTCAGATACGATCATGATTAGGCCATAGGCGCCAGAAAATGCAAATGTATTCTAAACATTTGTTGACAAGGAGAGTTATTTTTTGTCCGCAAGTATGACAAGTTGCGTTCTTCATCCTGGAAACTTCAGTCCATTTTTTAATTCTATGAGCTAAACATCCCCGAGCTCCCCGAGTCACTGTCAGAGGAATGCCGAATATCATTCGATAATTTTGCTACTATATTGTGGACTTTTACGCCTTCTTTACGAAAATTGCTGCAAATAAAATGTCGCAACTCGTCTGCGGAGTACGCAGTGTGCACATGGCCAAACAAAAAGGCTACTTGGCAACGTAACACAACTTTATTTTGTTTTGTTCACTGATTTTTAGTCTTACTTGAGCAATGATACGAATTCAGTGGCAATCAGTGATGAAAAATACTTCATGTAGCTTTTACAGGCCTGTGTTGCAAAATGGTTCCATTTCTTGCCGAAAATAATCGAAATCTCTCTGTAGTGAGTTGACCGAGATTGCGGTAGTAGGGAACTTCGACGTGAAAATGAATGACCAATCAGCGCGTTTCTTCAAATATGAGAATGGTCCTGCGGTTCGCGTGCACATCCCAAAGATAATATATTTCGAGCTGAAAGCTTTTGTTTATGACGAATAAATTATTCAGATGAAACTTATGGTTATATTGCAATAGGAAATGATACGTATTTTTACCATGGTGAACAAAATGTGGTATTAATTGAATGAAATACATGTACTCCATCAGTGTCACCATACCGGGGTTGAACTTGTCCATGCGTGTTTTGTTTTGTTGGACGTGCAAAAATACAGATTATTTCGTAATGATCGTTTCCTCTTCATCAGTTTTATCGTTAACGGGTAAACACTATTTTCTCGATATTAGGCAAAGCTGTTTTTCTTACAGATGAAACCTCTGATGTATAATTAAAACTCGCAACACGCTTGCTAAATACTATCGTGTGGTATTCTGTTGTTAGCCTAGACTAGCGCATGGGCTTAATCTTGCCAACTTCTTCAAATGTGCTTATCTGTTTTGCTTATGTCTATGCCAATAAACAGTATCATTAATACATTACTTCATCGCTTATTAGCTTTCAAATGCAGTTTCGTAATTTTGTCCGCTTAAATTTTGAACGTCTGCGAATTAAAGAGCACACTGCCGTTCAATAATTCGGAACGTACCTACGCACACACTACGCACGTTGCTGTTGCATCTCGACCAGTGAGGCCGAGCCCAAAACACAGCTGTAGACGGTATGCAACAAGCCTCTTGCAAAAATTGCGTTGCATCGCTTGCTGCTTCAACGTGTTCCCGGCCTTAGCTGTCGATCTTGACATCTATGCGTACTCTAGTGGTAAAGATAAATACAAACCCGAATAGCTAGAAGCTTTGATACTCAGTTTCTCGTATTGTAGAACTCTTACCTTTAGCAAATCCGCTTAGCTAATTTTTGCCTCATAAAAGCTTCCACCCTGCAATTCTAGTCTAATTTTCTGCAGCGTCGTAGCTGTGATGCGCTTAGCGCCTAAGCTGGGCAATACATCTAATTTAAGCGCGGCGGGAGAATCTCTTGGCGTAAGAGCACAAATTAGGCCCTTAAAAGTTATGCTGCTCTGGTTCTCATTAGTTTGCTAACTCCCTTAATTACGCGTGCACCTCTGCTCAGATCTTAAATGTCCTAGAAGCGACTGTAACGCATTTTAAAAATAAAATTAGTCTATCTTGTTACCCGAACTAAGGTCTGCGAATTAAAAATTGTAAAAATGAAGCCATTGAAAAATGTTAGCCTTAGTCCTAGCAAATTGAATTCGTGTGCAACGTGGTCTGTTTGATGCCAATATATGTAGGACCACTCTTGTACCTACTGTACCTTTTCTTAAAGGCAATGCCAGCTAGTGTGTCATTTTTCTAGCTATATTTCTAGAGGCAAATGAACTGGAGGAGAGGCTGGTATAATTTTTGTTGGTGTGTTGAAAGTGCACTTGCTGTATGTGTAAGACTTAGCCGCGGCAATTGGACTTGCTATATGAAAATATTCTGTTTATTATATATTAAAAATACGATAAACATAAATATAGGCGAAGTACAATAGTGCATTTGTTGGACTTAGCAAAACAAATCCAGGGTAATTGTGGTAGTATCCTGGAATAATGCACTACATCTTTTTTTATCAAAGAACTTCAGACAACTGCCCAATACTTTTCACATGCAGTACTGTTCTGCTGTAAGAAAAATGTGAGACTTTTTTCGGAGCTATTTTTAAAACTATGTTATTGTATTTATTGCGACTAAAACAAAACAGAGAAACTCCACTGTAAGAGCTACTATTCCATAAAAAAAATGTGTTTGTTGACGAAACACTATAGCAGGAGGACGTAGATATATAAGAATTCAGTCACGGATGCATTAAGGTAAAGTCTACTCATTATACGCATTTTGGAGAGTAACACACAGGGGAGAAGTCTTTAAACTAGAGCACTCTGAGAACGCATACCTCCGCCAAGCAAAGCAAAAGTAATGAAAAGTTGAAATTAGTTCTGAAACTATGATTTCCTTTGTATCAAAAATCTAATTGTCCGTTCTTTTTAACGGTAATAACAGCTTATATAATTTTCTTGAAGATCCGGTCATAATATTTGGATTTACACTCCTAACAAACATTCTGACCAACATTACATAAACGCACAAACAGATCATCGCCTAAGTTTAATGATTTATTTGTATCAATGTTACTGGCAAGTTGTGTAAATTTCATAAAAAATGTTTATAGCTTTTCGAGTTACTTTGCTAACAAGCATAAAATCAAACAGAGAGAAAACCATCCAACCTATGGACAGATCGTCACGAAAATTTGTTCCATTACTTTCCGTAATATACCTAATATAATAAAAAAATGTGTACCAAACAACTCATACAAATTTCATAGAAATCCGTCTGACTTTTTGAGTCATGCATTAAGAAAGATGAGGTAGACAAACGAACAAACAGACTGATGAACCGATCTTCTCCAAAACTGAATCATCCGTTTCTCTTAACATACCCAACAATTCATGTAAATTTCGTTGAAATCCGCTCATAACTTTTTGGGTTATTTGATGACAGGCTGTCAAACTCGACGCCACAGCTCCTCCTTGGCGGAGGTAATTACCTTTGCAGAGAACGTTTCAAACATCTTTTCTTTTGTGCCTGTTAGGTGCCTGCCTATGTTCCATGCTACTCGGCTCCCAATCTACCATGTGCGATGTTCCTCAACGCCTTCGGTACTGTTTTATTATATTATTTTAATCCTACGTGTCCCTTTATTTATTCTGTAGAGCCGCTTCACTGGCTATGGAAGCTCCAGCCAACTCAGCCCGTTCTGTATCAGCAACATTACGTACCCATTTCAATTTGGTTGCGTGTAGTAGTAGCTGACTCGTGACTGGACCGTCTTCTTGCGCGGCAAATGGCTGAACTAACAACATATCAAGTCTATCTTAACCTAAGCTGTGCTACCTCGCTGTAAGAGTCCCTTTTTCCTCAGCACTTCAAGAGCAAAAGACCCTGTGTAGCGAAACAAAGATCCTGAGACAGATGACCTTTAAATGATAATCCGCTGCTTTCTCTACTTGCTATTTAGGCCAATTAAAATTAGAGGTACCTTCCTCGTCCAGGTTTCTTCTTCCATTTGACATGCATCTTTAATGCTTTTTGTTCTGTATCTTTTTTTTTTCTATTTCCTGAACAAATGCACTTTGAACCGGTGCAAGTACACCCTCTTGCATGGGTTCCACGCTTCTATAGACTTCTTGCTATACGAGTGAGTGAATGACTCTTCCTATTTCTCTCTTCCCTAACAAAATTCGGGGCTGTCGCGGCACCGTGCAGAAGCTGAATTACTGTTTTTGCTGCTGCGAGGCCTTGATTTTTGTAGGGTTGAAACTGCGCCTCTTCTATGTCATCCTTAAGCTAACGAATAATCGAATACAGTGCGTGGGTTCCTCTGTTGTTCTGCTGTTGGCGCACTCCCTTCTCCATTGTGTTTTTCTGCCTCAAAACACGGCTACAGTTGCTAGGAAGGCCCAAACCAACGTACGTTTAGCTGTAATCCATCTTGCTCCATTAATTTACACAATTTTGCCCTAATGGCTCTTATTTTGGGGGCCGAAAAAACGCAATTTCACAGCAGCTGGTCACGAGAGCTGTGACCGCTCGAGAACATCGGCTTTAGTGCTCGCCAATGCGGTGCCGCGAGGCACAGGAGTTGAAATTATTTATCGGAACGACCGCTCTCAGAAGCTAAATTTATCCCCGGGTCATTCCATTATTATGCTCGGCCTGCTCTGGAAATTGCGCAGTCTGCCAGGCCTAATGATGTGAACCTCTTCCCTAAAATTAGCCGTGTCTTTCTGCGCCTTTCATGACTGGCTTAGCAAAATGGCCGCATAATTTCGGGGCTATTCCACGGACGTTTTTATTCTAATTAGCATTTTACGAGTCATATTAGCACTGCGTGCGTCCCCGCCTTTCTTTTATACCTTCTGAGATGTGGCTCTTGCTAGAATTAACAATTCCTCTTTTGTTTGGTGCTCTTCCTCTAGATTTTCGCATGGTTGTCTGTTCTATGGTACCTGTAAATGAGTTCTCTGCTTAATTTAATATTAGGAATTTACTACATGTCTTTCATTCCTCTGTTTAAGTTTAGATTGCATAGAACACTGTTTGTGAAACGTTTAGATTGATACTACTTTTTTTTCTTAAAACTATTGCGGTAAGTTTCCTGGTCTTTTCAATTAATTTATATATTTCCTTCAGCTAATGAACAGAAGTTCCGCTGAACGTTTTCTTGGAACCACCGCCAGAGTTTCGCCCTGTTTTGTGTAAGTTGAAATTGTAGATCCCGCCCGTGTTGAAATGGTAATATTTTGTCCGTAATCGTAGACTTATCGTTCTCGTTTTGCAGCGCATCCATATCGCTCAATGGTTTGTTCTTCACTTTACGACATTACGTGGTAAGAGAGTCCTAATCCTAAAATATTCCTATATAGCTCACTCTAATTTACAATTGAAATGATGTTAGTCGTCGTCGATTAACTCACTCTTGATGTTCTACTTCCATTTCCTCTAATTTTACAACGCACTTTCTGTATGTAAAGAGTTGTGCTATCTAAATATACTAAACTAACTGTAATTCACAGATTAAATCTTGTTCTCAATCACAGACTTACTGTGCAGGGCTTTTCATGCCTCCTCCTCGGAATCCACGGCCTGCTGGCCGAACTCCTTGGAACCCTCGAGCACAACTTCGACTTCTTTTGTGGGCCTCTAAACTTTTTACTTCGAAAGAGTCGCCAATCCTTTTGCTCAAAGCGCTTCACTTCCTAAATTGAGTTTCTCGGTTTTAGAACTCCTCGACTCGGATGGGGTCAATAAAGATTCTTCACTTGTCCATAAAGAGACCTTCATGAACTCTTAGAAATGAACTTGATCAGGGAGCCATAGCCCTGAAGAGCTAAGCACCATCGCGTTAACTGCCAAAATCGAGTTTTCGCCTTTCCTAGCAACAAATGTTTGCGCGTTTTTTTAATTTTATTTTTTTTTAAGATGGAGACTAGAGATTATTAACGTTCGACTTTTTGTTGTCAGAAGTGATCTGTGCTGTTAATTAGTTTCCGGTCTTGATGATATACTCGCCCTTTCCTTCTCCTGAACCACACCGGGAGGCACTGGCATCAAATTCGCCATTCTGTGTGCGCTCATCACTGTGCGTGCGTTCAAGTAAGCTTTTTGCCACGCAATAACCACTAGAAGCACTACAATAAGCACTACCCAAACCTAACAATAACTTACCTAATGTTACCTTGCCTAATATAACCTAACCTAACCTTACCTTACCTAACGTAACCTAACCTAACCTTACCTCACATAACGTTACCTAACCTAACGTTACCTAACCTAACGTTACCTAACCTAACTTAACGTTACCAAGCTTAACCTAACGTTACCTAACCTAACCTAACGTTACCTAACCTAATCCAACGTTACCTAACCTGACATTACCTAATTTAACGTTACCTAACCTAACGTTACCTAACCTAACGTTACCTAACCTAACGTTACCTAACCTAACGTTACCTAACCTAACGTTACCTAACCTAACGTTACCTAGCCTAACGTTACCTAGCCTAGCGTTACCTAACCTAACGTTACCGAGCCTAACGTTACCTAACCTAACGTTACCTAACCTAACGTTACCTAACCTAACATTACCTAACCTAACGTTACCTAACCTAACGTTACCTAACCTAACGTTACCTAACCTAACGTTACCTAACCTAACGTTACCTAATCTAACGTTACCTAATCTAACGTTACCTAATCTAACGTTACCTAATCTAACGTTACCTAATCTAACGTTACCTAACCTAACGTTACCTAACCTAACGTTACCTAACCTAACGTTACCTAACCTAACGTTACNCGTTACCCAACGTTTCATTACGTTACCCAACGTTTCATTACGTTACCCAACGTTTCATTACGTAACCAAACGTTTCATTACGTTACCCAACGTTTCATTACGTTACCCAACGTTTCATTACGTTACCCAACGTTTCATTACGTTACCCAACGTTTCATTACGTTACCTTACGTTACAAACGTTACCTACCTAACGTTACCTAACGATACCTAACGTCACCTAACGTTACCTAACCTATCTTAGCCAAACTTAGCCAAACTTAGCCAAACTTGACCAAACTTTACCAAACTTTACCAAACATGACCAAACATGACCAAACTTAACCAAACTTAAGCTAACCTAATCTGCGATACAGCAAGCACACGAACTTGAACGCTACCCGCACGTACACCGACGCCCGTACACAAACGTACATAGCCAATGGCGAGTTTGTTGCCTGCGCCAACGGGAGTACAGAACGAGCCATAGTCCTATGTTATGGAGAAGCACGCTTTCAAAGACTTCAAAGGTTACCGCAGCTAGGCCATCGGTACGTTTCTCATACTTTCCGACTTTGTTGCTTACATTTTCACAATCCCACGTATAATGCTTTATTCTTTTCTTGCACGCCTTTCCAGGCTGCACTATCGTCTCTCACGACGATTTTGCGTTCACGTAAACTCTTCTGCGGGCGCTACCACTAAAATAAAGACTACCTAGGCAAACCTAATCTAACCTAATCTACCCTTACCCAACCTAACCTTACCTCTTTACCTAACCTTCTAACCTAACCTTCTAACCTAACCTTCTAACCTAACCTTCTAACCTAACCTAACCTTACCTAACCTAACCCAACCTAACCCAACCTAACACAATCTAACCTTTCTAACCTTTCTAACCTTACCTACCGTAACCTAAAGTTACCTAACGTTATCTTACGTTACCTAATGTTACCTAACGTTACCTAACGTTACCCAACATTACCTAACCTAACCCAACTTAATTAGCGATACAGCGAGCAGCGCGGCGTACCAACTTGAACGCCGCTCACGCGCACACAATCTGCGTACACAAACACGCACACAAACCGTTGTGAGAGACGATAGCGCTTCCAGGCTTACGTTTCCCATGCGATTTCATCCAGTATAGGAACACCCACATGCTTGGGGTTCTGTATTTCTATGACATATAAGTCACTGATTTCGTTCTCTATTTGATCGCCATTGTCGGAGAAACAGACGCTTAAACTTGGTAATATTATCCACAAATAATTAAGGCCGATGTGTATTTTTCTGTTTACCTGTCCTTTTTCTGTTCCGCCTGAAGCTAACAGATATGCGAAAATTAAGCCAGGTTAGAGACTGTGTTCAATGGACGCAGTCTCTAGTGTTCAATGGACGCAGTCTCTAACCTGGCCTAATTTTCGCTTACTGTCCATCCTGCCAAGCTCTGTTATGAACTAAGGGACATCAAATAGTCCAGGTCGCAGATAATGGCAAGAGTAAAGTCATTTTAATAAATAAACGTACATCTTGCTTTGCATGTTGAAATCCAGCCAATGGATGTACCAACAGCTACTCTTAGCTCTCCTATTTAGGCATCTTGATAGATACTTTCTTCCCACGTCTAAATTTTGGCCTTGCTGCGTTCTCGCTCAAGTGAGTAGATGATGAACGTGGCGTGGGTAAATATTCTTTAACTACAAGAGCCGGACCGAGAGGACGAGCATTTCATTTGCAGCAATTTTTTTCGATTTGGATTTCTTCCTTTGACGAAATAGCTTTTCACCTGCGCAATAATTTCAATTAATTGATATAGCGGAGTATCTATGATAATGAGTTCGTATTTAAACGATGGGTGATGCTTAACTACAAAGAGCTTTGACCATACAAGAGCGGAAACTCCTCGGTAGATAATGTGACGATCGCTTAGCTTGGTTTGCAGCCTCGATGTTAGAGGCGCTCTAAGGTATCCTTGAAGACGGGTAAATTTTCACTATTCCATGATGCAAATTTGTTGGTAGGTTGCTTGCTGTTTGGTTAAGCAGCCCCTAGACACTCAATGTTATTGCACAATATTTTGGTTTGTGCAATATAATTCATCGTGTGTAGGTAATATTGAAGGTTGTGCAATATATTGAGTAATTTTCAAAATCATGGAAATATATCGCGCAAACAAGGTAATATCGTGCCGTCTGTTGGCCATATTGCGCAATATCCCGTGCTGACAGTGATGGCGGAATTTCCCCATTTTTGGGGAAACTGCTCTTGGCTGAGGGAATGGGGGGAAATTTGATATATTGTCAAAATTTGGGGGAATTCAATCATCTCTACTTGTAAACAGCAAATAAGGAGAGCAAACTGTGCAGACTACAGACCGGCACAAGGAGCTTCAAAATCATTTTTCAACGTTAATTGAAAAAACGTCAATAATACATAGATGATACCAGTTTTGAACTCGTTTTGATATCAGAGGCTATAAGTGTTGCAGACAACGAATATTCCTGCTTTATAGCTGACGAACGTTGTAAGTGATGAACATGCATGGTCCTCGCACTGTTCTGGAGAGAGTGGTGGGTGGCGGGAGCACGCTTGCCCTTGAGAGGCTTTCCGCGCCAAAAGCAAAACTTTAATCCTCCACTGTAATATTTTCTTTACAAACATTTACTAATACTTTTAGAGGTTTTTGAATCATCCGTTTTTTTTACTAATGAAATTTAGCAATACAAGCAAAAATGTTGACTTCATGAGAGTCTGGCAGGGACTATATGCACAAGTGGTTTTACGTCTGCGCAATATATTGCACAACCTTCAATATCGCCTCGATACGGTCCAATCTTTTGCACCAACCAAAATATTGCGACCGCCGTCAAATTATTGTGCAACCAACATTGCACAATGATATTGAGCGTCTATGGTCCTCTTAAGTCTTTCTCTCCGTCGTTGTATTAAGGATTTAGGTAGGAGAAAATTCATCTACGGAAAAATGAATCGAGGTCATGAAATTTTATCCCTTGGAATTAAGATGACTAATATCTGTAGTTTCTGGAATATATGCTGGAAAGTGAAAATACTGCGTTTTTTGAAGCCCGCTTCGTTGACAAGAAATTCGTACTGTTTGATATGATTTTTCTCTTGAGTGTGGTAGAGGAAGACGGTATCTTTGATGGAATTTTTATTCTGTCGGTCATAAGCTATTTTTCGCATCGGGGAATCACTCAATTGCCAAACTAACTCTATTTCCGAAAAAAACAGTGATTATTTGATGGGATTTTTATTTACACCTATCAAAAAATAACTGTTTGTTCTTAAATAGAGTAAGTTCGGCAATTGGTAGTTCTCCCATTTTTTAGCTGATTTTTTGTAGTTTTAGGAGAGGCTCAGTCTTGGTTATAGTTTTCATCCTATCGTGCATAAATAATTTCGCTTATATTTTCCTTAGCTGGATTTCTTCGTGGCAGTTGAAACGTCACGCCTTGTAGAAGCCAAAATAATCTCATTCCATATTGTAGCAGAATTTCAATCCCTGAATGTTCAACTATCTGCTGGTATCCAGGTTACAGTAAGCACGAAGCATGTCCGGTGAATTGTTTTGATTGAACTGTATTTTTTGGAGCTGCTTAACCTTGGAGCATTTCCACACTGATATTCTCACCAATACTTGTAGGAGGGAAATTTTGCTCTGGTAAGCTACAAGCCTACAGGAATGAGGCCTATTCTGCAACAAACCCCGTACCGCAGGCAACAACAAGTAAAATCTTAAATTGCAAAATTATTCCCGTGATTTTTTACAACTGGGTACTCTAATCATTCATATTACCTAGTTAACATCACCTAAATTATAATTTTGCTTGCCCCGCCGCTAGTTTATACGATCGTAACGCTTTTATCTGTAGTAGATGAAAGTTAGGATATCCTCTATTCGACCTGAGGATGGATTACTAGTTCAACTAGTTCAACAAGTTCAACTTTAAGCTGCTACTGCTTACGTAGAAGATCTACTGGCTAACTTGGAACATTTTTACACTTAGTTGCATGTTACGAGTCCAAGGCATTATTGACGAACGATGATTTGTTCTGTAGAATTTCCACATGTTCCTTCACATATTAGATAGGGGAAAATTAGAGTACCTACCCTTGATACGATCTCGGGAAGGAACAACACGAGTAATTTTTTTTTTTTTTCTAAGCTGCTGCTCTGCTCGCAGGTCGTTGGTAGAAAATTTACTGTCTTGCTTTAAACATATTTTCACACATCGTATACCTGATACAGGTCTGAGATATCTCTGAAGAACATTGCTTTTCTTCTGTGGAATTACACCAGGTTCCAGCAAGTTAGATACAAATACCGATGTGAGCTGCGCCCAATATATTAACCAAACGTTTCAATGTATTTAATGTGGAATCATTATCATATATTTTAAATACATATACGTTCAGCGTCTTCAATCGCCGCCTTCTGTGAAACGGTGTTTGTTTCGGGTTGGGTTTTCCCTCAAAATCTAGGATTTTTGTGTAACGTCTCTGTTTCGATTCTGACAATCTGCGTTTTCGTCGTCCTTGGGATAGAAACGCGAATTATGAGCTGGTCGAGCATGCTACGTAAGTTATTACGTAACCTAAGTAAATATTTTTCTATTAACTCTTTGAATTTGTTTTACAATCTTGGAGTATTTGACGGCCTGTTCAACAGTCTTCCCAAAAATCCCGTTGTTTGTTTACAAGTAAAAGTGTTTGCCTCCACGACACCAGAGGGCAACGGAAATTGAAACCAAACTTTGCACGTACTTTTCGTTCTTGCATATTCCAAGCTCTACGTTAACTACGAGTAAGAAAAAAAACAATAATTTCAGTGTAACAGCAAAGGAAAGAAAGGTTTGCGCTACGCAGCATAATTTTTACACCCATAATGCTAATGTCCTATGAAGGCCTTTAGGCAGAAATTTTCAGAGCATTTTTCACGAGCAACTTCGTAACAATATTTGGTCAATGCAGACGAAGCTTCACAAAATCATCGCCGTCATTACTGTCAACCGTGTGCACTAGTGATGATAAAAATGTATTAAGCTCGTCCATCGTATATATTGCATAGTCTCGCCCTCAGGAGTACCCCATTGGTTGCCGCAACATTGGCTTGGTACTCATCACGTCTTCTGCATGTGACCACACCGACTTTCCTTTCTCTTTTTCGCACTTCTTCTGATAATCGTTCCGTTCTTTTTCTACGCTTCAAATTTTTCGTTCGCATATTCACTGATGGCCGATGTGCCCTCAGGGGCATATTGTGGCGGGCTCTTTCCCTGCCACAATATGTTTGGGCATCACGCACCCAAGGTTCCCGAGTGCCTTATCCGCAGGAGATGTTGCAG
>LQNS02277219.1:6369218-6379540 GCA_001587735.2 Parhyale hawaiensis | reverse complement strand
GCTCGCTGGTCACTTAGAGACCAATAGAACTCATCTCGGTTGGCACTAACTTGCAACTTTTCAGCAAAAAAGCTGAGAGGTAAAAAATCACCGAGAATCCGCTGCGATATGACTAGTATTGCTATGCTAGAAACTTCAGCTGCCACTTCTAGTAATACTGTTATCCATCAATATCTGAATATAAATTAATTAGCACCTGCGCTGCACGCCTAGAAGTACAAATAATTTGTGCACTTGGATGGCTCGGACGACATCCTTATCTACAGCCTTCTTTGTACACTTAGAAAGGAAATATAGCTTTAGCACAAAATTAACCACATCTCATTTTTGCAAGATCAAATTTTCATGAAGCTTGCAGGGAATTCGTGATATCTTATGGCAACACTGTTGAGTTTGTTTACATTTTGTTGTGTCTCCTGATTGACAACTCTGTACATTTTTTCTCTTTTTCAGGTGACAGACAATAATAGTTTCTTGTATGTTCTGCTAAAATGGGACGTGGAAAAGCTCTAACTAACGAGGAGAAAGAAATTATCATCAAAGAAACTGCTAAATGCACCTCTCGTGATGTTATTGCCCGAATAGTAGGGCACTATTTTGACACAGCAACAAGATTCTTGAAGGACCCTTCACCACGGAAAAAGACGATCAGATGCTGGGCATTCAAGGACTGTTACTGATAGAGACATGCGAAATGAGGTTCATCAGCTAAGTAAAAGACGCGGGCAAAAAAGTAAATCAATTTTTACGGCTACTGGGCTTCCTGAAGTGCCGAAAACCACAGAAATGACATCCTTCGCTCCATTGCTTCTGTCAAATCCCATTTGAAATTGCCTTCTCTGACTCCTAGTCACTACTCGGTAGTGAAATACATGAAAATCAATATAAAACATGTTCTTTCCACCGACGGAATCCAGGCAACCCTTGATGGGCCTGGTGGGTGGAATAAGAGTTGGGTGCTACTTAGAGGTGAGTTTCATCAACGCGTAAAACATCAACAACAGGGAGGTGGTGTTATGATATGGACTGGTATCATAGGGGATCAACGTGTAGGTGCGGTTAGAGAAACCGATGGCGTGAATACTTCATTTGCATCATGTTGTTACATGCTAAAGGACGCCTTGGTATCATGGCTCGATGACATACCACATTCGTTGCTTCGAAACTTGATTTTCCTGTATGATACTGCGCCTTCTCACTCTGCCCTCTACTACCACAGCACATCTGGACTCTTTGGGTTTCATTGCGAGAAACTGATGGTTTGGCCACCGTGCTCACCTGATCTAAACCCAGTTGAAAACTTCTGGGCACCTCTGAAAAGGGAAATTTACGCTGATGGGAGGCAGTACAGCTCAAAATCTGTCTTGTGGGATGCTGGTGCTGTAGCAGCAAGGCCAGTTTTACCTTCTGCAATAAGGAAACTAACTGGCTGCATGGATTCAAGGTTTATTGAAGTTATTAAAGGTCAGGGGGGTCATGTTGACTATATGATTTTTTTCCGTCATTGTAAACTTTTGAATAATCATTTCTTGTTTAATACGTATTTTTCTCAATTGTGTTGTTCATTTATGCTCCTTTTGGTGATAAAACTGGGAGTAATTTTTTTTTTTTAGTCAAAAAGCTATTGCCGCCGCTCAGTGAAATTAGTAATATTGACAAAAAAACTCATTTTTTCTAGAACCAGCACCATTAGTCGTTTGAAAATTTACAGACTCTATACGGATCATAAGTTTAACTTTCTGTGAAATTTTCACTGAAATTTATAGCCAAATTGTCGAACTGTGGTCAATTCTGCGATAAAGTTTATATTTCCGTTCTAAGTGTAGTCCCTTATACGCCCTCAGCTACCAATTAATTAGGCACATGAGAAGTAGTGCTGTTAACTTCGTGCAAAATTGACATTAAATGCTTCAATTTGCTTGGCTGAATCTCGCCTTTCCCGTAAGTATCGCGCTATTTGGTGTATGCATTAAAGTGATAAGTACATTGAAGCAATGTATTGCAATGAAGCTATAATTGGGATGTAAAAACCTAATACTTAAGCATAAACTGGGCAATTGCTAAGATCTTGGCGCGTCTGTTCTCTAGCGCGTGGAGGTGACACAACTCGCGCCGTCAGCAGCTCGCACCAAAGTTAATTGCCTCCGGGTTGAATTTGCCGCTCTGTGAGCACAGCCCCCGGCGGCCACACTAATCTAACCGTCAGTGCAAATCTTGCCTAACTCGCCAGGCATAAGACTATCTGGCACTTCACACATTTAGTAATGAAAGAATAATGGACGAGCTAACGTGCAATACTCGTCCTCAAACGGCTCTACACTACAGCCTTTTCACAGGCTTATTTACTACTTGCAGAGTAGGTGACTGAAGAGGAGATCGATCCAGGTATAATGTATGCGTATAAGTTTGGTTAGGGAACTGTTCTGACGGAACCGAACCTTTTCTCAGCTATTATCTAGCTCATCTTCCCCACTCGCTGGAGAAATATATCGTCTGTCTTTGTTGTAGGCTACTTCATTTATACCAGCAGCTGTATATTTCAATAAATCAGTAGTAAATGTTAATCCAAGTAATAGTATTGTGGTCGTCGTTCACGTGTTGTATGCAGGAGTGAACGCTTTTACATGCTATAATAACTCGTCAATATTGAAAGGCTTAGTTTCCCCTTATTTTCTGAAAAATATGGAGGAATCAGAATTAGGTAATTTTTCAGACTTATTCTTAACCCTTCACGTTCGCACTGACATTCCACTGCCTGGCTTGTCATATACAGTAGCGAGCATAAAGGATCAGAACGATGCTTATGAATCAAGGAAAACACGCATAACTTTTTTTTTCTAGAGTACAGTGAAAGCTCAAACTTTGAACGTATAAGCTACTAGACTTCATGTAGATTGAAAAATGCTAGCTCATTGATCTAATTAATGCTTTATTCACAAATTATGTTAATAGAACGATCAAAATGATCCGAACGTTTAACGAAATTCTTCAGTTATCATTCAGTAGTATTAATAGCTTTTAGGGTAAAAACTGTAAATAGGGTTAACTGCTAACATTCAATCAGTCTCTTGCCGGCTCTTGCACTATAACCGTGGCTTGAAACTCAGTGACATAAGTGGAAGTTAGAGAAGTGATAATGAAATAACGTAATGAAGATAAATGTTCAATTGGTGACATTGCTCGTGTATGCAAAGCGAGCCGGAAATGAAGGGGAAGTGATTGGCGAAGGCTATCAGTAGTAGCAGAGATAAAAGGTTATATTAAACTGTAACTGTGTGAGGATAACTAATGGCTATGATAACCTTCGAATTCTCAGGAAAAAATAACTATTTTCACTACTACAACCGTTACAAATCGAAAGTTTACTGGCATATAAAAATGAAAGCTAGCACAGCGGTAGGAACCGTGGAAAGTAAATATGGCTAATCGCACGTTAAAATTGAGCCTTCAACTTCGATAAGAGAAATTCACAGTGTGCTGCAGGGGATCACGGTGAACATTATATCAACTTCTTTAAACACTGCCGCTGTTAAATATTACTGGCAAAAACATTACTGGTAGAATGTAATAGGCAAGTGACGGTGCAAAACTAGTAGGATGGATCATGGACCGAAATATATATATTGCTAGTCACGGCGCAACCGACGCTTGACGAAGAATAAAAAATGTTTTGTTCCTACGCACTTATAAAATGTATACACTCAAATGGCAGGAGGCACTAACAAAGTGCGGCATAAAAGAGATAGATTATTTTTTGTAAAACTAATGAAAGCGAAAATACACGCTAAAGTTTACCGACGATAAAGGTTGGCTACGAACTAGTGTGACTATATCGTTACTGGCTTCATTCTATAAAGGATATTCGGCGTTAAGCCAGTCACGTAAGTGACGGCAGCGATGATCTTTAATGGTTCCCACTGGCATAGAGCAAACGATCGAAATTATGTGAAGAATTTACCCAACATATGCGCAAGTAAAGGTTATACACATACATGGATCCACATGTAATGGTTGTACACATACAAGGTAAGATGTCTACACTTTTATTATTGCCGTCCTATAGTCTAAGTAAGAATTTTTGAACATTTGGAAAGATATAGCGTAAGAAGCGAAGACAACGCACAGATAACCCTCTCCGACGCTCGACACCCTACAATTTGACCGTTTCTGCACGGCCGCCATCGTACACAACGGCCTAAGAGAGATTTATAAGGATAGACTGAAGTGCAGATTTGAAGTTTGGGATGCATCACTATTAACCCTTTGCTGCCCAAAGGGACCGTCTTGTCAAGTTTGAAACATTGCTACTCCGACGAATACTGAACCTTAACGCTTTCACTGCGACGTGCGCAAAATGTGGTACTCTCATAAGAAATAAAAAAAATTGGATAAAATCACATTTCTCATGCAGTATAAATGTATCCTTTCAGACCATTTCAGAGAAAGATGACAGTGAAATGGCTTGATGTCATAACCTTTACTTTTCAATGCTTAAGTAACAAAAAATCAAGTATGATATTAGAGATCCCAAAGGGCCATGATGCACTGATCAATGATAGCCCATCACATGTAACTGGGCTTTCGTGAAAGTGTTGAAGTGGACAGTACAGAGTTGCTACTTGAACAGTGCTGGCCTAATTAAAGTTGTCAACCTCATATACAGGGTGTCCGGCACTTAAAATGGGAACAAGCTTAACATAAAGTTAGGACTTAGGACCATTAAAATATACATTTTTGACTAAATAAAGATGTGATCCAAAATACTTCGCTAAAAATTACAAGGACTTAGAATCTTTATCCACTGTTCTGAGTTTTATGAAGCAGCAAAAAATAAGATGGGTCTCTTTATTAGAAAATGTGCCATTAACCGACAGGAGAGGAATGTGGTTCCAAGACGACGGTGCTCCTCCACATGCACTTCGCACTTGATGTTAGGCAGTTGGACGTGGAGGCCATGTTGCATAGCCGCCAAGGTCTCCTGATTTGACGCTCTTGGACTTCTATCTACGGGATATGTTAGGAGCTTGGTGTACGAAACCCTGGTTCAGTCCGCAGTAGACCTCATTGGTAGAATATTGCTGAAGCATCGGCAAGAATTGGTGAAACTCCTGAGGCCTGTTGTAATCAGCGTGCTGGGTAACCCCGGGTTACCCAGAGTTACCTCGAGGGTAACTCCGTCTCCAAAATCGGTGTCGCATTGAGCCATTTTCCGTCAATGAGACACGCCAGGGTTACCCGGTGTTACGCAAACTCGTTACCCTGCGAAATAGGTGGGTAGCGATCGGAGTATCACCGTACAGATGCCAAGCCTTGCCACATATGCATAGAATAAATATGCTTATAATTACGTGTTGTGACCTGTAAAGACGTATATTTCCTATATATGCGTTACAAGTATTATTACTTTGTTGTTATGTTATATTCGTCACATGTAAAACAAAAATTTCTTTATTTAGCTGAGTGTTTAGATATTTCGATTCCGCTCGTTGGTTTGTTTACGTTTTGAGCTCTCACGAAGTCGGTCTATTGAGTTTATGGAGAAAAGAATTCAATTGATGTAATTCATCAATTTCTTATGGAAGAAAGATCTGCAGGGACCTATAAGGAAATTTTTAGGGGCTATTTCATCATTATTGGCAATAATTATGAATAAACGTCTGTGTTTACATTGCGTTCTTTTTATTGGTTCGGGCCTGCGTTTTGAAAACCCATGTCTCATTCACCTCTTTAATCGAATAAAACCGAGTGAGTAACACCGAGTAACTCTGTGGCAATCTGATAACAACAAGCCTCTGAAGTATTCAAACGTTCCCGCCAATCATTGCATCGGCGTTTGACCGCTTGCATGGAAGTAGGTGGGCACCATTTTGATTATCTTTTGTAATTGATCTTCTGCTTCTTTTGTTAACCCGCGCACCCGCAATGTCATGCTATGGGAAAACCGCGAACCCTCAGCTGTCGTCTTGGAAGGACACCCAGCAGCCGCAGCCCATTTACGGACTTGTACGCCTTATATCATGAAAACTAAAAACTCGAACACAAAAATGAACGCGGTTTTGGAAAGGGCAAATGTGTTCCTATCAACCGTGCAAGTTTCATTTCTGTGCTTGCAATAGTACTTTTACGCTAGCTTGCTAAAGATGCCTTGTTTCGGAAGCAAATTTCTGGCAGACACTGCGAGTGCGCGGGGGTCTGCTGGGTGTCCTCTCAAGAGGACAGTGCGGGTGCACGGGTTAATAATAAAATTGATTGCCTAACTCACACGTTTAAGTTTCTTGCTACTCCTTACCAATGAATATCAGTTCAGTATTTCTCAAACTTAAAGAAAGTCTTAGTAATTTTTTAACGAAGAATTTTAGACGACATCTTTATTTAGTAAAAAATGTTTATTTTAACGATCCTAACCTTATGTAAAAGTTTGTTCCCAAAAGTGCCAGACACCATGCATACGCTGCCAAACGCTTTCGTGAACATAAAGAATAAATCGAGAGTACGGATACAATTATCATTTCTTTATATTTGTAAATGAGATGGGCTACAGTTTGCACAGGCTAATAAATTTCTTCACGTCCGTAAATCCTCTTCTGTTATGATCACTAATTGTAAATAAAAACAGAGGATACGTAGTTTTTGTTCACGCTTTGTAAGAAAGCATTGAGCAAACGTATGTTCACCATTGTTTTGGTTATCCCCGCCTCAGATCCTCCTCCTTACTCCTGCGTGGCTGGCCATGGTTGGAACGACGGGGATCGCGGCCGCAGGGTCGCCCGAGGGCCGGTCACTGGTACCCTGAGGCGACCAGGCAGTGAAGATAGCAGCTTCTGTGCCAGAGCGCGCCAGGACAGCACAGGCACACTGCCCCCACCATATGAGATGCAGTCTGACCAGGTGGGTGCGACAGTTTGATGATCAGGCTACTTTTATTCCGCCTAGGAAAATGAAAATCAGTGTCTTCGAACAATAATGTTGGGCTTTATATTACTTACGAGCCGCCCTGGCGGACGAAGAGTTCGACGGAGGGAATAATTTTTATAGTCCGAGAAGCTGCGAGCGGTTCTAGAGAATGAAGATCCATTTAATGAATAGAACTACCGTTCGGTGAACTGCATATTACCAGGCAGGACTGATAGACATACGCAGCAATCTCATACTTCTTCGTGTTTTCTTTACAGATAGCGGTGCTAATTAGAGCTTGGGTGCTGTATTTTGCTAGATATACTAATAAAGGATTGACCACACAAAGTGCAGACTGTTTATTTTGTTACGCAAGAGTTTTTGCAAATATCCGATTAAAACGGAGCCTACTGATTTGTCGTATAAATCAAGAGCTTTATTCAATGACAGCAAAGTATGTGAATCCATTGGTGAGCTTTTGTAACTGAGAAAACCTAGTGTGATTTTCAAACAGACCTGGGCCGGGATGCACAAAACGCCTGCAACGCTAAAGAGAAATTTCTTCTTTGAACTGCTTAAATGGCCTTATCCTGAGGACATCTTAAGTCCACCAAATCCCCAATGCACAACACAATTTCAAAGGCATTTATCGTCTCTTTAAGCCCCTTTGCGTGCAAATGCTTGAAATCGTCCTTAGCCCGATATCGACCAATCACAGCCCCTGTTACAAGCAGAGATGGAACGCGAAAATAAAACGCCGACGACCAGCTGATTTCTTCCGTTCCTGCTGTGACTGGAGACGTACATGTCATATTTTCTTGNAAAGTGTTCGACAGTATCCGATAGAAAATTGGATGCTACGGCTTCGAAGCCCGTCCGAAGTTGCCAGACGTGCGAGGAAATTTTCTGCCAGTTGAGCGCTTTGCTAAACATCACTAAAATAATGTTTTTAGGCGATACTTTTGTAGAATTATTTAGAGAATGCCAATATTATGTAAAATTGACCAAATTTGCCCTTGTTATATGTTTCTTTATCGAGGTTTTGGTTTTGCAGCTGTTCCTTAATTGTATTTAAAGATGGTCTGAGCACCCTTAACTTTTAAGTACAAAAATAAAGGAAAATCTCTTTTGGCGGGAAAGTGAAAATCGTTTGTGCATGTGCCCGTAGCTCACAAAGTGCAATTTTCTGAAGTTAAGGGAAAGCCTGTGAGTTAAATACACTTAGTGAAGTTTCGTGCATCCCTTCCCAGGACTTTATCTCTGCCCAGAAGTATCCTTTATGGGCAGTGAAGCGTGTTCATCCAAATACAAGTGTTCCTACTCTGTGGGCTAAATTGAAGCAACACTAGGCGTATATACTAGTATCTCATGAAGCAATTCACACCACTTGTAGTCAAAACGTGTAGTGAAAGCTAGGTGTAGATACACTGTTGAGTAAAAATAAAAATGCATTTAGGTTTTTATTAACTTGATTGTATTCTAAGTTATTCGAGCATATTTTTGTCTACATATCGTCTGGTTACCTCGTACATGTCCCTCATTTTTGCAAAGAGGCTTGCACTGGAAATGGAGCTATTATGTTAATGACTAAACTATTGCTACGGGAATCTCAATACACTCAAATTGCGCTAAAAACGAAATCAGGTCGTAACCCTTGATGTCACATTTTCTTCTTCAAATCGATACTGTAGAAAGGAAATTAAGCTTCCGTATGGTTTTACTTCACTTGAAGATGACATAATGCAATTTATTCATGGCGTTCGATTTTCAATATTCACCGACTCCGACTCCGCCACCTGCCCACAAAGAGCCTGCGCGCACGCTATTCAAAAGCAAGAGTTGCGTCATCGCCGCGTCCAAACGCGGCGATGTGGTCTAATAAATAGCGCACACTTGCAGCAATGATTCTGAGTAATAATTCCCTTCGAATTTGGAAGAGATGTCCGAAACTTAGCTAATGGAACTTACTGAGCAAATTAACTTCACAGCTACACGTTTTTATGCAAACACAAGACTGTCTTTACAACGGCTCAATAAAATTTCTTACGATTAGCTGAGGAAACTCAATCTTTTGACTAGCGTACGGCAGGTGCAACCTTCAGATAGCCCTAATGAGGATAACATGAAACGTCGGTTTCTCGCACGAATAACCCTATTGGAAACGTTATGAATGAAGAGCGCTGGAAGCTGTAGGGTTAAGCTCACACTTCGGTGTGCACTGCTGTCACTAACAGCGGTGTTTTACTTTACATTTCCAGCTGCCCCCAAGTTACGAGGAAGCCCTGGCCAGCTCCCAGAGCCGCACTGCAGCGACTGCTTCAGAATTTCCCATCATCCAAACTATGCGCTCTGCTGGTGAGATATTCGACTTACGAGATCAATTGGAAATGTGCCGTTTCTCCATCAAATTCGACCGAAGGCATATGTTAAATTTTCACGAGGGTTGCTGCACTCGCGCTGTTCTTCCTCTAGTTGCTGTCCAGTTTATGGGTAACAATCGAATTGCTGTGTAGTTGGCTGGTGAGTTATAAACGAAGCGTTACTTAGACGCAACTCGAAGAACACCGCACCGAATGTTTGTTGTGCATACGCAACACTTTCATTAAATTTTTATTTTGCATAACATTTATGGTGTCATTAAATTCCTATGTGTTCATATTTTCAGCGCCATTTGAGAAAACTTTTAAATTTCAGAAAGCTGCATCATGTATGGTACTGCTTCACTGACATTAGTACATGCTTGGTAAAGTCGATGGCTAGCGCATTACATGTCGTCTCACCATCATTATCATGCTATTACCCTATCTATCTGCACTAGTTGTCATTTCAGCAAATACCTAAGGTTCAGGTAACTTTTGGCGCAACTAGGGTAACTTTTTGGTGCATTGTTCGCATTGGACGACAGTAGTGTTGATGCCATAATATGAGCTCTCGTTTTAATCATCATAACAGCCTAAAACTCAATTTCAAGCAACTGCATCATGCCGCTTTTCGTGCTACTTTTACATAAATCATACATCACGACAATACTATTGGCACCATTTCTGTTCACGGTTTAATCTCCACAGTGCTGACACCATATGTGCTCACTGCTTAATCTCCATAATAATACAAACCTAAATTTCAGACAACAGCATCATGATGCTGCCGCCATCTTCAGTCTTGCACGAACAGTCGCTGGTGCTGGAGGCCCAGCGTGAAGTGGAGGCGAGACGCCAGGCGCTTCTGTCGCAAAGGGAAGACGAACTGAGCCAAGACGAGGCCTCGGAAGCCCAGCGCCTTCGCAGGGAAGCTCAAATTGCGGAAGACAGGGAGAGGGATTTGGACCTTGAGGAACAAAGGCTTCAGAGAAACCTGCAAATTGCACAGTATTGCGGGTGTAATAAATGTCAGGTACTGATTGTTCCAAGGCGGAGATGTTCCTCCCT
>LQNS02277219.1:6350797-6361384 GCA_001587735.2 Parhyale hawaiensis | reverse complement strand
ACGTCTACCTGTGCAATTAGTGCACGCGTTTGCGTGCTGGTTTTGGGACAAGATTTCGGCACGCATTCACGTGCGTTTCCAGCACGCCTGGCTTCTCTCAGTGATAACTGTCCCCACTTTAAAGACTATCGATAAACAATTGGTGAGTACTGGGATGATTCTTCTAAGTTAACTGGGAACGTTGCAACGTGCTGGTGACACGAGTTGTAGACGACGTTGTCCCTACGTTAAATGTAGTGGGCATTTCTGTTTCGCTAAATGCAAGCGTGTATATAATTGGACCAATTAGCAGTCATAAAATTTTCAAAGAAAATCAAGGTAACTGTTACACAAAACATAGAAACTGGGTGTCCAGTAGCTTTTTTAGATTTATAAAATGCGGATATGGTCGCATATATTTTGTTTTCCTGGTAGATAGCTATATTCTAACATGCAATATTTAATCATCTGCACTAATATTTAAATCGAAGTAAACTATATTATTGCAGGACTGACCTAACGATAGGTAAATCCAATACTTCTGTGTGTCACTGTATCCCGTCTTGTTAGTTGAAGTGTGTTATGCTGTATGGAGGTATACGACGAGAGCTAAAATGTCCCGAGACCGAGACGAAAATGTTCACTCGGGTTCTAGGTCCTAGTACGGCATGGAAGTGCGTGAACCTCCTCAGGTATGATACGGTAACCAGGAAATGATTATTCAAACTCTGGCCTAAGTTTGAATTACTAAGACATGTAAATTAGTCCCCTCCGGGGGCACAGGATGGGCCATAGGGTTAGGTTAGTTAGGTTCGCCCATCCTATGTTATGGGGAGTAGCGCCCCAGGGGGTTTGTGTAGGTTACCTTAGCCATTAGTTAGGCCTTCGGGACGTCTGTTTTTCGTGCCCACTTTGCTTCTTTCCACTTTCATACTCCTAGTGACCTTACTGTTGTCTGTTCTTCCTCTTCTTTCCCGAATTGCTGTTCCCATGCGCGTTGATCCTGTGTGGGAACACCTTCGTGCATTGGTTCCCCGCTTTTCTATCGACATACTATATGTCCCTTCCTTTTCCTCTCTTAGAAGAGCTTAGTACTTATTTAGGGAGGCTTAAATCTTCTTATAATACCTAATACCATGTATATTAGTAATACAGTCCTTTGAAAGTGAAGCAAGGCGTTTGCTACCTCAATCACTGGGAGTTCACTAGTTATCTAAACCACCACAAAGTTTGGTGTCAGTGTAGTGAGTACTGGTTACCGTGTGTCCCGATGATTTGAAATATAAAAATCCTAAATGCGTGCTCGAATTTGAGGGTGATAAATTCTTGCGAATTGATTTTATCCAAGATCACGATCAAAATAATTTTTTATGGGTGAATCCCTCAATAGTAATCCCGGGTTTAGCAGGCCCACTGGGCCAAAAATGGAGTAGATTTGTTTTATGTTATTATGTTACCCTACTTTTCATATCACTATATTATATTTTCACATTACTATACAGTTCCATATTACTGTTTTTTTATATTACTAAATTCTATTTTCATATTACTATTTCATTTGTTCATATTATTTTTTATTGTCATATTAAAAATTTCTCCCTCTGAAATACCGCAAGCGGTCATATTTCGCAATAAAAGCTACAGCCTTTCCTTTGCAAACAAAGCTAAAGTGCCCGTTATTATTTTTCTTATTGACAAAATTCTGAACATGACGTGCCATAAATAATTATTGTTCACTGTCTTGGAGACCGTTGTCACTTTGTCACTTTTGTGTCTCAAAAGATATTAGATTCTATGTGTTAATGCTTATTATCTTTTGCAGAACCTGTACTACAGCTACTACTATGGCGGCGATGCTGTTGGCGAGGCCTCACCCTTCCCTATGGAAACGCAGGTCATTATGCAAGAAGTTCTGTCAGATGGATTGGCTTTTTGTTCCATAATGTGAGTGTCTTTCGCTTGATCGAAGTCTGAACAAGTTTCATATAAAGAAAACGCTAAGAACAAGCTTCACATGAAGAACAGAAGATCATATTTTATATGAAGACGTGAATAAGAACGACTTTCACCTCAGGAAAATACAGTGTTCACCCGGTGAGGAAAACAGTAATGAGTTAAAAGAATAAGAACAAGTTTCACCTGATTAATAAAACGAGAACATGTTTTGCCCGGTCACGAAGCGAGAACATGTCTCACGTGAAAGAAAATATGATGAAGTGTTAGTTGAAAGATGACATCAGCTAGTTCCGGTAGTTTCGTATGAAAGAACAGGAGAACAACAAGCGTAAATACTATAAGGAAAGCAAGACGTCTTGGGTGCTTTGTTTTCGTACCGCTTGAGTTAAGGTTAAAGCCTAATAGTTGTCTTGCTATGTTGTTGAATCTAGTTAAATGAAATGCATCGATGTGCTGAAAATGGCTTCATTGTCAATAGTCAAGGACAGTAGAACTGTGGATGTTATCATGCAAGAAACGTCGAAAACAGCTATGCTGACACCTGATGATACAAGTCTACGCACACTCTTATTCTATAGCTTCTTCTCCCTCTTGCAGGTCTAAAAGCTCTATATAATTACGTCTTTCGGCAGCTTGAAATTATTTTAATAACCTTACTGTTTGGGGGGGGGGGGGCTGCACTCCTGCCCAAATAGCTGTTCCTGTCACTCGTACCTCGGGGGACACAGGTTGTCGCGACCACTCGCGCCTAAGGTCTTCTTTCACTATCGAAATTAGTGCCGCTGCTGGTGGTACGTTGAAAATTATTGGGCAATTTTGTTTTAGCTGTACAATTCGCACTAACTTTCTTGGTTACCTGATAACAGTGCTCAAAGTCGTGAATATCTTACCATGAGACTCGGAATTGAATTCTTCTCAAGTTTGTCGCATGCCGAGTTCTATGACCGAGCTTTTTCTAGCCTAGCCTTCCAGCGCTAGTTGGCCGGAGGGCGCGCATATTCAAGTTAGCTGCGGTGTGCGTTCTGTGCTGACAAGCTGGGGCTTTTGTTCGAAGTTATTTCGTATTGCGGATGCCCATTCGTATTTCAAGACTAGAATCTTTGCCTCCGCCAAAGAGATTATGTTTTCGTCGTGTTTGTCTATCTGTCTGTCTGTTCATCTGTTTGTTTGTCTGTCTGTCTATTTGTTTCACCCAAGGGTCCCGAGTGCCTTCTCCGCAGGTGATGTAGCATCTGGCTGCAGTTCCTGCTCAGAAGGTTAGTTTTGTAAAGTTAGGTAGGCTCTCAATACTTCCCCTTCTGTTTCGGGAGGTGGGCTGCCGATCGAGGTGGCTGACCTATTCCCGCTAGACTTCTTCCTTCTTGTATTTCATTTCCTTCCCCTGTGCGTCGTAGCTGAGTTAGAGCGTTCAGCCGTGCCCGGGGGTTGGAGATGCTCAACTTGCGCCTTTTTCCTGTCAGTAGCGCACTGGCCACTCTGAGACCTACCGGCAGAAAAGCAGAGACAAAAATCATTGACAATTTAAAACGCGCCCTAGTCGGCGCACGAGCCTGTGGTTAAATACAGGAATAGTTCGGCGCGATATAGGCAGTGTGCCACTGAAGCGCTAGTAAAAACTTCTACTACTACTACTGTCTATTTGTTTGGCTATCTGTCACCAAGATAACTCAAAAAGTTCCGAACCGATTTGAACGAAATTTACAGAGATTGTTTGGTATGTTGGGCGGAACAGATGAGTAACTTTTGGTGAAGATATGTCCATCCGTTTGTTTGTTTGCTTGTTTATATGCCTCATTTTTCTCAATGCCATAACTCAAAAAGTTATGGATGGATTTTTATGAAATTAACAGGAGTTGTTAGGTATGTATATAACAAGAGTAAATGACCAAATTTTGGTAATGATCCGTTTGTTCATTCGTTTATCGCTGTCTTTAATTTCATGCTTCTTTGCACAATAACTCAAAAAATGATGAATGGATCTTTATGAAATTCATAGGGGTTATTAGTAATTTTAAAAGACATAAATGATCAAATTTTGGTGCAGATTAGTTAGTTCATTTGTATGTTTGACTCATGTTTGTCTTAACGTTTGTTAGCAGTATAACTCAGAAAGTTATGAACGGATCTTGAAGAAAATAGCACATGCTGTTATTACCATTAAAAGGCGCAAATGATCAGATTTTGGAGTTTATACAAAGAAAATTATGATTTCAGAGCCATTTTGAATTTTTTGCTGCCGTTGCCTCGCTTGGCGGAGGAATGCGCTCTCTGAGATGATCTAGTTTATGCTGTTTTTTTTTTTTTTCGTTTCTTTCCCGACTTGCAATTCCTGTGCACATTGATCCTGTGTGGGAACACCCTCGTGCATGGGTTCCATGTTGCTGTCGACATTGATGTGTCCCTTATTTTTTCCTTTATTAGATAACATTTGGTCCGGCGAGGGAGCCCCACACTTTTCAATATAATAATAACAAATAGAGTGAAAATGATAGCCGTTGAGTGTGTTTACTTTACAACTGTCATTAGTATCAGATCTCGTCAAACTACTGTGAATTGAAAGTCGAAAATATACGCACTGTTCTAATGTTGATACGGAAGCCCTCAGGGGCATTTTGTGGCTGGCCCTATCCCTGACACAATATGTTTGGGCATCACGCACCCAAGGGTCCCGAGCGCCTTCTCCGCAGGGGATGTAGCATCTGGCCGCAGTTCCTGCTGACGAGGTTAGTTTTGTAAAGTTAGGTAGGCTTTCAATACTTCCCTTCTGTTTCGAGAGGTGGGCTGCCGATCGAGGTGGCTGACCTATTCCCGCTAGACTTCTACTTTCTTGTATTTCGTTTCCTTCCCCTGTGCGGCGTAGCTGAGTGACAGCGTTCAGCCGCGCCCGGGGGTNGACCTACCGGCAGAAAAGCCGAGACAAAAATCATTGACAATTTAAAACGCGCCCTAGTCGGCGCACGAGCCTGTGGTTAAACACAGGAATAGTTCGGCGCGATATAGGCAGAGTGCCACTGAAACGCTAGTAAAAACTTCTACTTCTACTACTGGCGCTGAAAATTGTCGTATGAGAATGTGCTGTACTGTTGGAAAGTCCAGCAGTGACATTGATGGTGACAGTTTCAGTATGGCTAGCTAAAGTCATCAGTTTTATATTGTCGGAAGGAACTTCGCTGAGCATTGCTTTCGTTAATTAGGAACGAGTTGCGAACGCGTATGCAAGCATATTACCCTTCAAGCAGCCTTTGACTCCACATGATTATATATAAGGCCGTCCCAAGGTAACCACTTCGTGATTAACGCCTGAAACTCAATCCGAAACAATGAACCCAACTCTCTTGATTGAAGTTAATGAGATTCATTTACCTCGACAGCCCGGTCCTAATCGATGACACCGTATCAACTGTTGAGAATTTTCACCGGGGCTTCTTCTTCGTTTGTTATCCTGAGGAGGAGGAGAAGCTGTACACTCACCATGTCTGCACTTGACAGAAAGACTGAATATTCAAGCAATAGAAATATTTCGACTGCTCAGCGAAATTATGCCGTTAAGACTTTACTTGTTAAACTTCTGACAGATGCGCTGGCTTCGACCGCTTGAGCCTAGATTCAGGCTTTGACCCTTAATCGACTATTTGCAAGGTTTCCGAAAACAAACTAGTGCATGTGGGTTTCCCAGGTGAGGGTGTGGTCTAAGTTGACTTTACCTTTACATTTGCCGTAGAATTACGTTTTCAGTTGGCTCCTGATAATAGAGTTACTTTAACACCTATAGTACGCACGGTTCAGAGCGATGAAACCAAAGTACCTATCTATAATTCGAGACGGGTCAAGTCGAGTGGGCTTGGCTAAGAATCACTTGGACTGGCCAATCGAATGAGCCTTTGATTCCTCAATGACGGGTCACTCGAATGACCCCTTGATTCCTCAATGACGGGCCAATCGAATGAGCCCTTGATTCCCCAAGAATCGGTAATGCCATGGGCGTGGTACGAGCATAGCTGCGAGTACGAATGCTCTCATGTAACTATATATGTTTCATAGTATTCCTCCGTGTGGGAACAGCTTCGTGCATGGGTTACCCGTTTCAATCGAAGTATATTATGTCCCTTATTTCTTCCTCTGTTAGAGCACCTTAGTTCTGGAGACGGAAGCTTAAACTATTTAATCATCTAATCTTCATAGCATTCTTCATGAGTCTAATAATTTAGTCTCATTCGCAAATTGAATTATGCGTCTCTTGACGATTAATGCTACTTTTTATCATAATTTATTTAGAATCCGTAAAACGAAGTGAAGAAGTTGCCCCGTGACTTTGGAATATCTTCTCGGAACAGGACGCCCTACGTCCCTGTTTAAGTTTGCTAAGTGTTTGAGAACGCAGACCCTGGCAGGAATGTTCGTGGAGTAGCGTACTCGCAGGATCAGAAGTTACTGAAGTCGGGTAAAGATTTCTAGCCTTCAGCTGTAACAATGGACCCAATCCAGAGATGCCGCTCCCTGCAGTTTTTACGTTGCTGTAGTTGACTAAGAGCTGTTTCTGCTGTAGAAATTAAATTACAGTGCACGATAGTTAGCCTTACCTCGACTAGCGAGTTGGAATTTTTTTTTACCGAACTCGTGCATCAAATTTCCCTTCGAATTAATTCAGTGCTGAGTCGATCAACAACTATACGGCTTAACTAAAGCTCGCTCTCAACTCTGATCTTAGCTCGTAATCCAGAGCAAAAAAAAAAGCCTGATCGACGGCTTACAGAATTCGAAAGTTTAGATATTCATGAGTCCAGGCATTAACATGCAGCTGAGACAGACATTCACCAGCTAAGGCATTACTGTGCTGCTAAGACATCCATCAGTCAAGGTATTCTGTGCTGCTAAGACATCCACCAGTCAAGGTATTCTGTGCTGCTAAGACATCCTCCAGTCCAGGCATTCTATGCTGCTAAGACATCCTCCAGTCAAGGCATTCTGTGCCGCTAAGACATCCTACAGTCAAGGTATTCTGTGCTGCTAAGACTTATTTAAGAACATGCAAATTTATTGTAACAATGACATAACGATTCTGGTGCAAGTTACTTTAAAGTAGCGATGACCTTACTACAAATGTACACTAACCGAATGACAACCGTGTGCATGTAACCATTTGTTCACTGCCCTTTTACCACAGACGTGTGAATTTAATGCTAGAATATTGCCTAGTTAATTTTTTTAGAAGCCCTCAAGGAATGATGTTTCATGCTTAGGTGGACCGGATATGCGTTGCAATGCAGATCGGCTTCTATTTTCAGAGAGATTTCGTATCGGAAACTGGCCGTCTGCTTATGCTAGAGATTTCTTTATGCTTTGCTATGTACAGTCTATGTTGTTACATTGAAACTATCCCATGTTAGGAACGTTCGACAGTCTTATGCTATGGTCAGCCTGGCCTATATATTACGTAGAACTATCCTATATTAGTGAGGATACTCTATTATACGTAGGAATATAATGAGGTGTCTATCCTGAGTTACAGGCATGCCCTGCTTGAACACTGTAACGGAATATTTCACTGCTACTATTGTAGTTCAATTTGGAAGTAAGTAATAAATGTGACAACATCCAAACGCTGGACAACTGCTGGGCGGCGCGTTCACTCGAATTAATTGTTAAGGCGATTCGACTCAGTGACTTTCGCTCCGCTTGATCTCATCAGTCGTTCAGTGAAAATGTTGTTCCCTGACTTGTTGGGTTTCACACTTGACTGTGCTTGTCAACGGTGTGTTCCGTTACTTGCGTTATACGTTCTCCGCAGCATGTTTACAGAATAACCATAGATTCGCATCAACTACCTACATTTTTAATGACAATATTGTTTATCTCGGACTTTATTATTAAAAACAGCTTAGATGGAACCTGCCGTCGACAGGCGGCGTTACAGCAGCGTACAATACTCTAATTGTTACGGCAATACGACAGATTAGGTCTATTTATATCTTTCATGCTTGCATGCAGTCCATTAAAACAGCAGAAACAAATCAGTAAGCTCAAATTTATTATTGAATTTCCCCTTATCAGCAATGTGCGTTTAGATATATTGCTGCTTCCGTTTCTACAAAAAAGAAATTTTAAGTTTGCTTCATAAGACGCTTGAGCTAAGTGGTGTTGAAATAAGATTGGGATAGGCCTGAAAAAGTGCTGTTTGACCAACCTGTCTTCACAGTATATTCCATTATTCTCTGACATTGGAGCAAGTAACGCACTCATACTTGCGCACCGTTTGTAAAATATTACCTAAGCTAAAAGCTGTGGCCTGATACGTGGTTTACTGCAAAATAATTGTAAGATACGTGGAAAATTGTCTCCTCTCTTACGTTATTCGAGACACATGAAGTGTTCATATATGAAAACATCAGTATTATATGTTCAAATTATATTTCATAAGCAATTGTATTGAACGTTTTATAAAGCGAAGCTAGCCCGATGTTCGCGTCGACGGCGTCAATAACACAACCTACAGCATTCTACCGTCGCTTGCTTGCGCTGCCTCTGTCAGCCGTCAGAGTAGCGGCGTCGTTTACCGGGCGACGAGATGTGCAGGCAAAGCAAGTTGCTAGTGTGAATCAGCCTTTATAGGGGTTTAGAACAGCTTGTATTACGAATAAATCATACTTATGTGAAACGTGTCCCACCTTAGCAACAAATATTATACAAATTGCAGAATAATTATGGACACCATACAACACATTAAGAAGTCTATTCGAACCAATTTAACTTCATATGTACGAGTACGTGCACATGTCCTACGTGCTGGTACCTTCAGAACGTTATCTCTACTATTCCTCAGTCTTGTCCTAGACGTGGGACATGATTTGCATGAAGGCCTAATTTGAGTCACCATTCCGTTCTCGTCAAAGGGCATGTCTGTAATTTTAAGGTATGTCCAATCTATGTCCTGGGAATCACGCAGCTAGAGGAGCCTCGAAATTTGCCTGTAGTCGCTTAACCCTGGAACACTATGCTACTTTTTGTGAAACGCCGACACAAAGAATGGGTATATTAACCCCATTTTTGAACTCACCTAGGGGATATTTTGGCGGACCCCATCCCTGCCAGAATACATTGGACCTCGCGCACCCAGAGGGTACCCTAAATAACTTACCGCTTGGGATGTTGCGTCACTACAGAAATGGTTTTAGATAGGTTTCTTAACCATTTGCAGTTAGTTTGTTAGCTCTTGTAAAAGTTGTGGGGAATTTTGGTGTTAAATTTTTTATTCATTTTTATAATCATGTACTGCAATTAGTTTGCATTCGCTTGTTTGAATCATAGTAAGATACTGTAAGTTGTATAGGTTTTCGTTCATTCTAAAACATTTTCATAAATACCGTTTTTGCCAAATTTTCCGAAATAGAGCGCAGTGTAATAAACCATTCTTCAGTGCAGGCGTTGCACTGAAAATAATTTTGCGTTCTAGGGTAAAAGCCTGGGTATCCTAAGAGTAATTTTTTATTGATATTTTTTCCTCGAAGTTTTCTTATAACCTAGCAACTCAGTAAAAGCTTCAGTCTTTATTATTTCCTGTAACTGAAAAGAACAATTTCTTACCATAAATATATTAATCCATGAATATGGGTATCTGGTAACCCTCGGGGGTCTATTCCGGCGGGGCCATTCCCTGTCAGACTATATATGGGCCTCACGACCCAGGGGCAAACCCCAGTGCCTTTTCCGCTGGAGATGTTACAGCTGGCCACAGCTCCTGCCGACGATGCTAGTTTTGTAAAATTAGACGGGTTTTCTATATTTCCCCTTCTTTTCCGCGAGGAGGGCTGCCAATCGAGGCGGCCGACCTATTCCGCGGGGCTTCTACCTTCTCGCGAGCGGAAGGCCACGAAAGGAGCCGTCCGCGCGGGCGTTTCTGATACATATCTGCTGCTTTTCCTCTTCTTCCACCCCTGAGCTGTCTTGTGCTTAACCTTATCAGTCACCATTTGTTTTTTTCAACCGCTTGAGCGCCAAGGCGAGACAAATTTGTACCATCAACTAAAAATCCTTTTAACATCATCTATACGAGAGTTTTTTTTTTTTTGCTTAGTCTCAGTCATTTAATAAACTATTCTTTCACTTATTCAATTTAAAAATAATGCTAATGAGTCAATTGACTTTGAACGTAAGAAAATGTCACCGGACAGTACAGAGTGAATGCTGCACATCAGCAGCAGTTATCATACATTCATGGTAACTGCAGAAACTGCAGATAACTACACTCCGGCACTGCATTGATATCTGCGGCAGAGAACAGACAGAATGTGTCAGACTTTAATTAAGCCTACTGTTCACTCTGATTTATTTAGGCTAATCAATTATACACCAAACTAGGACTTCGGTTATGTTTTCATCTATGACGGGGAGTTCGTTCTATAGCAGCGACAGCGCAGCTGTCAATGCTTCTGCTCCTAATACCAACTACATGTATTAAATTTGGATAATGATCTTTTACTTCGACGAGCTGAACGTATCATCGCTTATATTTTTCATTTTTAGCCTTGTTGCTGTCTTTTAGTATTATTATTATTATTATTAAAACTTCACGCTTGGGCTCCCACGGACAGGTAATACAACCCAAATGAAGCATTTGCAACACCGGGAAGCCCAAAACGCTGCTAAAGGAAATCC
>LQNS02277219.1:6261446-6278593 GCA_001587735.2 Parhyale hawaiensis | reverse complement strand
AATAATAATTTATTGTAAAGTCTATACTTTCTTGATTAATGATCGTTGCGTTAATCTGTTGCTGAAGTTGTGTAATTTTAAAGTTATCTGTTGTATACATACTTTATCTTGAACATTGTTAATATATGCATAGTTTTAAGATTACCTTTCTACTTCAGTGATTTTTTGCGTTTTGTTTTTTATTTACTAGCTTTGACTGCGTTGGTATACCTTTCTTTTTGGGTTTTTCATTGAGTTTCCTTCTTCCGCTTTCACGTCTACTGATTATTTTCTATTTTGTTCTTCCTCTTCTTCTCTGACTTGCTATACCCATATGCGTTGGTCCTGTGTGGGAACACCCTCGTTCATGGGTTCCAAGTGTCTCTTGGCTCACTATGTGTCCCTTCCTCTCATATAACGGCTTAGTACCGATTTATGGAAGCTCAAACGATCTTATATAACTATGAGTCATCTTCAGCCTCATCTTGGCTATCGGAACGTCTTTCTTCTTGTCCCATGTGGTCAGATTTACCTGTACTCTTGGCAAGGCTCTCTACCATATGCATGAGTTTTTCCGTACGCTTAATTCTAGCCCTCAAGGGTATGTTCTGGCGGCCCTTTCCCTGCTACAATATATTTACGCACCCAAGGGTCCAGAGTGCTTTTTCCGCAGATGTTGCAGCTTGCCGCAGTTCCTGCTGACGAAGTTAGTTTTGTAAAGTTAGGTAGGCTCTCAATACTTCCCCTTCTGTTTCGGGAGGTGGGCTACCGATCAAGGTGACCGAACTATTCCCGCTACACTTCTACCTTCTTGTAATTACGTTTCCTTCCCCTGTGCGGCGTAGCTGAGCGAAAAGCGCTCAGCCGTACCCGGGGGTTGGAGATGCACTACTTGCGCCTTTTCCTGTCGGTAGCGCACTGACCATTCTGAGACCTACCGGCAGAAGAGACGGGACAAAAATTATTTATGATTTAAAACTCGTCCCAGTGGTGCACGAGCCTGTGCTAAACCACAAGAATAGTTCGGCGCGATATAGACATTGTGTCCCTGACGCGCTAGTAGTTTTTACTACTATTTCTACTACTACGCTTAATGCTTCACTGCACAACTGGTAGAAATACCATTGGGCGGGCTTTAGAGGTTTTGATCGGAATTCTAGTGTAAGTGCAATATCTCGTATTTTATAATTTTCTTGCTGATTCTCGAAGATTTTATTCAGTTTATCATGTGCTATCACTCCTCCATGAATTTGGTAAATTGGATAAATATTGGAATGCTTAACCCATTTACTGGGCAAGCGTAAATTTATGTTCACTTTCATAAAGCTATTCCTAGGAAGGCGTTTTCCAGCCGCCCGGTCAAGAGTTCACTAGAAGCCTCTTTTGGTGAAATTGGTTGTGAAAACCCTCTTGTTGTGGCACGGTTAAATTTTGCACTTGTTGCTGCTCATTCTTCTGTTTAGCAACGCGTTTTTTTGCAAGATGTTGCATACAGTGCTATACCTACGAATGGCTGAAGACTTAAATGATGGTCAAATAGTTACGCCTTCGTCGTCCTCATTATGCATCAGTTGTCGTAGCAATAGCGCTATTTAATTAAATTACTTCACCTCCTAAATCGCGGTCAAAATGCTAACACGTGACCGCGAAGTCCCTTCGGTCGGTATCAGTCACTATACATCGTCGTGATCATGTGGGCAGTTATTCACAGTACACGCGGGTTCCTTTTCGTGTGATTTTCTTTATGTATTTTCTTTACACAATGTGAATCCTTGCTCCTTAAATTCCCATTGGATAGCTTATTGTTAAGAATAGTGACTTAACTAATACGTGACTTATTGCTAAGTTTAATTATTAAAAGTAGAGCTTGGAAGCGTGTCACAGATGTTCCTTGTATTGATCGTTTAGCACTGACCTCAGCGGGACTGGATCTCTCTTATAGCAACCCTCGAGGTTAATTCCTTTTATTGTTAAGTCAGTTTCAGTAATTGCACACTTCGTGACACAGGGCAAAACTGGTCGAATGCAAACGCTTGTAACTATAAAATATTATGCGGCGTGAAAAAAATAAAAAATATGCAGGAGAGACGTACGGTGTCAGTATTTGCATGGTCTTTCTGAAGGTATGCGTTCGGTTCAGTTCTGATTAGCTAGAATATGTGCCTAACCTAGGTACCTTTCAAGCACATATATTATGTAGAAGAGTTATTTCTACGGCGCGATATAGGCAATGTGCCACTGAAGCACTAGTAAAAATTTCTACTACTACTACTATAGTAGAGATTTTTTTTTTCGCTACTTCACCTTGCGCCAAACGTTTTGTCAGGAAAAATCCCACTTTTCGATTATTCCTCCGATTTTTCGCAATCACGCAATGTTTCATTTTGTGTGCATGGAAATGCTACCACCCTAGTAATATTTGAGGAGGCCAGAAGCTTAACTGCGGTTTTAGCTTCTGCAGTGACCTTAATTGTTAGTAGGCTGTAACACTCGCGTTTAGTAGCCACCGGTAAACAGTCATATAGAGTCATTGTTAGTTCAGCCTGTATAATTTGTGTTTAGTTAAAATGGCACTGATAGTGAAAGTGACCAATTATAACAGAACTGAAAGTACATGCGGATCAAAGAAAAAACAAATGCGAAGTAAAATGAAATTAAAATTTCTAAATCAATTTGAAAAAGAATAGAGAGTGATGTAAGTTACTGGAGATAACAATTTACTTGAAGCAATAAAACTTACTTGATTTATTGCGTTTTGGAGACGATGAACTTGACTCCAAGAATTGTTTCTTACACATGCGGAAATTTGCCGGATTGAATTCATCTACTCTTTCACAAGCCTATAACGCAGCGCTCTTCAATACTTTATCCTTTTGAAAGCTGAAGAATTTTCTAGATATTTTGATAAGTCTTTCTGTGTAACTATAAAAACTGCAGGACGTTCTGAAGACGCATATGATATAATGAAGAAACAATGTAAAATAGCTATTTATTAACTTACAAGTTACTTATGACGTCACAAGCTTATTCCCCGGAGTGCACGACAGCCAGGGTACCCCGCGTGCGCTAACCTGTTCCGTTATATCATTCTTACCATACTTTTAACTTCTCGTCTCGGGTCCTTACCATATTTTTAACTTCTCGTCTCGGGTCCTTACCATATTTTTAACTTCTCGTCTCGGATAAGTTGACCATTTGAAATGTCTTAATTTTTCTGCAACGTTTAAAGCGATGGCAGTTATTAAACAAGCTGGTCGAGGCATCTAATAAACGAAACTGTATACCCCAGGGGTTGCTTTTTCTCAAGGTGTTGCTTTTTCTGCTTCGCTGTTGTACGCCGTGTGGTTTATAAGTTACAAGCGCCTTTTTTCGACGAGCTATGCTCTGTGTCACTGAATTATTGCTGTTGAGAGGCCCATTCACTACGCATGCCGCCAACTCCAACTCAAGCACATGCAAGGTCGGAGTTGCGACTTGTGCAAATTTGTTTCCCCATACACTGCGCAGGCCCAATCTCTCAGTTCCGCTGCTAAAATAGTCAGTCGGCAGCTCCAACGAGGTTGAACAGAGATAGTAAACCTCCTTGTGCAGTACAAGCTGTAAGCTCCGCCCACAGAATATCAGGAAAGTTTGATCAGCTCCAAATGATGCCTATAATTTGGCTTGAGTTGGAGCATGAGCGTACTCGCACAGTACGCAAATTGACGTAAGTTCGGGTTTGCGCACCGAGTTTGAGTTGGCGGCATATGTACTGTGTGGGTCCCTTTAAGAGGTAGAGCTCCAGCGAGAACTCCTACAGTTACTGTAGTTTTAGTTAGGCCTTCATATTATCTAGTTTCTGTGCCCGGCAGCAGTTATTTTGCTAGCTATTTTCCGCCTGCTGTATGCTGTAGCGAACAAAATCGGTCACGCATCGGTTACAGCCCGCTGCACATGAAAGTCGAAATACGAGAATGTTTCACTTTCCTGGAACAAAAGTAAAAAGTTTATGTTGCCGTGACTACATTTCACCGTGTTTGAACATCGCAATAAAATGTACCTTATTGCGAGTTAAAAAACACTCGAAATTAAGAGAGATATTTGAAACTGTTCAGTTGGCACTTGCCAGAGAAGAATTTTTGCAATGGCAGCTTAGATTTTGAGCCCTTTTGGACAGTTCAGATTGGGCCAAGCCGAATATATGCCCCGTAGCGACAAAATCTGATAAGGAGAAACGTTCCCGTGTTTAGACTCTCGTCTGCAGCGGGCTTAATGGAGACAGCGTAGCGTCTACACGCGTGTCCTTGCATGTGCTGAATGCCCTCTAAGTGTCGGTTGAGCTGCTGTTGCGAGAGTTGGTTTTGTCCTGATCTTCGTCCTGGAGGTTGTGCTATGCTGCGAGCTGTGTGTTCCTACGAAGACTCGTTTGATTTCCTATTCCCTTGCATGGTGATGAATGTCCAGGTTTGCCCCCCCCCCCTTGCCTTCCATTTTCTACCTATCTTAGGGGATGTAGGATGGACCTTTGGGTGTTTGGAAAGGAATCCCTAGAAGTTACCGTAGCCCCGGCTTGACCTTTGGGACTTTTTTTTTTCATCGCGCCCCACGTGTTTCTTTCGCCTTATATATATATTCCAACAGATTATCCTTTCCCTGCTCTTCTCGTTTTTTTTTTTTCTCCAGTTTACTGGGCCTATTAACGCGTGCTCGCGTATTGGACGTGCTACTTGTTCCTTCTTTGTTTCCTCTCTTTGGATCACTGTGTACGCTGTGGGTAGGAAGGCTTACGCAAGGTTTATTATGCCATTAACAATATAATGAGGTGTCTATCCTGAGCTACAGGCATGCCTTGATTTGACACTGTAACTGAATATTTTATTACTATTATTGAAGTTTAATTTGGAAGTATATATGTCATAACAACCAAACCCTAATAATAAAAGGTTAAGTTCGCCTATCCTGGTTTGTGGGGAGTCGTGCACCCCCCCCCCCCCGGGTTCGCCTTGCCCATCGTTCCACATTTAAAGCTTTATTGTTTCTTTCAATGTCCGTTTTGCTTCTTTCACTTTCATTCTGGCAATTTCCCGTCCTGATATTGCCTCAAGTTTCTTCTCATGCACGGCATCCGCTCGTGCACGTGTCCCTGCTTTCCTTGCCATCCTACAAGTCCCTTGTCCCTTTCTCCATTTCAGTCACAAGTGTCGTAGACAGGGAAGTGTATACTGTGAATATAACACAACTTTTTCCTTTTAGAGAGGTTTAATATCCATATTATCCTAGCAGCTGCTGGCAATTACTGTTGAAGGTAGACCGTTGTGAAATTACCTGTTTTGTTTACAAAATTGCTTACCCTGTTGCTCTTAAGCAATGGAATACAAGTGCTTAGAATTTACAAAGATATATTCATTGCTGCAGGACATTGCTGTATTATTGTATAGATAAAGTGTTGTTTAAACTTATAGAGTAAGGTTAAAAAAATATTAGAAGTTGTAGGTGTGTTGTGCAGAGATGAGTTCAGTTGGGTGGCACACGGTGCTAAGCAGAACATGCATAAGCATACTTTAAATTTCTATAAGATCACTTCTCTGTAACAAGCAATATTCAGACCTTGTTGTGAATAGTCTTTCCTGATAGTGTTTTCATTCGCTTTGGTCTAAGGTAGGCGTACCATGTGCACGGATTCTACTTTTCTCTCAAATGTGCTCTGTATCCATTTCTTATTTGAAAGGTCAATAATTTCTTTGTCTAAAAGCTAGTCCACACTGAGCTTCACGCTGCTCGTCAAAGTGCATCAGGACTGCCACTCATTGGGAACTTTTATCAAAGATTTTAAAAGGGGTTTCAGCCTCGACCATAAGAGTTTTGGAAGGAACGCTCTAAAAACTGCTGGAATATTGAGATCTCTTGCCTATGACGTGTAAAACTTAATTCAAATACATAATTGCAAATGCAAGTTTAGTAAAGATCTTTTCTAACTCTGCTGCCAGTAATTCTCATAATTGAAACAGATGTAAGTAGTGAGATAGCATCAGTAAGATCATATTACGCTCTGAGACTGTAGTTAATTTCAAGTCTTTTTGTTAGTATTCATCAGAATTATGGAATAAATTAGATTGTGAATGACATATGCCAAAACTTGCGTTGTTACAGCTGGTTTTCGAGCGTCCCTCAAGGCATCTACTATAATGCCAGAAAAAAATTCGAGTTTGGGAAAACCCCCAAAAGGGACAGTCCTGTTGTGATCAGCTTGACGCGCGGCGTGAGGAAGCCGAATAAGTCGCTGGTAATCGAAGTAGATGATTAGATGAACTCGAAGTGTGCGAATCAATCGCGCTATTAAGCTGCACTATCTTTGACTACGCTCGTTAATAGAGTCGCTGCAGAAGCTGACTTCATTTTAAAACTTGCACATTGATGTGTTAACAGTCCAAATTTTTATTAGGTCATAATAACTCGTGTTTCTATGAATTCGGGAAAGATAATCAGATACTTGTAAGTTATCAGAATGGATACCAGTCACGTCATTTTTAAAAAGAAGAAATTATTTCTTTTGGAAAAAAGAAGAGACTCTGTTTTTAGAAAAAAATTCCAATTTTATTGCAACAGTTAGAAACAACGAAATTTCTTTGAGCCGGTGTAAGATTGGGTTTTTTGGAAGTCTCACGGGTAATCAATTATGGGTCAACGCCTGGAACTTGAATCAACTCGTGTCGAATTCAGCACACCTGTCTAAAGTTTCCGTCAAGTCGAGTTTCGGAGCCCCAATTTCTACAGTCAATCAACCGCCCTTAACCAGCATTGTATTGAAGCACGAAAAACCAGTAAGCTGATTGATACAGTCAAGACGATTACCTTACGTGATCAGCGAAAACTCAAACTTGTTTAGCTTAAACCCACTGGCACAACGAAAGTGAAATTTTGCTGCATCATCGATGCTGCAAATATTTTTTTTTACTTTATCCTCCTGGTGATTTTTTCTTTTTTTTTTGCAGGAATGTTGCTCGATTTTAACGATTATTAGGAGACATACACGTATATTATTGAACGTGACTAACCACTTAAGTTACATAGTTAATGTCAATATTGTGCCAAACTATGGGCATTTAATTATACATTGAATTTTTTAAATTAACGTTTAAGCCCCAGAGACCATAAAGGCCAAGTCCAACAAGGCCCTTAGCGTGAGGTTTCAGAAAATTCTATTCATATAAAGCCCGGTGCCCACTTTCGCTGCCGCTTGTAGCCCAGAAGCAACTCAACCGGTTGTATTGGCCTTGCAACGCAACAATCCACGTTTCCATACCGTAATAACACCAAAATATAATAAATGTACGCAACTGAACTCACCTCTGCAACACAACCATCCCTATTTCCACGCAGTAATACAACCACAAACCAAACATGGTGACTGTCCCTCACACGTTTGTCGTACTCGGTGTTCGATGTATAATTTATACAGTAATTTAAAATAAAGACGAAACTGCAGCATCACCAAATCAAACACCTGAACGATTTGTTGCTCGCAGTTACGCCTTTTTTCTTAACTATTTATTGCTTACTTTAAATACAAAATACTGAAGATGTGTGCTTTCTTTTCCCTAGAAAATTAACCTTAATTCTTTTCGCTGGCATATTTTTTCATTCAAAAACATTCATAACGCAAAACTTCTAATTAGAGAAAAACTTGTAGCTCTTTATAGTAATAATAAAAATATACTGGGAACCTAAGAAATCTGCAGATATAAACTACCGCTCAGGGGGCATAGGATGGGTCATAGGTCATAGGGTTAGTTTAGGTTCGTCCATCCTATGATATGGGGCTAGGCAACCGCAGGGGGCCCGTATAGGTTACCTCAGCCATTAGCTAGGCCTTCGGGGCGTCTATTTTTCGTGCCCACTTTGCTTTCTTCCCGATTTCATACTCCTACTTGCACATGCTTTATCTGTTCTTCCTCTTCTTTCCCGACTTGATCCTGTGAGGTGGGAACACTTTCGTGTATGGGTTCTCAGTTTCTCCTGGCATACTATACGTCCCTTGCTCTTTCCTCTGTGATATCGTTCTGCTCGGAAATGGAGGCTTAAACTTCCTAAGTGTAACTAACTAGATATAGACGACTTATTTCGAACTAGGAGATACTAATGTTGATACTTAACCATGCCCAGCCATATTGAGCCTATCGTAGCTAACCATATCTGAAGTAACCTACTCTTATTGTACCTTACCTAACAATCACTAACGTAATCGCCCCAATCCTTGAGTTATTAAATCTTTCGAAAAGTGCTAACGTAAGCTAACGGTTGGTTTAATATCCTAATTTAAGCCAGTATGTACACCATCTAGTGTCTGGACTTGCATAATATTAATTGTGAATGTTAACAAGAAATAAAAGTTTACTTTATGTGTTAATTTGTTAAGCTTACTCATGAGGCACTAACCTAACTGAATCTAACTTTGCCTAATCCAAATTATCACATAACCCTTATGTTAAAGCGATTCCTGTGTGCGGTGATGCTCCATTTTTCAATTCCATATTTTTTTTAGTACGTTGCAGTTTCAAGCTTCTATTCAAGAGGCTGAGTTTGAATGACACGGAATTCTGCTACAAGTTTTTGCTGTTCCATGTTCCCAAACGGCCACAGGAAAAGGCTACGCTGAATCAATCCATCCCAAATTGGTCTTACTTCAGTACACTTTAAAGATCTATCCAAATCATCACATGTTCTTCCTTGCGATGAGTTCGGCAGAAACAATCCTAATTGAGTGGCGGCACATCGGTAGAAGTATGGTGAACAGGGTGAAAAATGCCAACCAAGTCATGTTATACATTGTATATTCGGGTATCCAGAGATAACTGACGACAGGATGCACAAGAAATACGGTTTGTTTGCCAGGTAGGATCTCACAGTCTTAGTGATAATGCCTTTGAAATCGCTTCTATCACAAAGCATGACTTGCTTGAGAGCGACGTTGTTTTATTGTTGTTCAGATGAGTCATTACGTAAACTACAGAATCTTTTTCACAGTGCTGTCATTTCAACAATTACTGTACTCCTAGCTAGGTTTAACACCGCAGCTACTGTGCGATCCAAACAGTGAAATTCGGTGTGGTCTCCGTGTACGAACATCGCGGACGACCGAATGTCCAATTGGACAAATTTGTTTCAAATCGGCCAAGCGCGCTACTACTGGTGGGATAGAAACGCAGAGTAAGGAGGGAAATTGAAAAACCTACCTTTACCAGGCACGAGCCTTGAGAATATGCTTCGATAAGCATTATAATATATTTGTTGTATATGAAAAATATCAAGATACTGGTTTAACCAACACATTATATATGCACAGGAAATATATTCTTCTCTAGTTTTTTAGGCTCAGCAGATATATCTGATATTGTCTCTTAGAAGCGGGAAGAAATACTTTGGCCCATTTGTTCAGTTTTTCTTTTTTTGATGGATTCCAAAGCAAGCGACGAGAGTCTTCCATTAAATCATTCTGTTGCTACTTTTCATTCTTTTCAAAGCAGAAATCGATCTTTCTAGAAAAAACAATGCAGAAAGAATGGTTACATTAATTCTAAAAAGTTTCACAACATCGGGAAACGTTTGTCCAAGGCCGTGTTCGAAGATCTAACTTAACAACGTTGAAATAGTTTACTTCCCAGAGGCAATGCATTGTAAATTTCATCCAAATTCATTTCTGAACCGATGATGTCGAAAATGTTGCCATAGCCTTTCACTAAACATTTAACGTTAATCTTGTCAGCTTGACCAGTTATGTCTTTGAAATTTGTGTCCATTAACTGATGGCATGAACTTTAGGCTCCTGAAAAAAAGTTCTTATACAAAGTTCTTTACAAATTTAATTCCTTTATTTTGCTTTAGCTTGTTAAATTCTGGTGCTGGTTTGCTATTTAATAATTTGCTTCTTTGCATCAAAAGCAAAACGAAGAGACATGAGCTGTGACTAGTCAAGAAAACAGTCTAAAAAATTCATTAGAGTTGGATAGTCGCTGGCGCGCATCAACAACTGCACTAGTCGTACACAGAATGCTGTCTCTGTCGTCGCTAGGACGTTAATAGTGTCGCCCACAGCCACGGCACGTGCATCTTACAACTGTCTCCGTAGCTTTATTACAGCGATTAAAAGGCAGATGAAAATCATTCCTACTTGATGTATGAAGGAACAGTAAGTTGCGTTGTCTGCGTAGTTAATGTACTAATGAACCATCATAATTACAGTGACTTATAAAATGTAACTGTCAGCATCCGTCTTGCAGGGTAAGCACTGCCTGTCTTGCCTACCCTGCCGGAACGTGTGTGCTACCTACCTAAACCTCACAAGCGAACCTCATCAGCAGGAACTGCAACGTCCACTGCGGGCAATAACCCCTCTTGATCCTTGTGGCCTGCCCGTAGATATTCTGACAAGGGCCGGGTCCGCAAGAATGTGTATCCCCCTGAGGGGTTCTCCACAGTATGTTTTCATAAACGATGTATATTCATATCACGTTTTCATTCCAATTCAAGAGCGTGTCACAAATCGAATACTTGTCTAAATTATTCTGTTCGAAGAGTCTGTGAGGCGTCCAAACATTACAGCGTACGGGTAACATGTCGAGAAAGCAGCGTACTGGCTCCTATTGCTAGCTGCTAACTGTGCCGCACAACTCTGTATTGCCTTCCATAACAAAGCTTTACACTGTGCCACAGAGCTGTGTATTGCCTATAGCCTACTGCAAAGCTATAGATTGCGCCACAGAGCTGTGTATTGCCTTCCATTGCAAGCTATACGCTGTGCCGCAGAGCTGGCCATTGCCTCCCAAGAGATATTTATACACTGTGCTGCAGAAGAATTGTGTATTGCCTTTATCAATGCAACGCTATACACTGCGGTGCATAGCTATACATTGCATTCCATTGCAAACCTGTACACTGTGCCACAAAACTCTACACTGCACTACAGTGCTAAGCTATGCACTATGCAGCAAAACTGCGACTACACTACATCGCTGACATAGACACTGCAGCCAAATTGCACATTGCATCATGTTGTTGATATCGCTCGTTTATGTCAACTGTGACTGGACTAAAAAATTGGGTACCTATTTTGAGTTATTGCCACCATCACAAAGCCTGCGTCAAATTCTATTAGTGATAATAACGCCATAACTGAGTCTGTAAAAGTAGGTCATTGAGAAAGGTAATTCATTCTTGAAGTGATAGTAGTTAAGAAAATACGGCGATATTAAAACTGTTTTCGCCACTCCTCAAAAATGTCTACTGTATTTTGAGTCATGGCACTGTTGTTGGAAACGAGCGATATACAGTATATTCGCTGTGCCGCAAAACTGTATATTGCACTACATTCCTGAAGTATACAATGAGCAAAAGAAATTATACGTTATTTTCCATTGCAAAGCTATACCACAAGACTATATCTTGTACCGTAAAGGTATGCACTGTAGGAAAATGGTATATTCTGCATCCAAAGCCACCATAAAAAGACTGCCGCTGCTGTTCCAACTGTCCAATAATAGATAGGAGGCACAACTTTGCCAGTTTAGAGAGTTTGGAGCTGCAGCCGCTGCCCCGATGTTCCCATGAGAAGAGCTTTATTCCCTGTGCTATGATAACAACTTTGTGATTTGCAAACTTACTTCCAGAACCCTATAAGCGGCAGCAAAGAAGAATCTCACCGTTATTGCCAGCTTGCAGTACAATTAGCACGGGCTGGTTGCTGTTACGACCAAACTTGAGGCTTGCGTGTTCAACTTTCAATATTATAAAAGACTCTGCGGAAAGAAAAACGCGTTCTTAATCGAGATAGTAACGTCAGTGCAATAGTAGTTGGGAAAAAATCCTGCACGTGGGCTAGACGCATGGCGAAAATTCGTAGTCAGACTTCTCTAATAAACCTAATAGAAAATTGCAGTTAGCGGCGAAATTATTCGGACAACTCTCTTCAATAATCAATAATTTTACTAATTTCTCAAATATACTATTTGCCAAGCTATAAGTTGTTTATATGGTTAAAAGTAGCTGAAAGGGAATATTAAAGTCAGTTTTAAAATTAGTAGAACATAATATATAGGACAAAAAATATTGTAGATAAATTCATCACGGGTATAAAGCAAAATTATTCATACAGTAGGAAAATGCGCGTATAATAATGTTAGGTTATAGTTAGGAAGTTATTATTTTATCATACATTTTGTTTAACCTCCGTAGCTGCGAATCAGGCGTTTCAACAGAGAAACTACTTGTGCAGTATTCAAATACCTCATATAGGGTAGGCGTGGCGGCCACATGCGCTACTACGGGCAGGGAAACAAGGCGAAAAGTATAGTAGGAGACACTTGAGTGGTCGGCCCCTTTTGTGTCCTTCCACACGAGAGAGACTGGAGATGTCCCGTGTACCAGGTCGGCTATCCCGATCGACAGCCCACCTCACGGGACAGAAAGAGGAAAAGTAAAGAACCTACCTAACTTTGAAAAATTAATCTTGCCAGCAGGAACTGCGGCTAGCTGCAACATCTCTTGCGGATAAGGCACTCGGGAACCTTTGGGTGCTTGATGCCAAATATATTGTGGCAGTGATAGTTAGTAAGTTTAAGCCTCCGTTTCCGAGCAGAACGATATCACCCAAGAAAGAGCAAACAACACATAGTATGCCAAGAGAAACGAGGAACCCATGCACGAAGGCGTTCCCAGGTTCAACGCGCATGGGAACAGCAAAGGGAAAGAAAGGAAGAACAGAATAAGGCATGAGGAAGTAGGAGCATGAAGTCGGGAAGGAAGTAAAGTGGGTACGGAAGAGAGACGTCCCGAAGGCCAAGTTAATTGCTAAGGTAATAATAATGGGTAGTGTTTAATATCAATAATCGTCCACTTATATAACTTCTGTGGTCGTCTCGTATACGTTTAAATGAGATTCGAACGAGTTTCTGCTGGGATGTTCGTGTACTGTGTTCTTACTCTAAGCTACATGCCTCAGCGCTCTAATTTCTGAAAGTACTTCGTAGCAGAACAACTATACTCACCTACAGTTCTCGAAATAGACATTCGATTAAATCAGAATAAGGACTCATTAAAGGTACTGATAAAACGTATATTCTTTTCTTGAAGCCATGTAGTCACGCATTATAAAGGTCCAGCTCACACTGCACGTTCTGCAGAGCGTGGCCAAGCACGAGGGGATCTTCTCCTTAGGATTTCTTGCCACGGTATAGTCTTGCTGTTGCTCTAATCTTGGGATTTTGGAAAACGTTCGAAGAACATTTGAAGTAATGAATAAATACCGTAAACGTATAAAAGTTATTATTTCTAATCGATGAGCGATTAGTGCAGACAATGGAAATCATTCGCAGTCACAGAGAAAAAACTGACCCGACCGATGTCAGTTCGCTACTCACATAAGAGATTTTTAATTTTCACTGTAACTTTGAAGTTAAATTGACAGCGGTCCCCGGTTAATTTCCAATTGAATCGAGATTATGGCCACTCGGCTGGTTGTGTTGCGAAGCGTGCGGGTAACGAACGGGTATCATTCGGGCCATAGTGCGCACAGGGACCGTGATTGGTTTTATTTGTGGCTTTCTGAAATATTAATAAAAAATTTGGCACGTAGGAGTTCCAGATTGCATATTCATTATTAAAACTAGAACATAAATCAGCTGTCTTTTTAACAGCAGTCTAAAATTCCTACCGAAGTGCCTTTAATATCTTGGGATAAATCCCCAAAAGATGCCTAATTAAATTGCGCTTAGTTACGAGCTCCATAGCGCTCACGGAGAACTGAGCTTCAGACGTCTGTTTGGTGTCCTCATCTGGCCCGAAGGTGAATCGTCTACCGACCGCAAGACTTTGCGACGATAGTTTTAAATGCCAGTTCACATTGAGGGCCGTGCAGCGCGTGCTAAGCGCAAGTTAGGCCTTTCTTTGGTATTCTGCCCAACATCTTAGCACTTCGTCAAGAATTTTTGAAGGGCTGTTAAAAACTGATATTTTTCCCAGTTTTCATAATGTATATGCAATCTGTAACCCATACGTCAGCCAAACTTTTGCTAAATATTTCAGATAGACAACGAGAAAACCAATCACGGACAGTGCGCGTACTATGGCCCGATTGATACCAGTTCGCTTCCCACATGTTTTAATCGCGAGACAACTGACCGTAAGGAAAGAAAGTAATCTCGATTGAATTAGTAAATAAATATTAAATTATTAATAATAATTATTATATTTAATATTTAAATATTAATAAAAACAAAGTTCTTATTTGAAAGTTGCGAAATGACATCCGTCGGATCATTTTACTCTGCGTGACTGAATGCTTTTATCTGTTTTGCTCTAATCGCTCATACATTAAAAATAACAACTTTTATACACACATTGTATTCATCCATCATTTGATTTGTTTTTCGTAATGTATTTCCAAAATCTGAAAATTAAAGCAACAGATGATATCGTAGAAAAAAATCCCGAGGTGAAGATACATTCGTGCTTGGCCACGCGCTGCACAGCCCTCAGCGTAAACTGGGCTTCAAAAAAATCATGGAAATTCTAAATCATCAGATTTCATAAGTCCTTTATTCGTATCATTGATTTTTCAGTGCCAACTAAAAATAAAGAGCCCTAGAACATCGTACACCGGCCGTTATACTGAAATGGAAGCACGGTATTCTTTGGGTGGAAAGTTTCATATTTCTTCTACCAAATCTTCTTGCATCATTGCGTCAGAAACGATAGTCATGGTGACTTAGTGCATTGCTCAAGAGCAACAACCTACCAGTTACCCTCCGTGGCGGTCAGTTGTGAAATGTACGGTGCTCCGCCAGAGTAGATAAAATCAGAAAGCTATAGATTTTTCTCGGAAGCAATAAACTAATTAAGTGTTAAGCAGTGTGCCAGCCTGGCTATATACTCGTACGGACTGTGTGACCAGCGGAACCAGTGACCACACCGTAGCTCGCTTAATAAGGGAAACGTAGACGTCAGTTATGGGAAGCAATAAAAAGGGTCGCAATAAAACACAGCTCAAGCCAGTGATTCTAAACTCAACTGATGATTTGGATCAAGAGCTTGAGCCACAAGAAACTCGTGGTGTAAATGAGTGTACCTTCTGCCTGACATCAAAGCAAAGTAAAATGATCCAGTGTGTGCTGTGCGAAGAGAATAACTTTCATGCGTCGTATCTTGCTCTGAAGCAGAGCGGAAGGTATCATGCTCCTGTGTGTCCATCTGGGCATGCGTGCTCAGCTAATGAAGGATCCACTGAGATGCAACATTGGGTTTGTACCGTGCGTAGAGAACCTACTACTAATGCTAAATCGAAAGTTGTTTGCACAAAATGTGAATTCCTTTTCTGTGCTCCTTGTGCAAAATTACGTCCGGGCACGATGAACATGTTTAACATATTTCCCAAAAGCTTCATGTGGAATTGTGAAAGTTGCTTTCAAGTTTCAACACAAAACAGAAAATGTGTAGCATCAGAAACAAAGGAATCAGTGGGTGAAAACCCGAAAAATGCGGGGGAAGAACCACTGCAGAAATATGCGGAAACCGGCGATCATGATGTGAAAGAAATCAGTTATGAAATAGCACAGAGCACTGTGCAGAAAAGAAGTAGCTCTGTAGGGGACTGGATATCCAAAAACGAAAAGAAACCAAGAATCTGCAAGTAATATGCCAAAAACCAATGTAAATATGGAATTTCAGGCAGAGGATGCAAATTTTTCCACCCAAAGAGGTGCCCTAGGTTCATGAAGTATGGCAGACAAGGTTGCAACTCAAAACGAGAATGCTATTTCTTTCATCCCTGGTTCTGCCAAGAATCATTCAGAAACGGCACGTGTTTTGATACCACATGTCCTGAAATATATCTGGAAGGAACCATTCAAGTGGCTCCCACTACCCATGCTGCCCATGCCCATACGGCTCCCACACTCACGCTGAACGAGGGGAAAATTCGGGGAGACCATGGCAAATTTCAAATAGCATACAAACTCACAAATATGGAGAAAATAACCACCAGTATAATGTGGAAAGAGATATTACCACGAATGACCGTAATAAGAGTGTATACAATCAAGATGTGAGGAGAGATTTACAAAATATGCAATTTTTTTACAAACACTGTTCGAAAAAATCTCGTCCATAGAGACTTAAATGAAAAAAATGCAGCATGGGGGGCCAAGAGCACCTTAGATTCCACCAAGAGTAGAAAATCCTACACAGCTGTAGGGGAAGGATCCTGGAACAACTCATCAACTAAAAACCCAAACAGCCAAAAACACAATGAGCATCAAGAACTTAAATCAAATAAAGATGAAATACTTAGCAAAATCTACGTCATAAACATATGAGGCCTGTTAACGAAAAATTGCAGAAAACATATGGTACTGCAGGATATAATAAATGATGCAGGTTCTAAACTGATTTCCGTTACTGGGACCCATCTAGATGATGCAGTCAACGATGCAGAAGTTAAAATTGAAAACTAAGGATTGCATAGAAGTGACCGCAAAGATAGGAAGTGTGGTGGTGTTGCATTATACGTGAGAGATCACCTTGGTTCACATACAGAGCAAAAATTCTCTCATGGAATTTGTGATTGTATTATTGTTAATATTGAAAAACTTGGATTGTTGTGCGTGGTGTGCTATCGACCGCCAAAATGTACTACCAAAAATTGGCCGAAATGTTGCAAGTGATCAACAGACATTGCTAAGAAGTCCAGAGCAAGTATCAATTGTATATAACTGGTGATTTCAACTTCTTAAAATGGCTAACGACAGACTTACAAGATGAAACTGGAGGCTTCGTACTATCCAGGACATCATCGTCCACTAGAGATGAAAAAGATCAGGCTCTCTCTCACTAGTGCACATGATGGAAGAATTTTCACTGACCCAAATGATCTCGTCACCTACGAGAAATGAAAATGTCTTAGATCTATTCTTCGTAGATAACGCACAATTGATTAAGAATCTTGAAATCCATGATACAACATTATCTGATCATAGGTTTGGCGACCGCGATTCCCATAGACCGCAGAAAATTTTTCAAATAAACTCCATCTCCAGTCTACGGGACTTGAACGTACACGATAAAGGGATAAATTGGGACGGCTTGAATGCAGAACTGCAGTCAGTAAACTGGGACGTACTTCTAAATAACTCAATAGAAAG